>CANTUR010000687.1:760000-1357500 GCA_947683625.1 Mallotus nudiflorus
AATGAAGCCGGGGCAGAAGAAATTCGGCATATGGGTTTGCTACTGAGGTCTGAAGATTATGACTCTCCTGAAAAATAGTCAACGGAGGGGAGTCAGACCTCACTGAGTGAATTGCCATAATATATATATACATGCATACTAAATGGCAATGCACATAGTCAATAGTATATATATAATAAGTATATATACAAGCAAATACATAGAGATGCAAATAAAATCATTTGACATACTTTTACTAAAAATCACAGTTTATGAAGAATCAAATAGAACCCTAGAATATTGCAACCTCAAAAATAGTGTTAGACAACACTCTAGCCATATAGGCTCACTTGTTCCATTTGGACAGCAGACTGGCCCCGAGACATTAAGTCAACCGAGCTCCAGTAGTCTGACTGTCAGTATGATTGGCCCCGAGACACTAGGTCGACCGAGCTCCAGCAATCACACTCTCAAATCACATCACATATCAAATAATCAAATCCAAATCAATATCCATAAATGGGTTAGTAGTATAGCCTAAATGCTATCAGCGTACCGGTACGTACTCGGTCCTAGTGTTGCCCACTAGGTAGCACGTTCTATTGATATCCTTCATTTTAAATATAAAACATACATTCATAAAAATAAATGATGCATGAATTTAAATAAAATAGCAACATAAACCATATATATACTAGAAATATACCAAAAGTAAACCAGGTATATTTCGAGTATATATATGTCAAATAAATCCAATTAAATTACAAAATAAACTAGAAATATATTTAAAAATATTTTAAACATAATTCATTAATAAAACATGCCTATAGTTTAAAATGTACCGAAAATAAACAAAAAATAAACCAAAAATAAATTAAAAATAAACTTAAGTACTAATTAAATCATTATGCATATTTAATCAAAATAAAATATATATTTCTAAAATCATGCACCCTAGAGCATATATATATAAAATAGCAACTCACTATTTATTGCGCTCCTCGAGATGGGTCCGACGGGCCTGGTCCATTAGGTCTCGGTCTCGGTGCAACTAAATAAAAAACTGACAACAAACATCAGAATAAATCTAATAAAAAATCCTAGAAACTTGATCTAGAATACTTGGCACATAATTAAAATCAGAATTCGACGGGATATCACGTTTTACGAGAATTCTATCAAAAATTCGACAGAACCTCCCCTGTAAAACGGACATCTCTCTACTCAAAGAGTAGAGCTAGACCTGTAAAGAAACACACTTCAAAAATAGACACAGAATTCACAATCACAATCCCTTGGTCGGACTCCAAACTACAATTTACCGACCAAAGTCCACAATTCACAAAATAATACAGAAATACCGTAAATACCCTTATATAATAAAAATACATTTTATAAGTAGAAATTACGTAATTAACCCCGAATCATGTTAAAAACCGATAAAAACTCATTTTATTAGAAAAATCGTATATTATATACACATAATTAAAAATAATTTATGAAAAATAGTTTTAATTAGTTAAAATACTAAATAATTTATAGAAATCATTTTTATACCCTAAATAACTATTAAAACCAATTAAATTACATTTTTAGCCAATTTAATGTAAAATTACCAAAATACCCCTATATATATATATATATAAATTTACATAAAATTATTCAAAAATTTACCAAAAATAATATAATTACTCAAAATTAATTTTCTCAATATAAATCTCAATAATACCAATAAATATACCCAATTAACCAATTAATTTCAATTTAACACATAATTAACCCTATTTTTCAAAATTACGTAAACTAAATAAATACATAAAAATTCACAAAAATTACAAGTAAATTTCTATAATTCATTTAAATACCTATAATTACCATAAAACACATTTTCATAATTTAATTAATTAATTTTCGAAAATTAGAAAATATTAATAAAATAATCAAAAATACCTAAAAATCAAAATAAATTCCAAAAATTCTACAAAAATTGATATAGGTAGATTGAGCTAAGGGGAGCAACATTTGTGAAGGTACTTTACATGAATCATAAGGAAAAGCTTAAAAAAAATTTGAAAAGTCAATATGGCCGAAATTGAAAAATAAAAAAACAGAAAAATGGAGGAAGTTAGAGCTCAAACCGAAGCTTGAATCGAGATCACCAAAGCTTGAGGAGCTCAAGGACATCGGAATCACGAAGAATAACAGCCGGAGGAGGAAGAACGGTGAAAAGCTTGAGTTTTGGTTTTCCGGCAATAATAGAAGGAAACGGCGCTGGAGAAGAGAAGAAAAGGCGGTGGAGCTGATGGTTGGGAAGGGCAGAGCTCAGGGTGGCACACCGACAGCCTGAAAATGAGATGACAGGTGGTGGTGATGGTGGCAGTCGATCGGAGATGGTGAAGAGGAGTCGGGGGCATGAAACGTAAATAAGCTAAAGTTTATATATATATATATATATATATATATATATATATATATATATATATATATTTAATAATTTATATTAAAATATATTAATATAATACTTAGAAAAATCACACACCACATGTTTAAAATAAACAATATATATGTCCATATACACATAGTAATTAAATAACAACTATATAATATACACATACATAATTAAAATAATTACTAAGCCCTAAAATAATTAAATATAAGAATGTATATGCATGTATATATATGTATTTTAATATGACAATTAAAATAATGCATGGATTCATGCAAATTCGTAAATTTATTTAAAATAATTAATATTAAATTATTTACGTGTCAATTTCCCCGAAAATACAATTTTCGGGAAAATTTTACGTAAAGCACTTAAAATAATTAAGAATAATTAAAATAACTTAATAATTATCAAACATATGAAAATAATCATAAATATATACAAAAATTATTAACATTGCATATCTCGATGCAGTATAAAAATATTTAAAAAACTCGAGATATTACAGAGGATTTACGAGAGAAAGATTTAACGTTAGAGATGATGTATACTATATGTATCAGTGAATGTGTTAAAATGAATATAATGAATGGCAATGAGAATTAAGGGGAGTATATATAGAAAAAACCTTTACCAAAACGTATCATGATTCAAATTTTTTGTTGATGAGGATCCTTGTCTGTGTAGGACTTAAATTACTTGGTGGCTGAGAATTTATAGTTGGCTTGAGTTTTATGGATTGTTTATTTGATATTAATACTACTAATATTGTAATTTGAAATGTACATACACTAAATTTTATTTAAAATTTTTAAGTTTAAAATAATAAATAAATAAATAATTATTTCAGATATTAAATATATGAGCAATATATTTTTTTAAAATTTTTTAATATTGAAATAAAAGAATTCAAATAAGAATAAAACGGTACTAATTTTGACTAATACATGAGATCTATGTTTGTTAAGAATGAGTAATAAAATCCAATTGCATAAAAAAATTAACTATTATTATAACTTAAAAAATAAAATTTTAAATACTTAAAAGCCTAATTATTTTTAAAAAAATTCTCTTTTATTTCAACATTTACTAAAAAAATATAAATTTTATATCTTTTAATAATTGTAATACATTTTTAACAATTTTGCTTGCTTATATATACTTGAAAGGATGCCTTCAATTAGAAAACAACCAGAGGCACTAAAATAAAACTTGGAGATTCTTACCTATGTCAAAAATATTGCATTTAGTTGTTGCGTGACACATACTGTAATATCCCATATTTTTAAATATTTTTATACTGTATCGGGATATGCAGTGTTAATAATTTTTGTATATATTTATGAAATTTTATGAGTTTGTTATTTAATTAAAGCTAATTTTAATTTTTTATTATTATTTTAAGTGCTTTACATAAAATTTTCCCTGGACTTGTATTTTCGGGGAAATTTTCACGTAAATAATTTACTATTAATTATTTTAAATAGATTTACAGACTTGCATGAACTCATACATATCTTTAAAATACTAAATAAAGCCTATATGTGTATATATTTATTTAATTAGGGTTTAATGTATTACCCTAATATTTTATTATTTTATTATTTATTTATTTGGTTTATTGTTATTTAATTATTTTCGTGTAGTTATAAATTGTTAAAATATTATGAGTGGTGTGTGATTTTTCCAAATATTTTATTATTTTTATTATTTTTCTTTTTCTTTCTTTTTTTTTCTTTTTCTTATTCTTTTCTTTTCTTTTTCTTTCCTTTTTCTTTCTTCTTTTCTTTCTTCTTCGGTCTTCTTCTTCCCGACGTCCCCATCTTCCCCTCACCACTGTTAACTCCATTCTCAGGCCGTCGGTGTGCCGCTAGCAGCTCCGCCCTTCCCAGCTAGCAACTCCGCCCTTCCCAGCCAGCAGCTCCGCCGCCCCTTGTCTTCTTCCCCGGCACCGGCTAGCTTCCTTTCCACCATTTGTGGCCGAAATCCAAGCTTCACCGTTTCTTCCTCCTTCGACCACCAAACTTCACGTTTTCGGTGTCTTTGGACTCCTATAACAATGGTAATCATGATTCTAGCTTTAGTTTGAGCTCAAATTCCCTTGATTTCCTTGTTTTTCAATTTTTCTCACATTGGCCGAATTAGGTTTTTGATTTTTTTTCAATTTTTCTTGTTGATTCATGAAAAGTCCCTTAACAAATGTTGATCCTAGTAGCTTAATCTACATGTGTGAATTTTTGGAGATTATTTTGATTTTTGGGTATTTTTGAAAATTTTAATATTATTTTCTAATTTTCAGAAATTAATTAATTAAATTATGAAATTGTGTTTTATGATAATTATAGGTGTTAAAATGAATTATAGGAATTTATTTGGAATTTTTATGAATTTCTAAGTATTTATTTTGAATTTATTTAGGTTTATGTAATTTTGGAAAATTAGGTTAATTGTGTTTTTAATTGAAATTAATTAGTGAATTGAGTTTAATTATTGATATTATTGATAAATATGTTGAGAAAATTAATTTTGGATAATTATACTATTTTTGGTGAATTTTTGAAGTAATTTTAGCATATTTATATATATAAGGGCATTTTGGTAATTTTACACAAAATTGGCAAAAAATGTAATTTAATTGGTTTTAATAGTTATTTAAGGTATAAAAATGATTTCTACAAATTATTTAATATTTTTAATTAATTAAAACTATTTTTCGTGAATTATTTTCAATTATATATATAATATACGATTTTACTAATAAAATGAGTTTTTATCGGTTTTTAATGTGTTTAAAGGTTAATTATGTAATTTCTACGTATAAAATGTATTTCTATGTTATAAGGGTATTTTTGGTAATTCTGAAATTGTTCTGTGATTGTGGACCCCGATCGGTAGACTGTAGTTTGGAGTCCGATCGAGGGGTTTGGATGTGTTCTTGTGTTCGTTTTTCGAAGTGTATTTCTTTGCAGGGCCGGCTCTACTCTTTGAGTAGAGAGATGTCCATTTTACAGGGGAGGTTCTGCCGAATTTTTGATAGAATTCTCGTAAAACGTGATGTTCGGTCGAACCCTAATTTCGATTCTATGTTTAATATTCTAGATCGAGTTCTAGGATTTTCTATTAGGTTTATTCTGATTTTTGTCATTGTTTATTTAGTTATGCCGAGATCGAGGCCTAATGGACCAGGCCCGTCGGATCCATCTCGTGGAGCGCATTAAGTGTGAGTTACTATTATATATATATGTGTTTAGGGTGCATGATTTTAGAAATATATGTTTTATTTTGATTAAATATGCATAAATAATGTGATTTGTATTTAAGTATATTTTTAGTTTTTTTTTGGTTTATTTTTGGTATATATTAAATTATATGCATGTTTTATTAAAATTATATTTCATAGCTATACATATTATATCATGGACTAGCCAAAGCCGTACTTATAGCATCACACAACCAATTTCCGGCCAGACAGCCTGTCCCCTTTTTATAATCTATACAACTATAAATTATAATCTTAATAGAGTTGGTTACTGGATCATCTTCTTAATTAAGTTTCTAATGTACCAGATCCTTCATAGAGGCAAGTACAGAGCATACTCCTTAATTTAGATAGGTGGAATAATTGTAATTCATAATCTAACTGCTAGAGAAGAAGAAAGAATTTTAAAAGGCCATGGTTTATTTAGCTTCTGAAAATTTTTACAAGAGGGGTTCTGCCTTTCAACTGAGACAGAAAGCTCCTTATATAGAGAAGGAGCTGAGATAAAAGAAGGCCTACAAGCAAACAAACAACCATAGATAAATAGACAAACGTGGATAGATATCCACTGATAAAAGTAACATCTTTAAATTACAACCATTTGTGACCAATTGGCTCATGACTTGGAGATAGATTCTTATCTTCAACACTGTCTTCACTATGGTAAAAGTCTTCATCAGGATCCTATGAGTGTCCTGCTATTGGCATACGTGGGTCCTCTGAATTATTTGATTTGAAAGAGTTTAACCATATTTTTTCTGCAGATGAGCTGGCTTGATAAGGATCAGATGAGCTGACTTGATAAGGATCAGATGAGCTGGCTTGATAAGGATCAGATGAGCTGGCTTGATAAGGATCAGATGAGCTGGCTTGATAAGGATCATCAATTTGCATGTGAGACGGGATTGATGTAGTCCTTTGTGTCTTTTCCCAATATTCTTTGTCTGCTAACAGCTGTTTCCCATAATCAGAAGGAAATATTTCCCATGGGGCATCATCAGATATCTTTGGCCATATCTCCTTTGGAATAATACCATTTTTCTCGAACATGTGTCTTTGAAATTCTCTCTATGGTGAAGGATCTGTGGTATCTATGGTAATATAGTGCATCATTGAGTGTCTATAAGTCCCATAGATATTAAAACATGGTACATCAGTAAAAACACCTTTAGCTTTGAAGAAAGTTCTTTTGAGGGTGATGATAGTATGAAATTCGAGAGGAGGTGCCACATGTTGAGTATAAGCTTCATTTGTCAAATAGGATTTCCATCTTGACAAATTCTGGAACCATTTGAGAAATGTTGACAAATGTGGATTCAAACCTTCATTCTTCTCAAGCAGGCTGATATACCTTGCAAGCTTTAATGGTTGAAGATCAAATGAGATCCAATATAGATGACAAAGATACCAAAACAGGATTAACAATTCAGGAGGCCAATAAAATTGGTTTCCAGGACTTTGTTTTAGGAAGCTGAAAATACAGGTGAAAGGATAGATAGGATGAAAGCCTAATTTGTGAAAGAAATCTGACCCATATTTTCTGATTAGTCCGGATTGAAGTTCAAAAATTTGAGTTCTTGCCTTTTGATTAAGGATGGTCATGGAAATGTGTGATGGTAAAAATGGAGGAATACCTTTTTTAAGAAAGTTGGCATTAATTGTTTGATACATGTATAGCATGGGAAGAACTTTTAGCTGAAAGGGTTTTTCACAAGAGACAGGTGGTCTACTTAAAAGATCTGGTAATAGGTTATCCTCTCCTTTGATGTGTTCTACTTCAAAGTCATACTTACTGAACCATTCTTTCATTCTGAGAAGTTGAGGATGGGGCAGAGTCTTTCCTTTGAATTCAAGCATTTTTGGAAATGAAGAGCAGTCCATCATAACTTTGAAATGATGACCAATTAGATGGAATTCGAACTTTTTTATGCCATATTTAACTGCTAAGACCTCTTTAAAGGTTGAGTGATAATGGCATTCTGCATCTGTGAACTTTCCACTAGCATGAGCACAAATCCGTTTTTTCTTATTGTCATCCTCTTCTAAAAGAATAGCTCCCCAAAATTGATCACTTGCATCTGTTTGAAGAATTCTTTTTCCTGTGGAGGGAATCTGGAGATCAGGAAGATTCTTTGTGCAAATTCTGAGTTGTTCAAAAGTTTCTATTTATTCTGAGGACCATAGTGGAGGATTCTTTCTTAAAAGAGCTCTGAAAGGGCTGTCTTCTTTGTCAAGTGAGGAATAAAATCCCTGAGATAATTGATAATGCCAAGAAGTTGTCTGATTTGTTTGACAGAAAGATTTTCTTTTGGAAATTTATCCAATTTTGTTGCAACATGAGGACCTGGAAGATACTTCCCTTCTTTGAATTTCATTCTAAGAAAATATATTTCTGTTTGGCCAATGAACATTTTGGTGGGTGAAAGCATAACACCATAATGTCGTACAAGATTAGCAAACTGTTGGAGCAGTTTCTCATGGGCTTTTATATCTGTAGAAAATAAAAGAATATCATCAATATAAATAAGAGCGCTAGAGAGGATGGGCTCAAAGATTTTGATCATAGCCCGTTGGAATAGTGATGGGGCTACTTTGAGTCCAAAAGGCAGCACATTCCATTGATAGTGTCTGTTTGGAATACAAAAGCCCATTTTGTATCTGTCTTCCTCTTTGATTCCAAGTTGCCAAAATCCAGCCTTCAAATCAAATTTTAAAAAGATTTTAGCTCCTGCCAAAAATGCAAATAATGAGGAAATTTTTGGCAAAGGGAATTTGTCATCCCTGAGGAAGAAATTCAAAGGCTGATAGTCGATCACCAATCTTTTCTTCCCACAAACTTATTCTGATCTTTTGTTTACATAAAAAGCTTGGCATGCCCATTCTGATTTTGTGGGAGCAACTAGGCCTTGGTCTTCCAATTGGTTGCATTCTTCAATTGCCAATTTAAGATCAGAGGGAGTCATTCTTGGATGAGTTGCCTTTGTTGGGTTGACATCTTCATTTTGTTTGAAAGGTAAGGAGATGAAGAACTCCTTATTTTTCCACAATGGTGATGAGCATTTCTGAAGAAACTCTGTATAGGACTGAGCACTGCATTCTTTTAATAAGAACTCATGAATAGTTTGAAGGTTTGGTTGAGAAATGGTTTGGTCAACAAAAAGGATAGATGAAATATTGGTGAATGGTTGAAAGTATTTCTTGAACTTGAGTTCATTTGGAAGAATTCTCAAGTCTTTCATCTTCCAATAGACATCAAAGCCAATGACAATATCTTTTCCAGGTAAAGAAGATCCAAGAACATGTGTCCAGGTGTAACAATTTGGAAAGAAATGGATCTTTATTGGGTGTCTGGTTTTAAGGCCAGTTTTAAGTAATTCTCTATTAGCTGTAAAGAAATACTCAGAATGATGTTTCCAACATTCTTTAGGCAAGGCTTTTGGGTTGAGAATGGTAGTTTTGGCTCCAGTGTCGATCAAGGCTACAAGTTTTATGGGTTTGGAATAACTGGTTGGGTAAATTTGGATAAGGAACAAAGGTATTGGATGTTTTTCATGAGTTAGGGCTATCATGTCTCTATTATCACCACCAATTAAGAACTGGTCATTCCAGGACTCTGTTTCAGAGCTGGAAATTTCTGAGTCTGCCTCTTGGCCTATAGCAAAAACACATTATGGTGAAGCTTCTTCTTCTTCTGAAAAGAGAGACTCAAGATCAGCATCATTCAAATCTACTTTAGTGATCTGCTGAATTTGTTGAATCATTTGCTCAGTCTTCTTTGTTTTTGAAGGGCAGTTTTTTTGCAAAATGACCCTTTTTCCCACAGATGTAGCATCTGTCAGTTTTTTTCTTGCCACAGAACTTTTTCTTCTTGTAATACTTCCACTTCTTAAACTTGGATCTTTTCCCTTTCTTCTTCAGTTTGAAGAAATGTTTCTTCTTCTTTGATGGACAAACACAAACATCAGCATCTTTGCATTTGATCTGCAAATCAGGCCTGTCACATGAAAGTTTTCCCAAAGGATTCTTCCTACTGCCCAGATACAGTTTAATCATCTTCCTTTGATCACATAACTGGGTATGAGCCTGAATCATGATCTGATACAAATGTCCCATTGGCACATCTCTAACTTTGTAATTTGATTGTTGAAGGATTGAAAACATTCGAGAGGCAAGAATCTCTGGAATAGAAGCCAAAAAGGCTTGTTTTAAATCAGGATTAGCAGTGCCTCCTAACAGGTAAAATCTAGTAGACATATTTTGGAAATGTCTTTCTAGATCTTTTCTTTGTAGTGAACAACATTTCATCTGGTAATACTCCTTTCGTGCAACTTCAAGATCATCGTCCCATTTTCCTAAGAACTCATAATGCAAGAGTCCTAGGAAATCTTCCGGTGATGTGGCATCCATCAACTGGGTTCTAGCATAAGCATTCAGAGAAGCATACCAGTTTGCTAGCTTTCCCACCATTTTTGCAAGAAATGTTTCAATAACAACCCTGATTTTTGCTCCAGGAATAAGCATTTGTCCAGCTATCCATGCTCTAAATTCTAGAAATCTATTCCTGTATTGTGAAGGAGGAACATCATCCAGGGTGAAGTAATTTCCAGTATTTTTTTGGAAATTTATCTGCGGATTTGGCTGTGGTGTTCTGGGCTGTTCAAATTCTTCTTCTGGATCATCAACTTCTTCAACTTGAGGTCCTCTAGAAGATGTAGCATCATCAGCCATCAATTGGTAGGGTATTTCATAATCCGAATCAGAGTCACTTTCTGAAGATTCAAAAGATGAACTTTCCTTTGAATCAGATTCAATTGAAAAGCTGGGCATGACATTTTTAGCACATTTTTCCAAAAAGGAAGAGATAGGATTCACCATCATTAGAGGGTTTTCTGGCTCTTTTGGTGATGAGGTTGGTGAGGTATTTTTGGGTAATGATTCAGAAGGTGTTATTTTAGGTTTCTCAGTTTGAGAGAAATGGACTGTTTTTCCTTTTTTTTACTGTTGTTTCATCAGCGGATTGTGTTTGAGAGGGGGTTTTTGATGAGGATTTAAATCCTTGAAAATTTGGAGGAATATTCAAGGGGGCTGTTGGTGCAGGAAATAAAGATTGGGTGGAAGAGGCTGTGTATGGTAAACTGGGAATTGAATAAGGGCTATACAAAAGACCCAAAGGATATGGAGAGAAGGATTTTGAAGAGGTTTGTGAGGACAACTCTTCTTTCTTTCTTTTAAGATCTTTTTCAAGTTGGTCAACCTGGGCTTTCAAGTTTAAAATTTTTGTTTCTTTCATTTGAATGCTATTCAATGTGCCTTTATTGCTGATGATTCGCATAAGTTCCTGGTGCTTCATCTCTATCTGTCTTTGTAATTCTGTATGAACAGCTGTCATTCATTTTTCAAAGGCCTGGAACTTTTTTTCTGCCCAATTCATATGTTCAGCAACTCCATCAATCTTTTCTTCAATAAGCTTCAATTTTTGATTTTGAGCACAAGCATTTTGTGTCTGCCAGTTGACTACTGCTTCAGCCGGAGTTGTTTGTCTAGGTCTGCCATCTGCATCAACAATGTTTGATTCCAGGATAAAAGATTGTATGTTAATTTGGTTTTTTATTTCTTTGGTTAAAGGAGGAAAGTCTGTGGGTTGGAACATACAAATTTGGGGTAAAGACTTTGGCTTTTGAATCTCAGCTGAGTTTTCTTTTCTTACCCATTTCAAAGCTTTTTTGTAACATAGGAGAGGAGCTGCCTTGGGTTTTGGCTGGGAAGGAGGTATTTGAGGCTTGCAAGGTTCAAGAGGAATATTTTGAGTAGCTGGTGGTTTGTACCAAGCAGGAGGAGAATATGATACAAGATAATCATATTTTCCTGAAGGTTGTCCCAGAGTGCAGATACTTGAATCTCCATCTTCATATCTTCTTCTGAATTCCTTTTCATTATATTTTTCTGGAGACTTCTTCTTTTTCTTTTTCTTCTCATCATCATCAAAGTAGGATGCAGCATAACAATCATCACGATCACAATAATCAAAATAACAGTGACCATCACGCTTAAAAGCATAGACTGGTCTTCCAGAATTATCAAAAGAGGCTACAGGGATGTTATCTTCTGGATCCCAAGGATTGATCATGAACTGTGTATTAAAAACTGTAGGAGTCTCTTGTTTTCTACTAAAGATCGTATCAACTGATCCATCAGATCTTTTGATATGCACAGGGTCTGTACCTTGAATTGGCTCCACTATCTCATGCAACTTCTCATAATTGGTGATCCACTTTTCTGGGAATAATTTTAACAAATCATTCCTAGAAAGTTGTTTGGGTGTGTGAATGCACATGGGAGTATTATGAGAGTCTGCTTTTATGAACAAAGCATCATTTTGGACATATGGTAGTGACAAGTTGATAGCATGGTTTTGGAGATGGTAGACAATTTGGTAGTGAAGGGTGGCTACTTTGGCTGTGGAGATTTGTTCAGCACTAAGGATCTGGAGTTGGACTTTTAAAGCTGTCAAGACATGGGGATCAGAAAGGGCCAGATTATAATTTGGGAAAAATGTAAATAATACTGAGCCAGCATTTAAGGATGTCTCTACGGTCCCAATTACAGCATGTTGATACTGTTTATATCTAGAATCCAAAAGAGTGATCCTAGAGAAAACAGGTTGCCCTGCTCTGCCATGGTAGGAGAGTCCTAACCTTATAGCTCCAAAGTGGATATGAGTGTATCCCTGGTTAAGCCAAGTTCTTAGAAATTCTGGAGGAATTTCTAAGGTCACAAATTGTTCTGTTTGAGAGGTTGGTATATGGTGTTGATCAAAGCTGGAGGCTTGAACATATTCTTTTATAGAGGAAGTGGGTCGGTTTATAAGAGCTTTAAAAGATTGTTTCCAGTTTATTTTGAATTTTGAAAAGGCATCATAAGGGTTCAATAGGGGGAATTTTGATTCATCAATCTTTTGATCTTCAGGAAGGTAAGTAAATTCATACAAGTAATCGGTCTTTTTCTGGGTGGTTTGGTTGATGGGGGGTGATAGGGTAACGGCAACAGACTTAGTTGGCACATACTTATATTCATATATTACAGAGGGAGTAGAAGAGGGAATAGAAGAGCTTTCTGGTTCTGTCATGTTTAAGAATTTCTTCTCTTTCAATCTTCATATGAATTATAACAATTCCACCTTATGCAAAAACAAGGCTCCATTAAATATATTTCTAGCTTAATTTGTAATTTAATTGAATTTATTTGATGTATATATATACTCGAAATATACCTAGTTTACTTTTGATATATTTTCAGTATATATATGGTTTATATTGTTATTTTATTTCAATTCATGCATCATTTATTTTATGAATGTATGCTTTATATTTTAATGAAGGATATCAATAGAACGTGCTACCTAGTGGGCAGCATTAGGACCGAGTACGTACTGGTACGCTTATAGCATTTAGGCTATATTACTAACTAGTTTGAGGATATTGATTGGATTTGATTATCTGATGTGTGATGTGACTTGGGAGTGTGATTGCTGGAGCTCGGTTGACCTAGTGTCTCGGGGCCAATCACACTGGCAGTCAGACTGCTGGAGCTCGGTTGACTTAGTGTCTCGGGGCCAGTCTATTGTCCAAATGGAATAAGTGAATATAATTGGAATAAGTGAGACTGTATGGCTAGAGTGTTGTCTAACACTGTTTTTGAGGTTGCGATATTCTAGGGTTCTATTTGATCCTTCGTAAACAATGATTTTCAGTAAAATATATATAAAATGATTTTACAGCATCTGTGTGTATTTGTCTATATATATACATATTAGATATATACTGTTGACTGTATGCATTGTCATTTAGTATGCATGTATATATTATAGTAATTCACTCAGTGAGGTCTGACTCCCCTCCGTTGACTAATTTTTCAGGAGAGTCATCATCTTCAGACCTCAGTAGCAGGCCTGTACGTCGGATTTCTTCCGCCCCGGCCTTTTTATGTAAACTGCTTCTCTGAGTCTTGAGTTTTATTTTATCTAGACACTGCAGTAGTCATTAAATTGTTAAAGAGATGTTGTATTATATTTGAACTGGATTTGTATTAAGAGTTTATATATATATGAGATGAGTATTTAATTTAAATCCAGTTAGTGAAAATGTTATTGCGATATTTATGATTTTTATTTCCGCTGCACTGTATTTTATTTAACTGTGATATTATTATTATTATTAGTGCATGTTTTATTTTATTTTTAGGCTTGCTACGGGTTCCGAATTCGAAAGAATTTCCGTTCCCTAACGCCAGTCATGGTCCATGTTTTGGGTCGTGACACATACTTCAGTTGTTGTTTTTTTAGAGAGTTATTTATTATTATTATTATTATTATTATTATTACTATTCCACCATTAAAATTATTTATATTATATATAAATTTCATGAAATAAAAGTCCACATGTAAACATAACAAACTACATGTAAAAATATACTACATGCGATAATCATTAAAAAACCAATTATTTTGAAGGCATTATGATTTCAGCTGTAAGTTATTGGAAAAAACTAAATGATTGTGATTTCAGATTGAAAAGATTAATGCATATATTAAAAATATTAATTTAAAAATGATATTTTAATTAATAATAATAATAATAATAATAATAATAATAATATTTATTATTATTATTATTATTATTATTATTATTATTATTAAACAATAATATTAAAATATAATAATAAATATTATGAATATTTAATATTTAAAATCTTTAATTTTTTTATATAAAAAATGTACAATAAAAAAAATTTAGGTGGAATCCCAAAATATCTATCAATTTCACTCTGCCAATTTTGGAGGCGGGGTTTATAAAAAAAGATTACTTATTAGTCCACCAGTGATAATTACTTGCTACATCAGTCAAAACCACCACAAATTTGTAATTTTTTTCTTTTGCACCGCAACATTGAAATTTCTCTAAAATGTGTCATAAATTGGTACAATTTTAGTTTTTCCCATAAATTGGCAGGCCCTGCACTACCTGGTATGCACAAGAAGAAATCCATTAAACTTTGTTTTTAGCATGTTAAGTAAGGTAAGATAGCTTTACAAATTAAAAATGTCAAGATAACTAGACAAGGGAAGGCAGTGATTTATATCACCTTCTTTAAACTCTTATGTAAATCCAAATATTCGTTACTGAAAAAACCAAACCAGCTAGTGAAAAAGTGATATAGCGGTTAATCTTCGAATCATATAATCATTTATTTGTGAAATTAATTTCCACCTAATTTGAAAAGGAAGGATTACTTTTTGTTGTAAAATTTTATTGGATTAAGCTAAAATATTCATTTTTCTTCAAACTGCAACTAATCCACCATGCATTAACAGTAACAATTGACTTAAACAATTTGCATACTAATAAGTTTTGATAATGCACCACCAGTTTCCAAGCACATGTGCAGTAGAACCTTTCATTTCAAATAGTCCATTGCTACGTTTGGGTGAGACCTTGAACGGTAGAGATGATGGTGATTTCTGTTTCAACAATCAAAGTCTTTCACTACAAATCCATTGATGCATCATGGAGATCACTCAGTAGCATAAAATTGGGAAACCCCCATCACAAGGCCCAGTTACTAAACATGAACTATCTGTACAGCAGAAAGTCCAAATTATGCTTTCAATATAGGCAACTGAAAAAAAAGAAATGCAAATCTATTATCACGCCGATTAAGAATTTGATAACTTCACCTTTTATCTCATGATGGTTCCCTTGGACCTGATCTTTTGCTGATATCATATACTCAACATATACCGCATGCTTAAGAACATCACTGCTGTCATCTAAATGTAGAAATAATGACAGATATCTATTCTTTCCCCTTGAATTCCCTTCAGGATATACTGATAATTTCCTGATATAGTCATTCAATGGTTAAATTTTACACAATTCACATCACCAAAACAACTTCAGAAATTTAAGAGCCAAGATTAAATATATAGGGTACGTACCATTTGTAGTAAGCAGCAACAAATATTTCAGAATCATAGGAGCTGAAAGACAATGTAGAGAAATTCTTAAGCCTCCAAGCATATGTACCATTTTTAGGGTTCCTTATAAAATAAATTTCCTCTCCTTTTCCTGTCCGCTTAATAACATGAACCTCTACGCCAAATGCACAACAATCATCCATAATATATCCATTACAAGGATCATTAAACTTTGCAAGAGAGAGTAGCTGATCAAAACCATGTTCAGTCTTTAAAGCATGGTAACACTTAATTTTCCCATTTGTATATAGTATTAAACACTTTCAAATATAGCTATCAACTAGTGTTGTTGTTGTTATGGTTGATTAAAATAATGTTGGGTTTAGTTAAAATAGGAGGCTTCTAATTTAGAAGAAAAAGTCACGGAAGGTGGCTTCCCAAATTGTTAAGGATGGAAGTGCCTAACCTTAATTAAATGAAGAATCAGAAAATTAGGTGGCATAATTTTAGTGAATGAAGAAATGTTTGGCATATGAAATGGGAACTTGAAGGCTATAATTATGGCCTCATTTTTCATTGTTGATCATTCCATGGAAGAGAAATATAATAGGCTCTTAAGCATGTAATTCATTAGTTGGAGCATTTGGCTCCTTTAATGCTAGTATGGGTAATGCTTTGTAAGAAGTGTTAACTTTGGAATCATGCATCCAAAGTAGAAAGAGTTAGAAAGCTTTGTGTTAAGTTTTTTGAGTTAAAGAATTTGTGTGGGCAATTCTCTTTGGTGTAATTATTTTCTTTTTGGGTGTGAAGAAATATTAAGAGTGTTGTAATTGTAACAATTTGTTACATAGTGAAAATTCTCTTAGGTTGTCTTTTGACAATGAAAATGGTTTTTTCTCCTATTTGGAGTTTCCACTATAATTCTTATGTTGTGTGTTTTCTATTTCTCTATTCTTTGATATTATGCTAAGGAAGATCTTGGGAGGGAATTTGGAATTTAGTCTTGGAAATTCCTAACAATTGGTATTAGAGCTATGGTTCCTTAATGTACTTTTGGCGGTGGATCTCAAAGTTTTATGGAGTTATTATTCATATAAATAGAAAAATTTTGTCAACGGGTTTGGTTTTGTTGATGAATGTGTTCTATTACGTGATGGTTCGCAGGAAAAATTTGTTATGATCCGGAGAAGTTAGTTTTGAAGTACAAAAGTAGATATTTCAAGGAACTATTTCAAACTCCATTGAGTTTGCGGTGGAGAAATTTGATGGGTGTCTTGATATTGACTTGTGGCGAGAAGACATCAATGACAATCAATCTGGTTTGCACAAGAGTTTGAAGGTGTGGGCAATCTTGGCACCTAAAGAAAAATTGTCGGTGGAGCAGGGATTTGACAAATTGCTCTAAAAAATTAGTAAATGGAGATGCTGATATTATCACCAGTAATGAGTCTCTTTTCTCCATAAGAGATTAGATTATCCTTTTGACATGTTATTGGTTTCCAAGAGTTTCCATGGAAAAGGATGTGTTATTGCTAGCGGGTCCATAAGTTTTCACATGGGCATTGGCTTGGTATAAAGTAAGGTGTGTGGTGGAAATGATATTGATGACTAAAGAATTCTTAGGAAAACCAAGCCTGAGAGTTGCACCATAACTTTTAGCAAATTTTTTTGGACATGAGCCGAGGTGAAATTGTTAAAATTGGTGATTCATTCTAAGTGGGTATACTCTTTATGGTAGAGTATGATAATTCTTTGTACAAAGAATTATGACGGTTGGAGTAGAAAGTGTTGTAGCTGTTAGTGATATGCACTAGGTCAATCATGTATGATCATGTTTTGACTTTATCATTTTATTAATAAAGAGGCATTTTTATTATCATTTTCTATTGTAATAATTACTTGAATAGTCAATTCTTCCTGTGATCATCAAGTATGTGACTTGATAGTAAAATGCTTAGATTAAATATGAGTTTTATTCAAATTATCCCGAGTCATTATAATATATGAAGGCTAGTATGATGTTGACTGATGATTATGTTTTACTAATAATGACTATGAGATATTAAGTCAACTCATAGGTACTTATTTGAGAAATAATGTACTAGATTGACATATCATGAGAATACTACATAGATAATTGTCATAAGTAATGCTCATCATGGTAATATTGATTTAGTCCTTTGACCTTGAAATCACTATAGATTTTTACATAATTATTTTGTATTTTGACAAAATCTAACATTATCTTTTAACCGAATGATAAAATAGATTGTTGTTGGATATGAAATAACTTATGTGAGGAATGTGAGTGATTAAGAAGAAATTTGTCCTTCATTTAATTTGAGTAATATATCTATAAGCCCCTTGATAAAATAGACTGAGGAAAATCCAAGGCCATGCTAAAGTGAATTGATAAAGAGTTATCATTCTCAGTCTATTTGGAATTAAGAAATAATATAATTGAATTATATAAGGATGATAAAAACTATGCCTTATATTCAATCAAGATATCATGTGATAAAATGACTATAATATTCACTGTAAATTATGTTATGTCAGATTATCGACCTTCACATGACTTGAGTAGTCATAATGTCTTGCTAGAGGCCACTTATGACTTGTAGGCCTAAATAGGGATTTCAGGTCCACTACCAATGCCATGTGAACATATAGGGTCACACACTTAAGATAGACCCAAAATAAATATGGGTTTACCAAACCCAAAAAGCTTTGTGGAAATAAATAAATAGATATGTATTTATTTATTTAAGGGAATGGTTATCTTAAATAAATAGGAAATTATTTCTGATTTGCATTTGAATAAAATCAGAATTGGAATAAGAGGAATATACCAAAAAATATTTTGGTAAGTGAGAAATTACCAAAAATTTATTTTGATAAGTGAAACCCCAATTGAGAGGTCGATAAATATGACATATTCTCTAGGGCTTCAAATACCTTTTTATTAGAAAACTAAACACAGAGTTTTTGAGGTGTGAGACAATCAAGAAAAAGGTGCTAGCACACACACATTCATTTTGATTCAAGGTTGTTTGTGTGGATATTTGTTGAGGACGTAGTCATTTAGAGACATCTTAATTTGGACTAGAAAACTAAAAGTTTGAGGTAGAGTGTCACCAGAGTGAACCTCCTCTCGTCCTTACGTCATTCTTGCCTATTCTTTGCATCTGTGGTAAGGTTTTTGGAAACCCTAAATCAATTAGTTAATCAAATTACATGGATTCTGGTTCGAGTTTGTGATTAAATTTTTAAATTTTCACTACATTTTGAATTGCAAATCCCAACAGTAGCAGTAACTATGTTTATTTTTAATCAATGTGGAGATTGTTATGGTTGATTAAAAATAATGTTGGGTTTGTTAGTCAAAATAGGAAGTGCCTAATTTAGAAGAAAAGTCATGGATGGTGGCTTCCCAAATTGTTAAGGATGGAGGTGCCTAACCTTGTTTGAACGAAGAATGGGAAAATTAGGTGGCCTAATTTTGGTGAATCAAGAAATGTTTGGCATATAAAATGGGAACTTGAAGGCTATAAATATGACCTCATTTCTTTATTGTTGATCATTCCATAGAAGAGAAATATAATAAGCTTTTTAACATAAAATTCATTAGGTGGAGCATTTGGCTCCTCTAATGCAGGTGTGAGTAATGCTTTGTAAAGAGTGTTAACTTTGAGATTATGTATCCAAAGTAGAAAGAGTTAGAAAGTTTTGTATTAAGTTTTTTGAGTTAGAGAATTTGCATGGGAAATTCTCTTTGGTGTAATTATCTTCTTTTTGGTGTGAAGAAATATTGAGAATGTTGTGATTGTAACAATTTGTTACATAGTGAAAATTCTCTCGAGTTGTCTTTTGACAAAGAAAGTGGTTTTTCTCCTATTTGGAATTTCCACTATAATTCTTGTATTGTGTGTTTTCTATTTCTTTGTTCTTTGATATTCTGCTAAGGAGCATTTGGGAGGAATTTAGAATTTAGTCTTGGAAATTCCAACAGTTGTAACACAAAAAAATGAGAACCCACCTTGGATAGTCAAGTACTTTTCTTGGATCTGATCATAAACAAAAGAATTTGAGTCTCACATCAATCTGGGATGCATCAGAAATCACGATAGTGTATGCTAATGCCAAGTAGAGAGACATGTGATCCTTTCCATTTCTTTTTGCATTTCCATCAGGATGTAGCACCAATTTCCTATCACAAGGTAAAAGGCACTTAGATATCGTTTAAAGAACAAACTAGATTAATGTACTATTTGTAACCACCAAATATCAAAATCACTTGATTCATAATTGCCCTCTCAAGTCTGTCTAACTATCTTGGAAAATTGGGAGAATGAGTTGATCCTTAATGTGTAGTTAGCGTGAGGTACATCTCCTTTTGATCTCGTAATTTCTGGGTTAAAGAAAAGAAAATTACATACACAGACCATAAAGATGTCATGTGAACATGCCTTAAGAAGAAGAGTAAATGGATAAGATGATTTACCAAGTACTTGTTCATTAGTAAATGGCCAAAGAATCTTCGATTTATTGAGGAATCATCAGGCCAAGTTCATTAATTGAGCATCAACTTAAGTTCTTTTGGAAAATTATTATACATTAAAACTCAATTATGCTTATCAAGCAAAAAGACTTAAGCTTATCAAGCATTAACTTAAAGTGTAACAAATCTTACTATTAAATATATGTAACAATTTTGACTATTCACTTGGGGTTTAATTTAATTCAAATTATTATAATATTTATAATTTTTAAACAATTTAGTCCGAAGTTATTTTATGTTTATAATATCTTTAAACAATTTAGTTCAAATTACCCCATGTATAAAACCTAGTGCAAATTTTTATTTTAAATAATGTTCTTCTTTTTTGAACTTAAAAAATAATATTAAAAATAGATATATAATATAAAAAATAAATATTTAATAAAAAAATTTATTCAATGAATTTACAACCAAATACTATACAAAATTTATAATTTATAGCTTTATATGTTTTGGACAAATAATTTAATAATTCAAATTATTAATTTCAACCATCCGACAAATATGTAAACAAAAAGTAAATATGAGTGCAATGTGTTAAATGTATAATTAATATAATTAGTAAATGGAAATATAAGATTGAATATAAAAAGAAATATTTAGATTTTTTTTTGAGTTAAAATTGGAGCAATTAATTGGCTTAAAATTAATGTAAAAATTGTCTTTTAGAATATGAACATTTTAGGGTGTATCCAGATCGGGTTGAAGAAATAAGCTATAACAGTTATAGGTGTAACTGTTAAAGAAGTAACAATTTCAGGTATAATAGTTAAATTGTTAGCCTTGTATGATAAATAAAAAGCAAATGCATGAGATGTGCACTTGATTTTTTTTAAATTGTTAATATATATGAAAGAATTAAAATAACAGAAATAAGTAAATAAATAATTATTAAATTTTTTATAAAGAATAAAATTAATTTTTAACATATCAAATAGTTAAAAAATTATTAAAAAATTCCATGAAGATAAAGTTACATAATATATATTTATATATTTTTAAACAAAAAATAGTACAGATTTTATACTATATAATTAATAAAGAAAACATAAAAAGTAAAAAGTAAAATTACAGGTAACAATTAGTGTATACTTTATAACTAGTCATAAAAACACATATATTAATTATTTGACAAGATTTTCATATGTTAAATTCAAGATGATGAAAATAATATTTAACAAGTACTAATATGATTAATTCATTAACATTCTTATCAATTCAAAATAAAAAAAATAAAAAAATGTAAACTAGTGACAATAATAGAATTAAAATAGAAATAATAAAACCACCATAAAAATGAAATTGATTTATACATTTTATATTTATTTAATTTACGTTTTATTAATGTAAAAAAATAGAGAATGGATGTAATTTATAAATAAATATAAAATGATAGAAAAATAAAAATTTTGTATTTTTTAATAAAAACATTTTTTTATAGACTTTCACCCTACTTCCAACATAAATATAGTTAACTATTAAAGGATTAAAAAGTTAACCTTAATCTTCTAAAATTTGCGAAACAGAGTTAAAGATGGAGTAACATGTACTCCTTTCATCCAACCCAAACACACCCTTCATATTATGGGTTGGAAATCTTGTAAGTGTAACACACCTAAAACAGACAACAATATCTCTTTATCTTTTTTTTTTTTTACTTTTTTTTTTTGTAAACAACCGGTATTCAGAGCTTACTGGACTTTGATTAATCTGGTTCAACCTAGACAGGACTACAAGGGTGACAAAGGTCTCCCAACAACAAATTCAACGCGATTATATACTTCAATTTTTTTTTGTCTAAACCAGATTTTTTACTTTTAATTTGAGTGTTCGAGATGAAAATGATAAATAAAAGGAAATGAAGGAGCCAATTAATAGTTCCTTCCAATTTAAAAACTTTCCAAACTGAAATGATTTTATAAAAAAGAAAACACATAATAAAATCTTTTAACACAAAACTTGTCAACATCTAAATAACCAAAGAAACACCATTGCTAAAAAAGTTACCAACTTGAATACAAATCCATGGCCTTTTTGCCAAAGACAGAAAGTGCACGCCAAGATTTAGCAGAGACATCTTCTTGCTGTATTTCTATGTGTTTATCATTAGGGAGAGATCAACTTTCAACATTCACAATAGCAAAAGGAAAAAGAAAAAGAAAATATCTTCAGGAACTGAAATAAAAGATTTAACGAACAACTGGAACAATCAAGATTCAAGAAACAATTAAGAAGGTGATTGTGGGTTTTAGATGGGTTAACTAAGAAGATCGCCATCAGAATAAACAGAGGCAAGACACAACCATCTTCCAATTTCATTTTCTATTGCCTATTTTCTTTGTTCTAACTTCTTAGCTAGCAAGTAATATAAATAAATAAAAGAGTCAACAACTGTATTTTTTGGTTTTGAAAATACTTCTAACCATCTAATAGTGTGGTTTATCAAATAAATTTTATAAAATCTGAACTATGTAGAATATGTGGAGGACTAATTTGTAATAAACTTATTTTTATTATATTGAAGAAATTTTAGTACAAGAATATTTGTACATATCTAAGAATATTCCCACAAACACTCAAGACACTTTCTCACTTAGCTCACATAGAACACACACTTTTGCACTAACTCTCACATGACACTAATTTACAAATGAGGAAGAAGGTATTTATAAGTAGGGTTGGGTACTATTCATACCTCCATAAGGGAACCTTCTAGACACCCCCAGTCTAGATTACTCCCTCATCTTCCCTTACACGACTCTTGAACTCTTTTCACATTAGTACAATAGGCTAAAGCACTCCACACTACTCTAGCTAATTCTAGAGTTTTTTATTATTTGTTAACTAAAGTTATAACCTTCTAGAAGGATGTAGAGAAGGGTGTATAGTCAGTGATGTATTCTTCACACTCCCCCCCAGTACTGACTCTCTTGTCCTCAATTTTTGGAACTCCTCTTCATCTTGATCATCATATCCCATTCCTCCATCTTGTATATTGATCCTTTTACTCCTTGATAATCGCATTGTATTATTGTGTTTGTTCTTCTATTTGCTGCTCTAGAAATTTTTTATGTATCTTTTAAAATTTTTCTCAACATTTTCTTCACCCGTTGTCATGCCAGTGTCTTTCTCTCTTGGATTTGCCTCTTATTCTGTTTACCATTTGCATGATCAAACTCCTAATTTTGGACTTTGATAAATAATTTTTATACTAATAATTTCAATTAAGTGTGTAGGAAATTATATACCAAACATATACCAAGCATATACACTTTGGGTGAATAATGACTTTTCGGGCTGATTGAACCTCTGAGATTGAAGAAGACTATTGACATATTTAGAGCTCTTAAATGAGAAAATGAGCTTCTTCACTTTTGAATTAGACATCTTAAGCTTTCCATATTGAGATTTCTTGTCAAAATCCAAGTTCATTTGGGTATGAAAATCTGTAGTTGAAGTTAGCATATGCAGCTTGCATTTCAGTTTGCATAGCTCTTGGTATTTAAAAAATATCTTGAGATACAGATATCAAATTAAGGTGATTCAAAGTTTTATGGAAAGATAAGACAATTATCTACAAATTTTATGAAGAATGTTTTGGTTGAATCGATCGTCTTTAGTCCTATTCATGAGCATCTTTTGAAGTGGTCATGAGCTATCCTTCAATGGAGCCTTTGGAGCATGTTTTTGCCAAAAAATGGCAGCACCCCTCACGAGCGCTCCTCAAAAGCTATTTTCTCATGACCTACTCATGAGAAAACCCCTGATAGCATTCCAATGGGAATTTTTGAATGAATTGGATATATTTTCACCCTCACTGTTCACTCGTGAGCCGCCCGTAAGCATCCTTTGAGCTGCCAAAAGTCCAAGAATTGATTCAAAATCAATTCTAAACGTTGGAGACATGATTGATACATCAAAAAACTATATTTTTAAGTGTTTGTATATATAAACACAACTTAGAATTCAATTAAAAGGTTAAAAAAACTTATTTGTCATTCATTATTTTCTTAAACATTCAATTGAGCTCTTGTACTTTTCTTTAAACAATTCTTTATGTATAACTCTTGTGAGAGTTGGTGAGTGATTAGAATAGACATTCTTATTCTTCTATTTTCTAGGTTTAGAGAACGGGAAGTGAGATTCTATTCTAAAGGAATTGGTTTAAGTGTTTAACCATTAAAACACTTGGAAAATTGGTTTTAGTGTGAGCTTTGAAAACATTTGTAATTAGGTTTTTGAGTGACCCTTGAAAACTCAAGTTGTAAGATTGTAAGAGTGAGCCATAAAACTCTTGTGTATTCTCAATCTTATGAATAAGATTGTGGGTGATTAAAAAACCCTAACTTGGGGATAAGTTAGGTGGAGACTTAGGATTATTGTTGAATCTGAACTCCTTAAATATTTGTGTTTTTCATTCTTCTTTCTGAACTCTTACTTAATTCTTATAAAGAATTCCTTTAATTTTCTATTTTTGTTTGATAGTCCTATTCACCCTCCCTCTAGAACTCTTTCAATTGGTATCAGAGCTTGAATTTTAGGTACTTCATTGCTAGAATACAAGATCATGGGGAGTGAATTATAAAACATCTCTTCTCTTAGATCATTCTTTGATGGTAGTGACTATCCACATTGAAAATTCAAAATGGAATTATATCTTGATTATGATTCCATTAAACTTTGGGATATTGTCCTAAGAGGTTGGGAACCACCTACAACTATCATTGATGGTGTGGTAACTACTCTTGTAAGAAGTCAATAGAGTGTTTATCAAAAGGAAAAAAATCATAAAAATAAAAAGGCTATGATTACTCTAGTCTCCTCCATGACAAGAGAAGAAGGAGGCAAGCTTCAACATTGCATTTTGGCTAAAGAAATGTAGGAGATCTTAGAGAATCACTATAAAGGCAACATTCAAGTAAGAAGCAAGAAGGTTCAACTTCATATGTATGAATATGAAATCTTCAAAATAAAGCCTCAAGAATCAATCATGGAGATGACAAACTATCTCAATGCTCTCCTCACAACCCTTAAGAAACTTGGAAAACATTTCTTTAATGAAGAGGTAAACAACAAGATTCTAAGAATCCTACCTAAGAAGGATTGGGAATCTCATGTTACCTCAATTGAGGAAGCTCAAGACCTCTCTACTCTATCAACTGATATGCTCATTAGTAAGCTCTTGACATATGAGCTCACCATCAAGCAAAGAGGTGAAGAATAAGAAGAGAAAGAAGAAAAGAAAAAGAGCATTGCTCTAAAAGCTCTTCAAGAAGATAATGAAGAGGAAAACATCAAAGATTCTAGTGATGAAGATGGTGATATTTCCATGCTCATTAAGAACTTCAATAAGTTCTTAAGAAAGAAAAATTTCTCAAGAACAAGGGACTTTAACAAGAAGTTCAAAGGAGATTGGAAGAAGAAAATAAAAGAGGTTACTTGCTATGAATTCAAGAAATTGAGACATATTAGAAGTGAATGTCCCAAACTCAAATTTAAGAGCAAGGGAGCAAACGATAAGAAGAAGGCATTCAAAGCTACTTGGGAAGATTCCTTCGAATTCGAAGAGGACGAGGAACAACAAGAAGTTGCCAATCTTTGCTTTATGGCCATTGAAACTAAAAATGAGGTACCATCCACTTCTTATTCTTCCTTTGATGATTGTGATGAATATTGTGATGATGATGATAATGATGATGATGAGAGCTCTATTGTGAGCAAATTACTTATTAAATGCAAAAGTTTGTTATCTAAGAAGAAACAATATAAACATGAGTTAGCTAGCTTAAATAAGGATTTTGAATGTTTAAAAATTGATTTTGCTAAACTTGTTGCATCAAATGAAAAAACTTGTAAGTGATGCTAAATCTTCTAGTTCTTTGGAAGACCAACTTAAGAAAGCAAATGATGAAAATCATAAGCTTTCTAAGGAAGTCTTAGAATTAAAGAATTCCATTGGTAAATTTAAGAGAGGAAAAGAAACTTTAGATAGTCTTCTTGATTCTCAAAAATTTCATGGAGATACCCATAGAATTGGATATAAATGGAATGTCTTCATCATCCTCATCACATATTACTTTTGTTAAAGCTTCATATGATTCTACTCCTTCAACCTTAAATGAGATTCAAGCTAAAAAATCTCATGTGTTAAATAACAAGGCAAAGTCTCATAAGATTAACCCTTCATTAACACAAAGAGGTAAGGCTCAAACTAGAGCACCTCAACCTAAGTGTGCTTATATGTACACTAGATATAATTATAATAGGCATGCTGCACAACACAATGCACATAAACATATTGCACAAACTTATCAAAATGTTCATCACCATTGCTAATGTATGTCTCACTCAATGTCATAAACCAATAAGAGATACACATAACACCAAAGGCATGTTGCATACACTAGAAAATCATATCATCTTAGGAGAAATAAATTTGAAAATATTATATGTTCATATTGCATGATCAAAGGACATACCAATAATTTGTGCTTCTATAGAAAACTACACATGAATTTGCTTCCTTTGGATTATCTTGAAACTAACCAACCTAGACCAAGAAAGGTTTAGGTTCAAAAGAACATTTAAAATGTTTTATGTAGGTGTGCTTAAAATCTGCAAGAACAAAAAGCAAGTGGTATCTCGACAGTGGATGTTCAAGGCACATAACGGGAGACAAAGAGCAATTCAACAAACTTGATGCTAAGGATGGAGGACATATTACTTTCGGTGATAATGCAAAAGGAAAAATTATTGGCATTGGAGACATAGGTAATCCTCAATCCTTATCTATACATCATGTGTTGTTTGTTAATGGTCTTAAACATAGTTTGCTAAGCATAAGTCAATTATATGATATGTGAAATAAGGTGACTTTCTATCCTAGAAATTGCTTTATTAGTAGTCTTGATGAAGACAAAGTAATTTTTAGTGGTGAAAGAGTATATAACGTTTATGTTAATGATTTGAATAAAATTGATACAAAGACATAAAATGCTTAATGTCAATTTCCCATGACATATGGACATGGCATAAAAGGTTAGGACATGCAAATTTTGAGCTTTTGAATGATCTTTGTAAACATGAACTTATGATTGGTTTACCAAAGGTTGAATTCACTAAGGATAAACCTTATGATGCTTTTTAAAAGGGAAAACAATCTAAGTCTTCATTTAAGCTAAAAAATGTAAGTCCACTTCTAGACCACTTGAACTTATACATATGGATTTGTTTGGACCAACTAGAGTTGCTAGTCTTTGTGGAATGCACTATGCTTATGTATTGGTTGATGACTAATCTAGATACACTTGGGTGTGTTTTCTTGCTCATAAGAATGATGCATTTAAAGCTTTTGAAAATTTTTCAAAAAGAGTTCAAAAAGAAAAAGGATTTTGTATTTCATCCATTAGAAGTGATCATGGAATCGAATTTGAAAATGAATTTTTCAAAAACTATTGTAATGAAAATGGTATTTCTCATACATTTTCATCTCCTATAACTCCTCAACAAAATGGGGTAGTTGAAAGGAAAAATAGAACTCTTGTGGAAATGGCTAGAATAATGCTTCATGAGTATAATTTGCCTCTATACTTTTGGGTGGAAGCCGTTAAAACATCTTGTTATATTTCAAACCGAGTTTTCAAAAGACCAATTTTAAATAAAATATCTTATGAGCTATGGAACAATAGAAAACCCAAAACCTCATATCTAAGAGTATTTAGATGCAAGTGTTTTATATTGAACCCAAAGGATAATCTTGGGAAATTTGATTCCAAAGTCGATGAAGGAATTTTCCTGGGCTATTCCATCTCTAGCAAAGCATATAGAGTCTTTAATAAGAGAAGTCTAGTAGTTGAAGAGAGTCAATGCATGTGGTATTTAATGAATCAAACTTACTTGATCCTAGAAAGGATGTTTGTAGTGTTGATGATCTTGTAGGTGACAATGAGATTATGGAAACATAAGAAGAAAATGCTAGTAAGCCTTTGGAACTTAAAGATCCAATCAAGAAGGAAAATGAGGAGATACCTCAACCTACCTTGAAGGATGAACTTCCAATTGGCAATTCAAGAAAGCTCACCCTCAAGACTTCATTATAAGTGATACTACAAAAGGGGTAACTACTAGATCTAAACTCAAGTCTATTGTTAATTTAGCTTTCATTTCTAAAATTGAACCCAAAAATGTTGATGATGCTTTGAGTGATGAATTTTGGGTCCTTGCTATGCAAGAAGAGTTAAATCAATTTGAGAGAAACAAGGTTTGGACCTTGGTTCCTAGACCTAAACATCATCCTATTATTGGTACCAAATGGGTGTTTAGAAATAAGATGAATGAACAAGGTGTCATAATTAGGAACAAAGCTAGACTAGTAGCTAAAGGTTATAATTAAGAGGAAGAAATTGATTATGATGAAACCTTTGCCTCCGTTGCAAGGTTAGAAGCTATTAGGATGTTACTTGCATTTGCATCATACATGAATTTTAAACTTTATTAAATGGATGTTAAAAGTGCATCTTTAAATGGTTTCGTTGAAGAGGAGGTATATATTGAATAACCTCCGGGTTTTGAAAATTTTGACTCTCCAAATCATGTTTTTAAATTATCAAAAGCATTGTATGGATTAAAACAAGCTCCAAGAGCTTGGTATGAAAGATTGAGTAACTTTTTACTAGAGAAAGGTTTCTCTAAAGGAAAGGTTGACACAACTCTTTTCATAAAGAAATCCAAGTATGATTTATTAATTATTCAAATTTATGTTGATGATATTATTTTCAATGCTACTAATCATTACTTGTGTGAGGAATTTTCTAAGCTAATGTAAGGAGAATTTGAGATGAGTATGATAGGAGAACTCAAGTTCTTTCTTAGACTTCAAATCAAGCAATGTAAAGATAGGATTTTCATCAATCAAACCAAATATGCAAGGGACATTCTCAAGAAGTTTGGAATGGATGGAGCCAAATCAAGCAAAACTCCAATGAGCACCACAACCAAACTCAACAAGGATGAGAATGGCAAATCGGTTGATGAAAAGTGATTTAGAGGTATGATCGGATTCCTTCTTTATTTAACTACTAGTAGACCCGATATTATGTTTGCTACTTGCTTATGTGCTAGATATCAATCAAGTCCTAAAGAGTCTCATTTGAATGCTATCAAAAGGATTTTTAAATATCTTTATGGTACAATGCATTTAAGACTTTAGTATCCTAGGAGTTCTTCCTTTGGCTTGATTAGTTATTCTAATGCTGATTTAGCCGGTAGCCTACTAGATAGAAAAAGCACTTCCAGAACTTATCAAATTTTAGGAAATTGCTTAGTTTCTTAGTTTAGTAAGAAACAAGTTTCTATTGCCTTGTCCACTGCCGAAGTAGAATATGTGGCGGCTAGTTGTTGTTGCACCCAAGTTCTATGGCAAAAATAACAACTTTTGGACTATGCCATTGATATTAATCACATTCAAATTAAGTGTGATAATATAAGTTTTATAAACCTTAGTAAAAATCCCATTCAGCATTCTAGAACTAAGCATATTGATATTAGATATCATTTTTTATGTGATCATGTGCAAAATGGTGATATTTTTCTTGATTTTGTTGATACTAATCATCAATTAGCAGACATCTTTACCAAGCCTCTTTGTGAGGAAAGATTAAATTTTATTAAGCATGAACTTAGTATAATTAATGGCTCAAGCTTGTCTTGATCACTTGTTAAATTGATGAATTAATGTTTGGATTCTTATGTGATCATACAAAGATCATATTCTTTAGAAAAATTATTTTCAGCATCATGTATATATTTTTTTTAAAAAGTATTTTCTTTAGCAAATTTACTTCATATACATAATATATTGTATTTTCCATTTGCATGATCTTTGTATTAATTTTATTTGATTTGGATTCGTTTAATTTTTTTTAAAAAAACCTCCTATTTTGTAAATTAATAATTAATTATTGAGCTAAATTCAATTAATTAATTATTTTAATTTAGCAAAAATATTACTCCTCCTCTAGATTCTGTTTGGTTTATTTTCAGTATACTTTTCGTATCTCAGTTTTGAGCTGTTAAGTGTGTTTTATGACTATTTTTTGTCAGTTTATATTCGGTTTATTTTCTGAATATAAACCTTGAGCTGTAAGATTTTTTTCCTAAATTCATGCTTTGTATATTTTTGGCTTATTTTTGTGTCATTTTTTTTTTAAATAAAAAAATAAAAAATTAATTTTTTTTATTATTTGCAAAATTTTCTCTTTGAATTATATATTTATGTCAAAAATATTTGTTTTAACTATCATTTATTATAATTGTATAATTAATTTTATGGTCAAGGACCTATTTTTCACCTTTTTTAGACTTAATTGTAACAAATTCAAAAGTACAAGGGTCATTTTGCATTTTTCATCATGAGCCATTAAGCTCGTGACCGTTGTGGTTTGGGCATCCAGAACCGCTCACGAGCTGGGTCACGAGCGGACCGCTCGTGAGGAGCAGTCTGGAAGAAACATCCAGTACCGCTGATAAGTGATGCTCACGAGCAGACCGCTTGTGAGCAGCGATCTGGATGCTTTCTTCAACCAATTTTTTAATTTTTTAATTTTTTTATTTCTCTTTTTTTGTGTTTCAAACGGTAACCTGCAAATTTTTTTGTTTACTTTTTGATTTCTTTACAATTTTTTTTTTGTGTATAAATACCCCCCTTACTTTTATTCAATTACATTTTCAATTAAATCTTCATCAAAATTCTTTCAAATCTTTTCAAAACTCCTTCATTTTCATTTTTTTTTCACCTTGCCCGTGTCATGGCTTCAAAGTTTGCTCAAGGTACTTCTTCCTCCTCTAGAAGAGCTACTAAAGATCAATCTAAAAGGCAACCTCCTCTCTCATACACTTCAATTCAATTTAGGGAAAGACTTGCTCATTTCAAGGATAGGAAAATCATTTCCTCTAAATATATGTCTCAAGCCACTTTGGAAAAGATGGGTTATTTCAATGAGGTTAGAAATTTACTTGATAATGTGGGTTCATATGATTTTTCTTTCAATTATTTTCCTACCTATCCTACCTTAGTTCATGAATTCCTTGCTTTCTATTGTTTAAGAACTCATTCTTTTAATGAGAAAAATCCTTTTAATAGCATGAGATTTAGATTGTGTAGGAGAGATAGATTCCTTACTTCTCAAGCCTTTGATGACATCTTTAAATTTAAACAAGGAGGTTTAGCCTCTCCTATTTCAACTTGGCCTCCTAATCTTTTTTTGTCTCAACATTCTAAACCTCATGCAAGAATCTTTGAAGCCGGACACACTAAAGCATCTAGTTTAGCTTCAAAATCTCTTTGGTATATACATAGGTTTATTACCTACTCTTTTCATGCTAGAGGCTTGAGTAATGAAACTATCTCCTTTGATAATCTTTTCCTTCTTAGATGTCTTATTGAAGGTATAGATGTTGAGCTTGGAAGATGGCTTCAATGGAGGTTTTAGTTAGTTAGTGATAGTGTTAGTGGTGCCTTATGTATAGGAGGATTTATCACTAAGATCACTCTTTTCTTTGGGATTAATTTGAGAAATATTCCTTCATTACCTCCATCTTTTCTTGATGATAAACTCTTGAGAAATTCTAGACAATTTAAACTTGTTCGAAACTTTTGGTTTTGGAAAGACGAAGTAGAAGATGAAGATGTTAATGTAGAGCAATAACAAGATGTTGAGCATATAGGCACTCTTTCTATTAGAGAAGAATTACCTCAAGAGCAAACTCCTACTCAAAGAAAAAGGGCAAAAAGACCTTCCACTTCTCAAAGTGTTGATGATGAGCCCGTTTGGGTTGGTGGTTTCTTTGATCGCCTATCCATAGTGGAGTCAAACATCAACACAAGGTTTGATTAAGTATATACTAGACTTGATCATTTTGAGCAAATAATGGATCACATGGAATATGATATTCATCAATTGTATGCCCATCATAACATTCAATGCTCTTGACTACCACCTCCTCTTCCTCCATAAGACTAATTTTTTCCTCTTTTGTTTTTTCTTTTTCGTATATTTTCCGTATTTAAGACTTAAGAATTATTGGTGTACCTCTTTCGCATCATTGTAATTTTTTTTATGACTATTAATTATGCTTATTCATGTATAAATCCTTCTTGGGAATGCTTTTTATATTTTAAAATGACATGTATTCTATAAAGATTTTAAATATTTTTGCTTACATTGTTTTGGTTCTTGATCTTTTATTCCCTCTAGTATTTTTGGCTCCCTTAGATCAATTTCCCCTTATATCTCTCTCTTTTTTTTTTGTCTTTGACAAAGGGGGAGAAGAAGCTATATGCTTAGGGGATAAATAATTGTGTTTAAGATATGCTAAGTACCATATGATTATGTATGACTGATTGACTAGTTAAACTCTACATGATCATGTGATGTTTGAATATAGCATACATACTATTTTGTGATGCATTATATTAACATTAAATGCATATATGTTTGAAATTATTTCCTTTATGTTATCTAACATTTTTTTAATAATCATGTTATCATCATTTGTTATGTTAGGCCATATTTTTGATAACTTTTTTATGTTGTCTTTATTTTTAACAAGAAGGATAATAAAATTTATTTATATTTCTTATCATTTCCAATAAGGAGAAGAAATAAAGAAATATATTTTGTTAAAGGAATATATATATTTGTTAAACCCTTATACATGCTATGATAATTCATTTATTTATATGTTCTGATACATGATAAATATTGAATTTATGCACATGTTAAGGGGGAGCAAAATATTTTCTCTTTTTGCATCTATTTAATTTGAAAAGGGGAGCTATTTTTATTTAATGTACTTATACATGTTATTTATTTTTTACACATACACACATATTATCTATCATCTTTTCAAATTGGTTGTCAAAGCCAAAAAGGGGGAGATTATTAACCATTTGCATGATCAAACTCCTAATTTTGGAATTTTACAAAAAATTTTTATACTAATAATTTCAATTAAGTGTGTAGGGAATTATATACCAAACATATACCAAGCATATACACTTTTTGGTGAATAGTGACTTTTCGGGCTGATTGAACCTCTAAGATTGAAGAAGACTTTTGACATATTTAGATCTCTTAAATGAGAAAAGGAGCTTCCTAACTTTTGAAGTAGAAATCTTAAGCTTTCCATATTGAGCTTTCTTATCAAAATCCAAGTTCATTTGAGTATGCAAATCTTCAGTCGAAGTCAGCATATGCAGCTTGTATTTTAGTTTGCATAGATCTTGGTATTTTAGCAATATCTTGAGGTACAGATGTCAAATTAAGGTGATTCGAAGTTTTATAGAAATATAAGACAATTATCTACAACTTTTATGAAGAATTTTTTGATTGAATCGATCGTCTTCAGTCTCTTTCATGAGCATATTTTGAAGTGGTCACGAGCTATCCTTCAAGGGAGCCTTTGGAGCACGTTTTTGCCAAAAAATGGCAGCACCCTTCACGAGCTGTTTGCTCGTGAATTTCTCATGAGCAGACCCCTAACAACATTCCAATAGGAATTTTTGAATGCAACGGATATATTTTCACCCCTCACGAGCACTGTTCACTCATGAGCCGCCCGTAAGCATCCTTTGAGCTACCAAAAGTCCAAGAATTGATTCAAAATTAATTCTAAACGTTGGAGACATGATTGATACATCCAAAAACTAAATTTTAAAGTTTTTTTATATATAAACACAACTTAGAATTCAATTGAAAGGTTAAGAAAACTTGTTTATCATTCATCATTTTCTTAAACATTCAATTGAGCTCTTATACTTTTCTTTAAACAATTCTTTATGTATAACTCTTGTGAGATTTGGTGAGTGATTAGAATAGACATTCTTATTCTTCTATTTTATATTTTTAGCAAACAGGAAGTGATATTCTATTCTAAAGGAATTGGTTTAAGTGTTTAGCCATTAAAACATTTGGGAAATTGGTTTTAGTGTGAGCCTTAAAAACACTTGTAATTTGGTTTTTGAGTGAGCCTTAAAAACTCAAGTTGTAAGGTTGTAAGAGTGAGCCATAAAAGTATTGTGTATTCTTAATCTTGTGAATAAGATTATGGGTGATTAAAAAATCCTAACTTGGGGATAAGTTAGGTGGAGACGTAGGATTATTGTTAAATCCGAACTCCTTAAATATTTGTGTTCTTCATTTTTCCTTCTCAAATCTTACTCAATTCTTGCAAATAATTCCTTTAATTTCCTATTTTTGTTCGATAGTGCTATTCACCCCCCCCTCTAAAACTCTTTTATATTCTTCTTATATTTTTTTACTTCTTTCTCTTGACCTTCTTTTTGCATCAAAGCTTAATCTTTGAATTCTTCATCATTCAAAGACCATAAGAGCTTCTTCAATACTTTGGGACTTTCATGCTTCTCTTCTAGTTGCTCCCCTATACTATGTACTATCTCACTCTCTTCCTTACATTCAGCTTCTTCAACATCTTCTTTCTTTATGTCCACATTTAGAGATATCTTTTCAACTTTAACACTTGAATTCATTTATCCTAAATTTCATCCTCTAATGGAGCACTTTTAGATAAACTTGAGTCCATCATATCCTACTTTTCTTCTCTTTCATAGCATTCTTCAATATATTCTAACATAATAGATGTTGCTAGCATATCCCATTCATTCTCACTATCACATGCCTCCATGAACTCATTTGAACCATTATTTACTTCCTCTTCAACTGCACATAATGCTTGAATGTTAAATTCCCATTCTTATTCACTTTGAACTTGAGGTTATGTTGATATTACAACATTTCCCTTAACTTTTTTGTGTTAACGGTCTCTAGTATAATGACCTCTCTAGCCACAATCGTAGCATTCCACATCTCGTTGATGATATCTTCTATCTTGTGTGTCTTCTTGGTTTCGACATTATTGAGCTCCCCTTGAACATCTACTTTGGCCTTTTAACCTTCTTTTATTTCTATCTTCCTTCGAATTAGTCTTATAATCTCCATTGGACTTTTTAGAATTGTAATCTTTAGGACGATCTCTTCTATATTTGATAAATAATGTTTTTTCATTCATCACACTCTTCAATGAAACTCTAGCCATTTATTTAGCTAATAAATTCTCTAACTCATTTAATGTAGGTGGTTTTAGGTCAACCTTGAATAGAAATAATAAACCCTCTATATTCTGGTTTAATTAGATAAATAATAATCCTTGTTATCTTATCTTTACTAATTTTTGACACATAATCTAATTCTAAAATTTCTCGACACAAAGACTTAACTTTTGTAAAATACTGGTTAATTGACATCTCTTTTGTAAAATACTGATTAATTGACATCTCTCATTATTTAATAGACATTAACTCCATCTCTAAATTTTGTAATCTCATCTCTTTTTTTTAAAAAAAAATTATGAGGCTAAAATATCCCAAGCTTCTTTAAGTGTAGGAGCGTACATAATGTGTTCTAGCATTTCTTTTTCAATCATCACCTTGATCATGAACATTACTTTTTCAGCTTTGATCTTCCACTTCTTTAATGGTTCAGCATCTACCTCCAGAGGTGGTGTACAATGGCTTCCGTTGACTACCTCCCATAAATCTTGACTTTGGAGATACGACTACAAACATGTCGACCATGCACTATAATTGTAATTGTTCAACTTCTTTATATTGCTCACTGTGAGGTCCATCTTAAGACTTGGGACTTCTCTCAACCAACCAAGCAACTAAATTCATAATACCTCTCAACTATGCATGAGATAATTACCCCTTAAGACACTTCATTATCTAGAACTAAATAACTCCTTTGGGCCCTCGACCATCCTACTCTAATACCACTTGTAGAATATATGAAGGACTCATTTGTAATAAATTTACTTTTATTACATCAAATAAACTTTAGTATAAGAGTACTTGTACATACTCACATAGTAATATTCTCACAAACACTTAAGATACTTTCTCACTTAGCTCACTCACAACACACACTTTTGCACATACATTAACTCTCACATAACACTAATTTACATATAAGGATGGAGGTATTTATAGGTGAGGGTTAGGTACTATTCCACCTCCTTACTATTCACACCTTCATAAGGGAACCTTTTAGAAGATGGAGGTGTCCTTTCTCTGTTTATTCTGATGGTGATCTTCTGGGAAACCCATCTAAAATCCATAATCATCTTCTTGATTATTTTTTGAATCTTGATTATTCTAGCTGTTAAATCTTTTATTTTCAGTTCTTGATAAATTTTTCTTTTTTCTTTTTCTTGCTACTGTTGTGAATGTTGCAAGTTGGTCTCTCTCTAATGATAAACACACATAGAGAAATATAGCAGGAAGATGTCTCTGCTTAGTCTTGGCATGCACTTTTTGTCTTAAATTGCTAAGGAAAAAAAAGAAATAAAATTGGAAAAAAGGATTTGAATTTGTATTCAAGTTGGTAACTTTTTTAGCAATGGTGTTTCTTTGACTATCTAGATCTTTACAAGTTTTGTGTTAAGAGATTTTATTATGTGTTTTCTTTTATATAAAATCCTTTTAATTTGGAAAGTTACACCTCCAATTCAAACGCATCCTAAAATGTAGAAAATCTCACTCTAAAAGATAATTTTTACAATAATTTTAACTCAAAAAAATAAATTATCTATATATTCCTTTTTATGTCCAATTTTTTTTGTTTCTTCACTGATTGTTCTATCTTTTTATACAAAAATGCAACAAGAACTTTGACATGCACTTTCTATTTTGCTTGCAAAATAAAAATAAGTTCATGAAATTCTGTTTGTGTTGGTCTTTTTGTTTGGCAATCTAATGGTGAAAAAGTGAAGGTAAGAAATTAGTGACAAGTTAATAAAATGAAGAAAAAATAAAAATGTATTTTTGGATATATATCTATATAAAGCTTGAATTCAAAACTTTATTTAAGGGAATACTAACAACATTTTTTATTTATGTGTTTTTTTATGGTTAAAACTTATAAAATTTATTCAGTTGGAAGTAATGTTAAGTAGCTTTATGTAGCCTAATTGAGATAAAATTTGACTAGGTTGCTCCCAATAACGATTAAAACACATGACTTAAGAGGAATGATTGTAATGAACATATGATAAAACTATGCTAAAAAAAATCCTTCTTTGAACAATGGTCTCAGTAAATAGAACACAAATACAGCAATAATTTGCTTAATTTTGGCATGCATTTATTTACGTGTACTTTATTTTTTATCTAGAAAGTAGAAGATTGAAAAGAGGTACACCTCCTACTCATTATACACTGAAGATCAAGTCATTCTCCCAGTTGTCAGAGATAGTGAGAAAGTCAGGAGTTGATAAGTATGAATCCAGTGATTTTCAAGTTGATGGGTACAAATGATATGTTACTTAAATCAATGTATATAAATTATATTTTCTTAAATCAATGTATAGAAATTATATTTTCTAACTCATCTATGATCAAGTACTTCTTCATTGTGTGATAGGAAATTGGTGTTGTATCCTAAGGGAAATACAAAAGGGAAATGGGAATTATCACATCTCTCTCTACATGGCTTTAGTAGAAACTAGTATGATTTCTCAGGGATGCCAGATCAGTGTGACACTCAAATTTTTCATTTACGATCATATTCGAGATAAGTACTTGATTATCCAAAGTAAGTGTACATATCTTTTTTTTTGTTAAAGCAACAAAGGGTATTGAAGAATAAAATTTAGAGAAAAAGAGAGAAAATTCAAAGGAAATATTTTTCTATGATATTCAAAGAAGGGTTACACCCCTTATATATACATACAGGAATCCTAATCACAACCTAATTAGAAATAGAATAACATTCTAAATAGAATAAAACTTTATTCCTAATTGTATACAAATATTTACTTCCTAATATATATAATAAAAATATTTACTTCCTCAACACTCCCCCTCAAGTTGGTGAATGTATATCAATCATTCCCAACTTGCCAAGTGAGTTGTAGAATGTTTTTTCGGATATAGCCTTTGTGAGGATATCAGCTAGTTGAGTCTGAGATGAAACATGTGGAAGATCAATTTTCCCTTGGTTCAAATGATCTTTTATGAAATGTCTATCAACCTCTACATGCTTAGTTTGATCATGTTGAACCGAATTGTTTGTAATTGCTATGGCTGCCTTGTTATCATAATGTAACAACATAGGCTTCCTATGTTTTAATCCCAGATCCTGAATAATTCACCTTACCCAGAGCAACTCACATACTCCATGAGCCATTCCCCTAAACATAGCTTTAGCACTTGACCTTGCTACAACTTTCTGCTTCTTGCTTCTCCAAGTGACTAAATTATTTCCAATAAATATAAAGTATCCGGATGTTGATTTTCGATCAGTCCGATCTCCAGCCTAATCAATATCAGTATAGCTAGTAATTTCATAATCCTTATTCCTCCCAAAGAATAACCCTTTACCCAAAGAAGACTTTAGATATCTTAATACTCGGTATACTGTATTCATATGTTCTTTACTCGAAGAATGCATGAACTGACTCACAACACTTACTGTACAAGCAATGTCTAGCCGAGTATGAGATAGGTAAATCAACCTTCCCACCAACCTTTGATACTAATCTCTATCAGTTAGAACTTGATCTTCTAGGACTGAAAGTCCATGGTTGACTTCAATGGGAGTCTCGACTGGCTTACAATCAAGCATCCCTGTCTCTATCAGTAGGTCCATTATGTACTTTTGTTGGCAAAGAGAAATTCCTTAAGCTGATCTTGCAACTTCAATTTCTAAAAAATACTTCAAGTTACCCAAATCCTTAAGTTCAAACTTGGATGCTAACTATCTTTGCAAGATTGTTGTCTCACTCGGATCATTTCCAATGACCACCATATCATCAATATATACAATTAGCACGGTGACTTTACCTAACTTATGTTTGATGAATAGTGTGTGATCAGCATCACTTTGGTTATATCTGAGCTTCCTCAAGAAGGTTGAGAGTCATCCAAACCATGCTCGAGGCAATTGCTTGAGTCCATACAATGCTCTTTTTAGTTTGCATACTCGATTAGTACATTTAGTTCTGGGTGATGGATCCATATATACTTCTTCATCTATGGTTCCATTCAAAAATGCATTCTTTACATTAAATTGTCATAATGGCCAGTCTAGGTTGGCAACTAAGGAAATAAGGACTTGGATGGTGTTCATTTTTGCTACTGGGGCAAACGTATCTTCATAGTCAATTCTATACTTTTGAGTATACCCCTTTGCTACCAATCGAGCTTTATATCGATTTATGCTTCCATCTGAATTGAGTTTGATAGTGAATATCCACCTGCACCCCACCATTTTCTTTCCTTCTGGAAGAGGAACAAGATCCCATGTCTGGTTCTTCTATAATGCCTCTAATCTGGATCATCTAAGGCTTCCTGCACATTACTCAGAATAGATACAGTAGATAATTGACTTACAGTAAGTGCATGTGAGTTAGACAAATGGTTGGTTGATATAAAGTTATTGATAGGGTATTTATCTTTAGTATAAAGGTCCGGATCATATTGTTTTTTTGAAACCCCTCTATTGATCCTAGAAGGATAACGAGGCTTATTATTTAGAATTAAAAGAGTCAAGTTTACCTTATTATGCACCGCATCCATAGTTTCTTTAGCTTTTGGTGTGGGTTGGGAAAATGTACTATCTTTATTACTCGGATTTTCTTTGATGATCTGTTTAAGTGAGATGCTAGTAGTCGGAACATCAGATGTTTTTCCAGGTGAGATGCTCATACTCGGAGCACCAGATGTCTATTCGGGTAAGATGCTCATACTCAAAACACCAGATGTCTGTCTAGGTGGGATGCTCAAAACATTTGGAAGACTCAGATTCAGAACACTCAGAATGCTATCTTCAAGCTCAAAGAGGTTCGGATTTTTCTCCCCTTGAAGACAGCACTTGGAGTGGGAGAAGAAAGGATAATTTTCATGAAATCGAACATCTTGAGTGGCATACATCTTCTTTGTATTCAAATCATAACACTGATATCCTTTTTGTAAATCCGCATAGCTAACAAAGATACACCGGATAGCTCGAGGGTCTAATTTGCCAAGTGTCTGATGAACATATGCCGAGCATCTAAAAACTCGAGGTTCGAGATTATTGAGGGGTGGAGATATGACAAGCTCCTGAAGTTTTTGAAGAGGAGTTTTAAAATTGAGTACTCGTGATGGTGTCCAGTTTATGAGGTACGCAGCGGATCGAACAGCCTCTCCCCAATATTCTCGAGGAACATTCATGTGAAACAATAATGCTTGGACAACTTCCAATAACTATCAGTTCTTTCATTCGGCTATACCATTCTGTTGAGGAGTGCCGGTACAAGATGTTTGGTGGTGAATGCCCTTCTTATGGCAGAAATCATTGAGAATTGAGTTAACATACTCCCCACCATTATCAGACTATAAGACTTAAATTTTACTCTAGTATTGTATAGCCACCATATTGTTCAGGTCCTGAAACTTAGAGCACACATCTCCTTTATTAGAAAGTAGTGATACCCAAGTCATCTGGGTACATTCATCAATAAACGTTACAAAATATCGAGCACCAAATAGAGTAGGAATCTGAGTAGGTCCCCATACATCAGAATGAATAGTCATAAATGGAATTGAATTTTTATTATAACTCGATACATAAGAAATTCGATGGCCTTTTGCCAATTCACAAACATCACACTTGAATTCTGAGTCTGTGGTATGCAAAAATAAATTTTATTTTATTTTTCTAAGATAATGAAAAGAGAGATGCCCAAGACGACAATGCCATAAGATTACTTGGTCTTTACTCGAGCAACTTCCACCAACCCTATTAACTTGACTTGACTTCCATCTTGAATCATCATGCAACTTAAGATAGTATAATTTTTCATGTTTAACACTAGAGCCAGGAATCTAATGCGTTGCAATGTCCTGAAATACATAATAATTAGGCCAAAATTTGACAGTGAAATTCAAGGTGTTAGTGATTTGGCCAACAGATAGTAGATTAAAAAAAATGGAACAATAAGAACAGTATCTAAATTAAGAGAGTCAGAGTTAGATACTGATCCCTCATGAGTGACTGGTGTTATGCCTCCATTAGCAGTTAGAATATTTTATTGGGTTGATGGACGGATATATGTAAGATGGTGAGTAGAGTTTGTCATATGATCAATAGCACCTGTATCAATAATCCATGTATTATTTTAAGTAAGATTTGTCATACCTGAAGTTGTATCAAGATCACTACTTGGTTTAGTAGAAGTAGCAATTGCAGCCTTGCCGAGCTTCTTATGAGGCTTTTTATTAAAATCCCACCATTCCGGATATCCCACAATTTCATAACACCGTTCCTTGGAGTGTCCAACTTCACCACACTGAGTAAAATTGTATGTGACGGGCTTACTCGGTATTTTTCCTTTAAACTGGGGACGAGTCTGAGCTGCTATAAGCACAGAATGGTCTAGCAGTATCTTCGGCTCTTCCATCGTATGTCGCTGGTTGTGATCCCTCCAGACATATGCATAACTAGACTCGAGATTAAGAGGTGGATCCTTTCAGAGTATTTCACTTCGAGCATTATTAAATTCAGAATCAAGCCCGACTAGGAAAATTTGTGTTCAAAGCCGGGTAATATGTTTATGGAGTGATACTATTCCATTAACATCCTCCCCTTGTGCACACGTCTGGGCATCAATTTCTTGAAATATTCCAATCAGTTCATTATAGTATGTAGGTAATGGCTTACCATTTTGACGTGTTGTGAATGATTTCCAGTTTAATTCAAATAATTGAGTTTCGTCAGATCCATCATAGAAGGTTTTTGAGACAACATCCCATATCTCCTTTACTGTTGGCAGATGGATGAATCTTTGCATCAATGTCGGACTCATGGAGTCAATCAGCCAACTTTTGACTCTATTATTATCAAGGACCCAAGTCTCCAATGCTTTATCTCCTGCTGGTGGCTTTAGCGTAGTGCCATTAAGAAAGCCAGATTTTTTTTGTAGGTCCAATTCGCATCTCCATAATTTGTGACCATAAAGTATAGTTTGTATCATCAAGAATAATTCATGTGGGAAAGGAAGAATTATCTTGAAGGGTTTGAATAAAATTGGGTGTTCCATGGGATACAATGGATGTGTTTTCGGTGGTCATGATTTTGAAGATTCAAAGAATTCAAAGGAAGAAGAAAAAAAAATATACAATTTGCAAGAATTCAAAAAAATTCGATTTCAATGTGTATGTTCTAATACCATGAAGAATAAAATTCAGAGAAAAAGAGAGAAAATTCAAAGGAAATATTTTTCCATGATATTCAAAGAAGGGTTACACCCCTTATATATACACACAGGAATCCTAATCATAACCTAATTAGGAATAGAATAACATCCTAAATAGAATAAAACTTTATTCCTAATTTTATACAAATATTTACTTCCTAATATATACAATAAAAATATTTACTTCCTCAATAGGTATCTGTATGCATGGTTATGTTTTAATTTTTTTTTAATACTCTATGCAGATGAAATAGAGAAGTGCTACCATGCTTAAAAGACTGAAAATGGCTATCACCGATTCCTCCCTCTTGCAACGTTCAATGATCCATGCAATGGATATCTTGTTAACGATTGTTGTGCATTTGGAGCCAAGGTTCATGTTAAAAAGTGCACATGAAAAAGGGAGGAAGTTTCTTTTGAAATGGATCCTCAAGGTGGTTGCTATACTTGGAAAATTTAAAAGTTCTCTACATTGAATCGAAATCGCTACTTTTCTGAAATATTTACAGTTGCTAACTAAAAACAGTACATACCCCCCATATGTTCTTCCCTGTTAGGAATTCTAAAAATAAGAACAAAGAATTGCAGCAAAAATAAAGAATAACAGTAAACTAAATACTGCAGAATTGAATTAGAAATAACAAAGATGGAATCTGCAGAGAAATCAAAAGTGATTTTTTTATATCTTATTCAAGAACTGATGGTGCCTTTTTATAGGCTTATAATAAACTAAAAAAGCTAAAAACTCTCAACAAACAACCAGATTTTATTGCCATTAACTATTACTAATAGAAATAGAAATTTAAGGAGGAAAAGACTGACACTAACACAGATTTATTTAACTAAATCAAACACATGTTATTTTGAATCATCTTCAACACTCCCCCTTAAAACAAAATTGCTCACTCCAAGTTTTTTTCTGAAATAGACATGTTTATCTCGAGGAAGTGACTTTGTAAAGATGTCTGAAAGTTGTTCATTAGTGCTGCAATATTTTAACTGAACCTGACCTCCAACTATCGACTTATGAACGAAGTAGATTTGAATGTCAATATGCTTTGTTTTGGAATGGAATGTTGGATTCTCACTTATTAAAATAGCTACGTTGTTATGACACAATATCTCATTTGTGATTTTCTATTCTTAGCCAAAATCAACAAGTAAGCGTCTAAGCCACACAACTTGACAAACTTCTAAAGTTGCAGTAGCATATTTAGCTTCAAATGTTGACAAAGTTGTAGTTGCTTGCTTATTAGAACTCCAGGTGATAGCTCTAGACCCAACATGAAAAATGCTACCTAAAGTGCTATTCTTATTTTCCATAGAACTTGCCCAATCACTGTCTGAGTAACCCAATAAACAAAAATCTGAATTTGTAGCATACCAAAGCCCATAATTAGTTGTTCCTGCCATATATTGCAAGATTCTCTTAGCTACTCCAAGATGATGCTTTATAGGATTTTGCATAAACTGGGAAACAACACTGACTAAAAATGCAATATCAGGTTGTGTGTGAGTTAAATAAATTAATCCTCCTACCAAGCTTCTGAAGTACTTAGCATCTGCTCTGTCAATACCATCTTGAACCTATAACTTTTCATTCAAGTTCATGGTTGTAGTTACTCCATTACAATTCAGCATATTAAACTTTTTAAGCAAGTCAGTAGCATATTTCATTTGAGAAATAAAGATACCATCTTCCTTTTGTAACACTTCAAGACTAAGAAAGTAATGCAATACACCTAAATCTGTCATCTCTAACTTCTTCATCATTCCAACCTTCAAATCCTTAATTAAAGCACTAGATGTACCCATATAAATTATGTCATCAACATAAAGGCAAAGTATAAAAAAATCAGTACCTTGCCTCTTCAAGTAAAGAGTAGGCTCATTCTTACTTCTTACAAATCCATTTGAGCAACAATTGTATACCATGCCTTTAGGGCTTGCTTTAACCTATAGAGTGCCTTTTTTAACTTGTAAACTTTATCTTCCTTCCCATAAACAACAAATCATTTAGGTTGAGAGATATACACTTCCTCTAAAAGCTCTCCATTCAAAAATGCAGATTTAACATCAAATTGATACACACTCAACTTCATATGAGTAGCAAAGTCCAAGAAAATTCTTACAGTTTCAAATCTTATAACTGGAGAGAAAGTATCTTTATAATCCACACCATACGTTTGTGCATATCCCTTTATAACCAACCTTGCCTTATGCCTTTTGATGCTTCCATCTGTATGGTTCTTAGTTTTATATACCCACTTTAACCCAATTGCATTCTTTCCTACCAATAAGTCCACCAACTCCCATGTCTCATTTTTGTTGATTGTAATTAACTCTTCCTTCATTGTTTTAACCCACTCATCTTTTTCAACTGCTTCATTGAAACAAGTTGGCTCAACAACAAACAAGGCTTGAGAGTTTGCATATATCTCCCTCAAAAACCTAAACTTTCTTAAAGGAGATTCTTCAATTGAATTTTTTGAAGTGTGAGCTGTTTGTTGGTGTAAATGAGCTGCAAGAATGTCTTTGTGGGCTATTTATTAATGTTGAAAACTCCAAGGAATTGAATGAGGCTACTATAAGGTCATTATCAGCTCTATTCGCTTCTTTATAATTTGGTAAAATTTGAGTTTCTACTGCTCCTTCATTATTGTCCCAATTCCAACTTGTTTTTTCATCAAAAACCATATTCCTACTAAGAATTGTTGGAGTGACCCATGATTCGACAAGTTTTTGAAGATGCGGAGCTGCTCGAGTGATGGCAGAAAACCCTAAAATTTGCAGAGTTGTCCAAGCTTCTTTGGCTGTGTTTACTGCTGCAATTTTTGAGAAAATCGACTCATGGACTACTTGTTGAATGAAGAATAATGCTTTGGAGTCCATTTCTTGTTCTCTTTCAATCTAGCTTCATCATCTGGATCAGGATATCCATTCTCAACTAAGTCCCATAAATCTTGAGACCTAAACAAAGTCCTTATCTTGATGCTCTAGAATTCATAGCTCTCTCCTTTTAAGATGGGAATCGCTAGTTAAGAAAGACTCACTACATTGCCGTTAGTTGTCATCATTTTATGCCCAGTTATGAAGGAACGAAGCTATGATACAAGAATTATTGGAATGCTGAAAATAAAAATAAAGAATTGTAGAAAAAATAGAGAATAACAATAAACTAAATATTGTAGAATTAAATTAGAAATAACAAAGATGGAATCTACAAATAAATCAAAAGTGATTTTTCTATATCTTATTCAAGAACTGATGGTGCCCTTTTATAGGCTTATAATAAACTGAAAAAGCTAAAAACTCTCAACAAATAATCAGATTTTATTGCCACTAACTATTACTAACAGAAACAGAAATTTAAGAAGGAAGAGACTGACACTAACATGGATTTATTTGACTAAATCAAACACATGTTATTTTGAATTATTTTCAACATTACCCCAACTCTTAAAACTCTGATGTCGTTTTGGTTATGTGAACAACGTAAAAATTAACCATTGAAATGAATATATCGGGACATTATCAGAATATCCTAAAGGGGATTTAATGGGAAAGGATACTTGTCTGTCGTTATTCCTAAATTTAGAAGGCGGCAGTGCTCCTCTTAAGCATAAAGTACATGTTAAGTATACATTAATTGCAAAAGATCAGGTCAATGAGAAGTATCATGAAAGAAAAAGTAAATCTATCTAATAGAATTGGAGTGACAATAGAATTGCATTCCTTCCTTTTAGTTGCCTATATTGAAAACATAATTCTGATTTTCTCTTGTCCAGGCAATGGTAGATGGTTCAGCAACTCGGTCTCCAGCGAGGGCCTTTTAAACTTCTTGCTGCTGAGTGATCCTCATAATGTATCAAAGGGATTTCTAGTGAATGATACTTTGATTGTTGAAGCAAAAATTACCCGAGTCTCTGCTGTTCAAGGTCTCTCTTAAAACTAGCTATGCACTTCGATATTGAACCGAAGGTTTCTAGCTACTACATGTGCATGGAAATTGGAAACTAGTATTGAAACTTATCATTATGCTAATTATGTGTGGTTTATTTGTTGGTGTCCTTTAATGTATATTAGATTAAATATTGCAGTTTGTTTAAAGTAAAGATTTTAGCTTCTTATCCTATTTTTCATTGCTCTAGAGTGGTTATTTATGCTAATCCAATTAAGCTATATGGTTCTTACCTTGTATTACATCTTACGGGAATTTATGACACATATTGCATTACATGTGTCACACCTTCATATGTCTAAGTGCAGAACAGCCAGAATATGCATCATGCATCCAATGGCCAAGTGTAATACTCTTGGCATAGGCAAGAATCCCCTAAGTTTTACATTACACCCATCTTGATATTGTTTTGAGGACTACTTTCAAGTGTTGCTGGCAAAATTTAATAATTTTCTTAAATGCTCAATTTTGATGATTGTTGTGAATTTGGAATAGAAGTCTGTGTATTCTGATAGAAGTTGAGGCTGGTGTTCCTTATTTTGCTGGTAAAAATGGAAGGAGATTAAGTTAATAAAGTAACCTGAAAATGGTGTTTTTATTTAGACTTGGAATATTGAAAGGTTCTCAATGTTACTGAACAAATTGCTGTTGGTGGTTATATATAAAGTTAGGCTGCGATTGATCATCTTAAGACAACATATATGCATTTTCTTCTATATATTTGCCTAAACTGAAATAGAAGTATAAGTTATCATCCTGTGTGGAGGTAGACGATGGTTTTGAAGGGATTTCCGTGTTTCATGCTATTGAGTGATCTCCATAATGTATCAAAAGGATTTGTAGTGAATGATACATTGATTATTGAAGGAGATGGTGTCCTTAATATCGCTTTTTCCCGTGAGGACTTTGCCTAGTAACCAGGTCTCTTTAGACTTTATAGCTAACATATGCAGTATAAGGCAAAATCATACGATAAGCTGTTGCTATTGAAAAAAATGTTTGATTTTTTTTTTTAACTAGTTGAAGTGGATAATTCCCAACATAAGAAGGGAGAGTAAGGGGGATAGGGTTTCAAACTCTACTCTCCTCATCTAAATGTCTACACTTTTCGTCACTTATACTACTTATGGGGAAAAAAATATTTGATTTTTTTTGTTGTATTTATTATTTAACCAGCTGATGAACCGAAACAAAAACAAGAAACACAGCCGGAAATTTTGGTTATTTTGCTTAATTTGGGTATATGCACGTTATATTTTGGATTCCTGGACACCATATATAAGAATTCTAATTGATGCTTAATCAAGGACTTGGCATAGCTAATTGCAATAAAGAGCATAGCACAAACAACCACAAAATAAATTCTGAGTCTTAAAGCAAATTATATACAGGTTATTTTGCTCATGAACTTTGTGAACAAATTCTAATAAAAATTTGTGAGTTTATTCATAACTTTCATAATTAATAGCTTTATAATACATATGTAATATGTACAATTTTTTCTTATAAAAAATATTATAATAATTGTGGGCAACGCAGGTTTTTAGCCACGTGTCTATGTGTATGGCGACCATGACACTGTGTGGCCTTGGGGCCTACTAGAAAGACAAAATGAGGTTTTTTAGGGTCCAAAATGGAGATGGAGTTGTCACCCAAATGAAAATCGGGATACACTTACAACAACTGGCTTCCACAAATGTACCCAAAAGCTGTCATCAAATATCGGATTCCAAAATTAGGTATAGGCTTTTGAAATACCCACCCAACCTTACGGTTAGCCTTCATGTGTGTTTTTTATTTTATTACTTCTTATTATTAAAATATTTTCTTATTATCATGTGAATTGCAATCATTTCCAATTTTACGTTTACCCGAGTTTTCACATTAGTCGCTTTGCATGCTTATAGCTTGAGGATTCAATATGAATAAACAAATAATAATAATTTACAAACATACATTCTAAATAAATAGGGAAAGAGATTAGAGATTACAATATTTTGTACAAATAAATGGAAAATAAACTAGAAATAAACCAAAAATATACTAAAAGTTAACTAATTATACAATCAAAATCTCTCAAGAACTAATTAACATAATAACTATTTGATAATTAAAAATCACCAAACAATCCCTGCAATAAATACGAGTTAGTCCTTTCACATAAAACACAATATTATTTACAAAATAATTAACAAATATTATGCATAAGACATAGAAAATAAAATCACAAAATAATCCACAAATAACATAACAATATTAAACAATATGATACTCATATATAAAGTCAAGATCAATAACAAAAGGAACATACAAATCATGCAAGATATGCAAAATAATCAGTAAATATCAAAGAAAAATTATGCATCATACTGTTAGAGAGGCGATCAATGCTTCATAGAAGCGTTCCCTCCTGACCAAGAGGTGATCATAGATCGCCATACTGTGAAGGAGCAACACCTCTATAAAGAGGCATCGCCTCTTTAATAGAGTCAGAGACAAACTACATGTTTCTCAATTTATAAGAAACTTCACAATACACATAAATAGATAAGGACATACACAAATATGAAAATACCAACAACTAATGATTAATATTTCATGCATTCAGACCTTAATATGACTCCAAATGAATAAATAAACACAATAACAATCAAGAAAACTAACAAAATAAAGCTCTTAGATGAAATAAGGAAACTCAAAACTTAAAATCAAGGGATTCTCATTGAAGGAAGCACGTTTAATGCTCCTAACTGAGCCTTAAGAGCTTGGTTGTTTAGTTTGGATCCTTGAATGTAAGTGAGCCTTCTCCTTTCTCAAGAAAATCACTCTTTGAGCTCAAGAACTCCTTCTCCTTCTTCTTCTTCTACTTTTTGTAATATCCCGAGTTTTTAAATATTTGTATACTGCATCGGGAAATGCAGTGTTAATAATTTTTGTATATATATTTTTGATATTTTATAATTTTTTTATTTAATTAAAACTAATTTTAATTGTTTTATGTTATTTTAAGTACTTTACGTAAAATTTTCCCGGGACTTGCACTTTCGGGGGAATTGACATGTAAATAATTTAATATTAATTATTTTAAATAGATTTACGCATTTGCATGAACTCATATATATTTTTAAAGTTCTAAATAGAGTGTATATATTTAAATTAAACTAGGGTTTAATTAATTACCCTAATTTTTTTTATTATTTAGTTTTAATATTAATTAATTATTTTTAAGTGTATAAATTATTAGATATATTAAATTATGTGTGTGAAAGTTTATATTATTATAATATATATATATATATATATATATATATATATATTCTCAAACTTTTCCAAATTACCAAACTGCCCCCGACTCCCTCTCCTCCTTCTCCGATCGTCCCACGCCCTAGCCTCATTATGCCTCTCAGTTTGGTATGCCGGACCGCCCTTCACCACCACTAGTTGTCGCCAACCTCCTCCCCCTTCCTTCCTCTTCCTCTCTGACGTGATCAGGTCACTGAAAGCTCGCTGGAACGCCCAGAATTTATTATGGCAGCGTGTGAAGTTCTTCATCGTCGATCACGATTCCGGCCACCATTTCATGCACCGCCAGTCTCCATCAACTCCCTGAGCTCCGGTGGTCCCTATTCTAAGCTTCTTTTGGCCGGAAAACGGGTGGTTGTTAAGGTTTGAGTTTGATCTTCATTTCGGTCAACTTGAGTTTTCAATTTTTTTTAGCTTTATTTTGATTGATTAATAAAAAATTCCTTCACAAAATTTGATACTAGTAGCTTAATCTTCATCCTGGAATTTTTGTGGAATTTTTGGAATTTATTTTGATTTTTGGGTTTTTTTTATTATTTTATTATTATTTTCTAATTTTCGAAAATTAATTAATTAAATTATAAAATTGTGTTTTATGATAAATATAGGTGCTGAAATGAATTATAGAAATTTATTTGTAATTTTTGTGAATTTTTATGTATTTATTTTGAATTTATTTAGTTTATGTAATTTTGGAAAATTAGGTTAAATATGTTTTTAATTGAAATAAATTGGTTAATTGAGTATATTTATTGATATTATTGAAATATATGTTGATAAAATTAATTTTGTGCAATTATATGATTTTTGGTGAATTTTTGGATTAATTTTAGTATATTTATATGTATAGGGGTATTTTGGTAATTTTACACTAAATTGGCTAAAAATGTAATTAAATTGGTTTTAATAGTTATTTAGAGTATAAAAATGATTTCTAAAAATTATTTAGTATTTTTAACTGATTAAAACTATTTTTCATAAATTATTTTTAATTATATATATAATATACGATTTTCTAATAAAATGAGTTTTTATCGGTTTTTACTGTGTTTTAGAGTTAATTACGCAATTTCTACTTATAAAATGTATTTTTATTATATAAGGGTGTTTTCGGTATTTTGTAAATATTCCATGAATTGTGAACCTCGGTCGATGATTTGTAGTTTGGAGTCCGACCGAGGGATTGTTTTTGTGTTCTGTGTTTATTTTCGAAGTGTGTTCCTTTGCAGGGCCGACTCTACTTTTTGAGTAGAGAGATGTCCGTTTTACAGGGGAGATTCTGTCGAATTTTCGGTAGAATTCTCATAAAGCGTTATGTCCGGTCGAACTCTGATTCTAATTCTATGTCTAGTAATCTAGATCGAGTCTTTAGAACTTCTGTTAGATTTATTCTGATTCCTGTCTTTTTTTTTTATTTAGTTGCGCCGAGACTGAGGCCTAGTAGACCAGACCCATCTCGAGGAGCGCAATAAATAGTGAGTTGCTATTTTATATATATATGCTCTATGGTGCATCATTTTAGAAATATATGTTTTATTTTGATTAAATATGCATAAATGATTTAATTAGTACTTAAGTTTATTTTTTGTTTATTTTTGATATATTTTAAATTATATGCATGTTTTATTAAACATTTATATTTAAAATGTTTTTAAATATATATTTAGTTTATTTTACGATTATATTGGATTTATTTGACGAACATAGACTCGAAATATACCTGGTTTATTTTTGGTATATTTCTAGTATATATATGGTTTATGCTGCTGTTTATTTCAAATTCATGCATCATTTATTTTTATAAATGTATGTTTTATATTTAAAATGAAGGATATCAATAGAACGTGCTACCTAGTGGGCAGCACTAGGACCGAGTATGTACTGGTACGCTTATAGCATTTAGGCTATATCATTAACCTGTTTGTGGATATTGATTGGATTTGATTAATTGATGTTTGAGGTATGATTTGGGAGTGTGATTGCTGGAGCTCAATTGACCAAGTGTTTCGGGGCCAATCACACTGACAGTCGGACTACTGGAGCTCGGTTGACTTAGTGTCTTGGGGCCAGTCTACTGTCCAAATGGAACAAGTGAATATATTGGAATAAGTGAGCTTGTATGGCTAGAGTGTTGTTTAACATTGTTTTGAGTTTCCGATTTTCTAGGGTTCTATTTGATCCTTCATAACTGGTGATTTTCAATAAAAATATATAAAATGATTTTTTATTGCATTCGTGTATATTTGCTTGTATATATATTTATTATATATACTATTGATTGTGTGTATCGACATTTAGTATGCATGTATATATATTATAGTAATTCACTCAATGAGGTCTGACTCCCCTCCGTTGACTATTTTTCAGGAGAGTCATCTTCATCAGACCTTAGTAGCGGATCTGTACGCCGGATTTCTTATGCCCTGACTTTATTATGTAAACTGCTCACTTGAGTTTTATTTTTATTAATCTAGACACTGCAGTAGTTGTAAAATTGTTAAAAAGATATTGTATTATATTTGTGTGAGTTATGTATTTTAAATATTTGAACTAGATTTGTATTAAAAAGTTTATTCATATATAAGATGAAGATATTGATTTAAATTCATTTGGTGGAAATATTATTTTTTTATATTTATGATTTTATTCCGCTGCATAATATTTTATTTAATTATGTTGTTATTATTATTATTGCATGTTTTATTTTATTTAAGGCTTCTTACGGGTTCCGGATTCGAAAGAATTCTCGTTCCCTAGCACCGGTCATGGCCCCTGTTTTGGGTCATGACACTTTTTCTTTTTTTTTCCTCCTTTTCTTTCTCTGTTTTTCTCTTTAAAACATCATCCTTTCCTCTAGAGCTTTAAGTCCAAAAGAAAAATTCCTAAAAGTCCTCTCTCCTTTTCTCACACTCTTTCTTTTAAGCCTCTCCCCTTCTGCCTTTTCCATTTCCCTAAAAAAAATACTCTCACCTTGTCCCCTCTCTTTTCCCTCATTGCCCTTCCTTTTTCCTGCCCTTAAAGTCTTTCCTTTCGTTCAAAATCAAAGGCAAATGAGCCTTAAATGTTGTCATTAATGGCATTTAATGTTGTAGGTGAGGGGGTGAAGAGGCACCACCTCTTTGATGAGGCATCGCTTTACCGATGCCCAAGGTGAAAAGGTGCCACCTCTTCATTAAGGCGATCGCTTCTTCAGTCAGGCCAGGTCTGGGCCAATGAGCCAAAAGGCTGCGGGTTTAGGCTTGAATTTAGTGTTTTGGGTATGAGTTAGGCGTTTTGGGCTTGGATATGTTGTTTTGGGCTTATGAGTCTATTTTAGAGAATTCTTGGGCTTCCCTTGCATTCAAAATATGTACTCTTTCATCATTGAATTTCGTTGTGGGCTAATCAAACTGAAGGTGTTCACAATAATATATTTTAATTTGAATAAATAATTTATATTTATATTTATATTTTTTAAAAATATTTTAAACTTATTTATATTTTGGGAATAGTTCACAAACAGTAAATGATATAGTGAGCTCAACTATAATTCCCCCTAATTAATTACAACAAATTCTTTATCTATTCTATTCTGAACTTTGGACCAATTATTAATTGAATTCTACTCTAAAGTTACTTCAATTTGCTTCTTTAACTTTATGAATTGTGTCAAATATTTTTTATTCTTGATAATATTTTTAGTATCTCAAAAGTCTCTCTTTTTTTATTTCCTAATTTTTTGTTTGACTACAAAAATTTTAAAAGTTGAAAACTACAAAAATACATTTTAAAGTAGTTAGAATAAAAGTTTTTTTAGTAAAGTTAAAAAATCATGAAAATATTTAAAATTTAATTTTAAATTTTATATCAAGAGTGGTAAAAATAAAATTTAAAATCATTTTTTTACATTTTTTATAAAAAAATTTAATAATTGTCAAATTTATTTTATAGAAATTTAAAAATAATTTTTAAAATTAATTAAATATTTTCAAATAAAATGGATAGAATTGATAAAGTTGCATACACCACCAATATTCAATTTGTTTTTTGAAACAAAAGAATCGGGCGTTGGACTATGAATCCGGGTCCCCTCCCCCAGTTTGGTATTATTATTAGGTGTTTGGTAAATCTTTAAAAAAGCTCTATTTTGAAAAAAATTTTCATCCGTTATAGCATATGTTTATTTATTTTTTATTTAGATTATTTCAACCCTATTTAAAAATAATTAATAATAAATAATTTCATTTTAATTAAAATTAAATGTATGTAATTAATTTTTTGTAATTCATAATTAAATAAATATTATAAATTATAATTAATAATTAAATAATTATTATATGGACACCTATAATTATTATTAAAAAATATACAATAATATTTATATTTTAAAATTCATTTTTAAATAATTTATATTAATTATTTTAATAATATATAAATTTAAGACAATAAATTATTATTATTATTATTATTATTATTATTATTATTATTATTATTATTATTATTATTATATATATATATATATATATATAAGTATAACTAAAAAAATATTATAAAATGTATATGAAATTATATTTATAAATAAATAATATGTAAGGAGGAAAAAAAATGAAATAAGAGATAAAATAAAAGTCCAATAAATTTGAATTCAAGTTGATTACTTTTTTTTTTTTTTTTTTTTTGCAATGGTGTGTTTCTTCAATTGTTTGTATGTCTACAAGTTTTCTGCTAAAAGATTTTATTAGAGCTAGTGAGAGAGTAGTAGATCAGTGGTCAATTTTATCTGAAGGTGTTTTGGGGTATCAAGTTTCAAATACTATCCCGGTTGATTTTTGAAGTTAATTTTCATGTGATCTAAAATGGGAGGAATTCCCTATTTTGCAATTATTATTATTATTATTATTATTATTATTATTATTATTATTATTATTATTATTATTATTATTAAATAATAGTATTAAAAATAATTATAACAATTTAATATTAACTTAATATAACTACCATTTATTATAAATTTCATAAAATTTTTGTTTAAATAATCACATGATATTTTTATAATTAATTTTTATTTAAATAATGATTAATTTTATTATTTTAAAATTATATTTTAATTAATTAAAATTTCTTTTTATTAGTAAATGACAAAAATATCTAATTTCATATAATAATTAATGAAGATTTTTTTATAATTTTACTCGTCTTCTCCCCCTCTTCTCTCTTGGTGTGTGTATATATATATAGTCTCAAATTCCCTTCATTTATCATTTTCACCTCAAACACCCAAATTCAAGGAAAACGCCAATCACTAGAGGTTTTTAACATTTTTAGAGAACTGAAAAACTGTTGAAGGAAGAAAAATTTTTGCCTACTCACTATATTTCACTTAAGCTTGATGCTCGAATATATATGTGTGTGTGTGTGTGTCAAATTCCCTTCATTTATCATTTTCACCTCAAACACCCAAATTCAAGAAAAATGCCAATCACTAGAGGTTTCTGACATTTTTAGAGAACTGAAAAACTGTTGGAGGAAGAAAAATTTTTGCCTACTCACTATATTTCACTTAAGCTTGATGCTCGACCAACTTGCGAGCTCCATGAAGCTTAAAGGGTGTTTTAGGCTCTATTTGTTTGTAGAAAATATTTTTCTATGTTTGGTTGCAACAATAAAAAAGATAATAAATAAAAAAAGAATATATTAAAAATAAAATAGAATGTAATAAATAAGAAGAGAAGACATCGAAAAATGTATTGAAAAATATTTTTCCATCCCTAAAATGGAAAATCATTTTCTCTTATTTTGAAGTAATTTTCCTTTGACTGGTATATTATTTTCTTTTGACTTATTTTCCTTAGATAAACCAAACATTGGAAAATGAGGAAAATATTCTCTATGAAACAATCGAAGCCTTAATGTTTAGTAATTTTCTGAAAGAAATTAAGTTAATGCTCAATTAATGAACTTATCCTCATTTTTCCTCAAAATCATCTCATCTATTTACTCTGCTGCTTCTTAAGGCATGTTCACATAAAATTTTTATGTTTTATTTTCTTTTTTCCTAGAAATTATAAGATCAAAAGAAGAAGGAGGGCCTGCTCATTATACATTAAAGATCAAGTCATTCTCCCAATTGTATCGGATAGTTGGAAAGACTCGAGAGGGCAAGCATGAATCAATTAATTTTGATGTTGGTGGTTACAAATGGTACATTAATCTAATAGTCCTTTAAATTACATATCTTTTTAACTCATATCTGAAAAGTTATCTAATTGCTTTTCATTATATGATAGGAAATTGCTTCTCTATCCTAATGGAAATGTAAAAAGAAATGGAAATGGCTACATCTCTCTCTACTTAGCATTAGCAGATACTAGCGCGATTTCTAATGGATCTCAGATCGATGTGAGCCTCAAATTTTTTGTTTACGATCAGATTCAAGACAGGTACTTCCAAGGTGGGTGGGTTGCAATTTTTTTTTATTACTGACCTAAATAAAATTAGGTGGAATAATTCTATAAATTAACGGGCAGCAGGATTCAAAACCTAAACCTAGACCGCTTCCTCACTGGCTTGGTTGATTCTTTTTTAACTTTAATGGTTGATGGCTATATTTGAAAATTTTAATACTATATGCAGATGGGAAAGTTAAGCGCTACCATGTTTTAAAGGTTGAACATGATTTTGATTAACTACTCTCTCCTCTTGCAACGTTCAATGATTCTTGTAATGGATAGATATATTGTGGATGACTGTTGTGCATTCAAAGTAAAGGTTCATGTTATTAAGCGGACACGAAAAAGGGAGGAAATTTCTTTTATAAGGAATCCTCAAAATGGTGAATAAACTTGGAGGCTTAAGAAGTTCCCTACATTGTCTTTAAGCTACTATTATTCTGAAATATTTGCTGCTGCTAACTACAAATGGTACGTACCATATATACTCGTCCCTTGGCTCTTAAAATTATGAAGTTGTTTTTAGTGATGTGAATTGTGTTTAATTAACCATTGAATTGAATATATAACGAGGTTATTAGTTTATCCTAATGGGGATTCAGGGGAAAAGGATAGATCTCTGTCATTATTTCTAAAATTAGATGACAGCAGTGCACCTCTTAAGCATTAAGTATATGTTGAGTATATGTTGAGTATACATTATTATCAAAAGATCAGGTCCATGGGAACCATCATGAAAAAATAGGTAAAGCTAACAAATTTTTAATTGTGTGATAATAATTTTGCATTTCTTTCTTTCAGTTGCCTGTATTGAGAACATAATTCTGCTTTTCTCTTATTCAGGTAGTGGTAGATGGTTCAGCAACTCGTGCTACTTTCAGGGCTTTTCGGATTTCATGCTGCTGAGTGATCTCCACGATGTATCATAGGGATTTCTAATGAATAATACTTTGATGTTGAGGGGAAAATTGTTGGGAAAGTTAACAGAGTTGATACGGCAGAATAATTTTTATAGAGGCAAAATAAAATAATTAAACAAATAAATTACATGGAGGCGGTTAGACCAGCCAATTGATGAATAAAATAGACGGTTAAACCAGCCATATAAATAATAAAAATGGCACCAATATTTTAACGTGGTTCATCCTTAATTTTTGGGTTACGTCCACATGACAAAAACAAAATAATTCTGCTACTATAAAAATAATAGGTACAAGAGAAATTTTTCTCTAGATCAATACTAGAGATACACAAAAAAAATCTCACAAAAAAAAGTGACTCTCAAAGTGTTTCCCTAACACCCCAAAATAATTTTCTTACTATTTTGTCACTCACCCTTTAAGAAAAATTTTCCAAACCCTTTTAAAATACTCTCTCCATTCACAAGCACACAGAGCACTTAAATTATGCTCATTCATTGCTCTCTCTATTTTTCTCAGCTCCCTTGCTTGCTTGTTATTCTTTGCCCCTGTCTATGATCTTTATATGGGCTTATCATAAGAGAAAAAAAATCAAAAGAAAATTTTCTTCATTTTGTAGGCACCGAATTTGGTGCCTACCCTTTTTGACCTTTTTTTTTAAAAAAAAAATTCTTACATGTGGATCCCACACTTGAGGTGGGACCCATCCAATAAATCTCCCCTTCACGCCTCAAGTGGGAGTCATCACTATTCCGACGCCTAATCGACAAAATTCGAACTTCTCCCTTGGTAGAATTTTTGTTAACGTGTCTGATCCATTTTCATCGGTATGAATCTTCACTAGCTGCAATAACTTCTTCTCTAATACATCATGTATCCAGTGATATCTCACATCAATGTGCTTTGATCTAGAATGAAATGAGAAATTCTTACCAAGGTGGATAGCACTATGACTATCACAAAATAGCTCGTATTTGTCTTGCTGAAAACCGAGTTGATTTAAGAACTTCTTCATCCATAGCAATTCTATACAAGCTTCAATTGCTTTAATAAATTTTGCTTCAGTGGTAGACAAAGCAACATATTTTTATAATTTTAACTGCCATGCCACAGCTCCCCTTGCAAATGTAATCAGATAGCCAGATGTTGACTTTCTCGAGTCAACATTGCCTGCCATGTCTGCATCCGTGTATCTAGCTAACACGGGTTTGGTGTCTCCAAAACATAAGCATATTTCGGATGTTCCACAAAAATACTTGAAAATCCATTTTACTGTAACCCAAAGCTCCTTTCCAAGATTTAAAAGGAATCGACTCACAACTCCAACTGAGTGTACAATATCTGGTCGTGTATATACCATAGCATACATTAAACTACCAACTACTGAAGCATATGGAATTCTATCCATCTCTTCCTTCTCATTATTAATGAAAGGGCTTTACTGAGAAGTCAATTTAAAGTGATTAGCAAAAGGATAGCTAACCGCTTTAGCATTGTACATGTTAAACCTTTAAAATTCCTTTTCAATGTACTTCTCTTATGATAATTATAGTTTCTTGATGCCTCTGTCTCTAATAATTTTCATGCCAAGAATCTACTTTGCTGGTCCCAAGTCTTTCATGGCAAAAGACTTACTCAACTACTTCTTCAAGCTGTTAATTTTGGAAACATTCTGACCAACTATCAACATGTCATCCACATAGAGCAACAACACAATAAAGTCATCATCAAAGAATTTTTGAACAAATACACAATGGTCTGAAGTGTTCTTGTAGCCTTGCTCCCCTATAACAAATTCAAACTTCTTGTACCATTGTCTTAATGCCTGTTTCAAGTCGTATAAGCTTTTCTTCAATCTGCAAACATAGTCCTCTTTTCCCTTTTTTCTAAAATCCTCTGGCTGCTCCATGAATATTTATTCTTCCAAATTACCATGAAGGACAGCAATTTTAACATCCATTTGCTCAATCTACAAATCAAAACTTACTGCCAAACCCAGCACAGTGTGAATGAATGTCATTTTCATGACTAGAGAAAAAATCTTATCAAAGTCTATGCCCTTTCTTTGGTTGAATCCTTTTATAACCAGTCTAACTTTAAATCGTGGTTGGAGACTGTGTTCTTCATGCTTGATCCTAAACACCCACTTATTCTTCAAAGCTCTTTTGTCTTCAAGCGGCTTCATTAGCTCAAACATCTTATTCTCATATAGAGACTTCATCTCATCCTGCATGGCTTCAAACCATTTCTGCTTATGTTCATCATTCACAGCTTCTTTAAAACTTTCTAGCTCTCCCCTATCAGTTAGTAACATATACTGATCTCGAGGATATCTAGTAAAAGGTTGTCTGATTCTATCAGATCTCTTTAGCGATACTGGAGAATCCTTATCTGCCGGTGGTTGATCATGAACAACATCATCATCATTTTCAAATGGAATCTCAATGGGAGCATCTTCATTACCTCCATCTGGTAGAATAACTTCATTTTCATCCTCAACTTCCCTGGGCACCATTGTTAGAGGAACTAACTTTAAATTTAAATCATCTGGGGATGTTCTTCTCAACTATGGCAATATCTTTGATTGTCTTGTCTTCAATAAACATAACATCACGACTTCTAACAAGCTTTTTTTGGACTGGATCATAAAATCTATAGCCAAGTTGATATTGACTATAGCTAATGAACATACATTGTCGTGTTTTGACATCAAGCTTGGACCTCTCATCTTTATGAATACACACAAAGACTTTGCACTCAAAGACTCGTAAATGACCATAGGAAACATCTTTTCCTAACCACACCCTCTCTGGAGTGTCAAACTATAGAAGGACATATGGTGAAAGGTTCAACACATGCACTACTATAAGTAAAGCTTCACCCCAAAATGTTTTAGGCAACTTTGACTGTGAGAGTAGAGCTCTGACTCTCTCCATCAAATTCATGTTCATCCTCTCAGCTAAACCATTCAACTTTGGCATCTTTAGAGGTGTCATTTGATGTTGAATATCATGCTCTTTACAATAAGCATCAAATGGTCTAGAATACTCTCCACCGTTGTCTGTCCGGATGCACTTCAGCTTTTTACTGATTTGTCTCTCCACCAGAGTGTGAAATTCCTTAAAGACATTTAGCACTTAATCTTTTGACTTTAAAGTGTATGCCCACGTCTTCTGAGAATGATCATCAATAAAAGTTACAAAGTATTAACAACCACTAAGTGACTTTGGCATTGGCCCATACAAGTTTGAACGAATTAAATACAACACATTCTTCATTCTAAAAGGAGGAGAACTCCTAAAAGCAACTTTATTTTGCTTTCCTGTAAGACAATCAGCACATTTCTCCAGATGCATAAGATCTACTCCAGATAACATATTTTTCTTGGCTAGCACTGTCATCCCTTTCTCACTTATGTGGTCAAGTCTTTTATGCCATAACTCGACTGTACTGTCTTTCTCTATAGAATTCACTATGTCTTTGGAGATGTTTGCATGCATAAAGTACAATGCTAAGTCCTTTTTACCTCTAGCCACCACCAGTGAGCCTTTAGTGAGTTTCCATTTACCATTATGGAAGATGTTGTAGAAACTTTCATCATCAAGCTTGCATGTTAAGATCAAGTTCAGGCGAATATTTGGCACATGCTTGACATTCTTCAAAATTAGTCTTGTGCCATTTGCCATTTCCAAACACACATCTCCTTCACCAGTAACTCTTGTTTGATTGTCATTTCCCATCTTCACAAATCCAGAATCTCTTGGAGTATAGGATGAAAAAAATTCTCTTCGAGATGTAGCGTGAATGGAAGCACCACTGTTAATCATCAAACTGGTCTCATGGGTAGTAAGATTAACAATATCATCATCAAAAAGGACATTAAATTCTCCAAGAAGATTTGCTTCATCATCATCACTGTTGTCATCTTTTCTCACATCTTTGCCTTTATTCTTGTCCTTGAACTTTTGACAAAACTTCTTGATGTGGCCTTTCTTTTTGCAGTGATGGCATTCATTATTTGCATACTTATTTGACTTTCCTTTGCTCTTATCTCTTTGCTTTGAGCTTCGAGTCTTACTTCTCCCCCTAGAATTTACAATAAGGATATCTGAATGTGTTGAAGAGGCGCCCTTTAATCTACTTCTCATCTCTTCATTCAGAATACTGCTTTCGACAAACTCCATATTTACTATACCATTTGGTGCAGAGTTTGTAAGTGAAATCTTCAAAGTCTCCTATGACTCTGGCAGAGAAGCCAGTACCATAAGAGCAAGAATTTTATTATCAAAATTTATGGTCATTTCCAACAACTGATCCACAATCCCTTGCATTTTATTCAAGTGATCGACGACAGAAAAGCCTTCTCGATATTTTATCTGCATTAATTTTTTCAGATAAAATAATTTATTGTTGCCGATCTTTGAAGCATACAGCTTCTCAAGCTTGTTCCACAACGTCCGTGCATGAGTTTCATTGTAAATGTGGTTATACACATTGTCTTCAACGTATTGTCGGATGAAACCACACACTTGCTCATGCTCAAATGCTCATTCCTCATCTGCCTTCCCTTCGGGTTTTGTTGTAGCAAAAACCAGTAGATGCAACTTCATCACAAATATGAGATCATCATCTTATGTCTCCATATGTGGTAATTGTGCCATTTAAACTAACCATCTTGCTAGTCTTAGCCTCTAGCATTGCAGTATTTAATAATGCCTCCAGAATAGGAACCAACAGCTCTGATATCACTTATTGGGAAAATTAACAGAGTTGGTGTGGCGAAATACTTTTCACAAAGGCAAAATAAAATAACTATAGAAATAATTAAACAAATAAATTAAATGGAGGCGGTTAGACCAGCCAATGGATGAATAAAATAGATGGTTAAACCAGTCGTATAAATAATAAAAATAATAAAAATTACACCAATATTTTAACGTGGTTCACCCTTAATTTTTGGGCTACATCCACAGGACAAAAACAAAATAATTCTTTCACTATAAAAATAGTAGGTACAAGAAAGAATTTTCTCTAGATCAACACTAGAGGTACACAAAAAAAAAACTCGCAAAAAATAGTGACATTCAAAGTATTTTTTAAACATCCCAAAATAATTTCCTTACTATTTTGCCGCTCACTCTTTCAGAAAAATTTCTCAAACCCTTTTAAAATACTATTTCCCTTCATAAGCACACAGAGCACTCAAATTATGTTCATTTGTTGCTCTCTCTATTTTTCTCAGCTCCCTTGCTTGCTTGTTATTCTTTGCCCCCATCTATGGCCTTTATATAAGCTTATCATATGAAAAAAAAAAACAAAAGAAAATTTTCTTCATTTGATAGACACCAAATTCTTTTTCACTTTTTTTTAAAAAAAAAATTCTTACATGTGGATCCCATATTTGAGGTGGAACCCATCCAACAAAAATTACCTTAGCCTCTGTTGTTCAAGGTCTCTTCCTGTGTTGCAAGGAGATGGCAGTAAACTAAGATATAGAGACGCAGATGGACACACGGATTAGGGAAAATGCAAATTCAGATACAAGGAAACTTGTTTTTAGAAAATATTGGGCACGGATACGTGGGGAAATATATAAATATTAAAAATGTAGAAGTATATCTATAAATATTAAAAATATAAGGATATATATATATATAATTTTTTTATAATTTTTAATTTTATATAAAAAATAATTAAAAATTATGCATCTAAATAAATACTACCAATATTATAATTATTTTCAAAAATTAAAGCTCACCAAACAAAATAATATATGCATCAATTTATTTAATTCTCAATAAAAAAAACAAAATAAAGAAGACATGCAGCAATTTATTTAATTGTTAAATTAAAAACAAAATTGGACAATTGTTCAAAAAGAAAACAGAACAGGGAATTTGGTTCAAAAATTAAAAACCATGGACCACGTCTTTCAAAAGGAAAAAACACACACCGACCTACGTTTTTCAAATACAAAACCCAGCGACACAAGCAAAGCCACTGGAAATCAAAAACTGGTTCTTTCAAAAAAGCAAAAACAAAAATCCGGCCACTCACCTCTGAAATCAAGAACTTCTTTGTAATCAAAACAAATCCACCCTCCCACCGGAAAGAAAATTAATATGGATGAAGAAGGGTCGTGATGCAGGATGAAGAACACAAGACAACAGAAAACGAAATTTGATATGGAGAGAAAAAATGCTTGCCGGAAGAAGATGATCTTGTTTCTACTAGTATGTATGAAGTATATAGTTTGAATTTGTGTTGTTTGAGTCTATTTTATAGTTAATTTGTAGTGTTTTCCATTGTAAGTTAGGAATCCTTTTGGTTTTTGATTTGGGTTTTTTCCCAATTTAATTTGAACTCTATTTCTTTTTATTTATGTGTTTTTCTTGTTAATTTGGCTTTTTTTTTTGTTCCTTCATTTGGGGGTGTTGTTGTTGATTTGATTTAATTTTCTTCTTCTTCTTCCCAATTCTTTCCCGATGAACTAAGGATTACGTTGATGGTGAAAACAGTGAACAAAGGAAATGCGTTTCCAATGTTTTGAATTCACAGAAACGGGCCCGATACGTATTTGGAACATTTTTCACCGTTTCCGTATCAGAAATATATCCTATTCAGGGAAACGCCGGTACAGTCATGTTTCCGTGCAACGTAGAATACAGGGGGAATGACTTCTAATTAAAATTAAAGTGCCCATCTTCTACGCTGAAGTATTTAGATAGCAAAATAAAAAATAAAAAAAATAAAGATACTGATATGAAAAACATCTACCAATTAAAGTATCCATTTTTCGTATTCGCGCAACATAGGTCTCTCCTAAAAGTTGCCATGGACTATTATATTGAATTGAAGGTTAGCAGCTACTAAATATGCATGGAAAACTAGTGATTCAGCGTTAGAACTTACCACTATGCCAACTGTGTGGTTGTTACTTATTTGTTAGTGTCCTTTGATGTAGGATTCAACATTGCAGTTTGTATAAGTGAAGATTCTAGCCTCCTTTGCTTTACTTTTCATTGTTTAGACGGGTCATTTATGCTAATCCAATTATGTTTTACCCGAAATTCTGGACTTGGATTTGTAACACATTCTGTTATATTTCTAATGGATGGTTTGGTTAATACTCTCAAATTATAATTGAAATGGAAAAAGGAATGAAAAGGAATCGTCAATGAAATAAAAATTTCAATAAAATATTTGGTTTACTATAGACTTGGAATTAAAATTAATATTATTTATATATAACAATATTTTCATAGTTATTTTTTATATACTAAAAATTAGCATTATGATTATCTATTACAAAAATTATTTTTAAACTTATTTATTAATATTTATTCAAATATTATTATAATTTTTAAAATTTATTATAAAATATTTTTATTATTTCAATAAATATTTTTATTAAAATATTTTAATAATTATTTTTAAAATTCATTCTTACAAATCATTTCTATTTCAATGCAACTTTTTAGTGAACCAACGAAGAATCATAAGTCAACTAACCAATAATCATTTATTCCAATTCCAATTTCTATCTTTATCTTACATGAAACAAACGACTTCCTAAGTATAGAATAATTGAAATATGTGTCATATATCTAACAGTTAAATGTAGTACTCTTTTACACAAGTAAAAATATCCCAAATTTTTATATGCCTCTTTACTGGAGGCATCCTTTCAAGTATACAAGATAGCAAAATTTTTTTTAAAAAAATGTATTAAATTATTAAAAGACATAAAATTTAGGATTTTTTTAGTAAATGTTGAAATAAAATGCTAAAATTATTAAAACTCATAAGGTTCAAGGATGTTTTAAATAATTAGGCTTTTAAGTATTTAAAATTATATATTTTTTTAGTTATAACCGTAGACACCCGACTCGGTCGACTCGTGTTAGGGGACGAATTAGGGATTGCTCAGTTTAACTGGCCCGTTGTTAAGCCCGATGATGAGAATGTGAAACTTGGACATGAGAATGAAACCTAAATCTCTAGTGGAAAGTGGACTTGAAAGCCCAAAACCTAGAAAAGCCAAAACCCGACCCAATTATCTAGAATCTGCCCAAGCTTGCCTGGCACAGTGCAGGCCTGGGCCAAAGGGGCATTGCCTCAGTGCTATGTGGCGATCGCCTCATCACAGGGGCGATCGCCTCATCGATGAGGCGCCGCCTTTATGGAAGCCCACTTGCAGCTGCATTTAATGCAGTTGCAATCATGAGGCCAAGTGGTACGGGCCCCACCCTCCAGACGTGCTTCTTGCGTGAGAAAAAGATTTTTGGGGAAGGAAAAAAGGCTATAAAAGCTCATGATGGGCTAAAGGGCATGGGAAAGCTAAGGAATAAAAGGAAAAAAAAAAGAGAAAGAGAAAGAGAGAGGTTGGTGAGAAAAAAAGAGAGAGCTCTGTAAGAGAAGAAAGAAGAGGAAAAAGAAAAAAAACGTCCTGAAAGGAAGAAGGAGAGATTGAAGCAAAAGAGTCCACATCTCCATAAGAGAAGAAGGAATAAACTTGTGTCAAAGGTAGATATCACATCCTAGCAAGGATCTCAATTAAAATATCTCTGAGGACCTCTCATTTTGAAATTACTTAATGATTTATGTCATCAAGTAGTCACTTTTGCTAGTTATCCCTTATACATTGCCACTTTTATGTTATTTTATTGGTTTATTTCCAATTTATGTTTGGTTTATTTTCTATATATTATTTCGTTTACTTAGCTAAAAAGCGTTGTAATCCTTAATCCCTTCCCCCCATTCGGTTTTGAATGTATAGTTGTAATTATTATTTATTTTATTTTTGTTGAACGTTGGGACTTAAAAGCATGAAACTGAATTAATGTGCAAACTCGGACTTGATTATAAAATTTGGCAATTATTCGAAGGCAATTTTATTACGTGTGGTAAATGAGGAAATAATTGAATAATTAAATGGTAATAAAATGCAAAACACAAACGGAGGCCAACCACAAGGTTGGGTGAGCATTCAAATGCTCATACCCAGTTTCCGAACCCGATCTCTGATGACAACTTCTGAGAACCTCTGTGGGATCTAGTTGTTGTACAGTGTATCTTGACTTTTATCCAGGTGGCGATTCCATCTCCGAATAGGCCCAAGACCTATGTCATATCTCCTAGTGGGCCTCGAGCCCATACAGTGCTGTGGTGGCCAAACACTTGGGCACGCACTAAACCTCACCGCCTACAGTGGTGACTCCATTAGGGATAGAGAAACTGACTCCAGTGTTTTGCGTTTTATCATCTTTAATTATTTTCTTATTTCTTCCTGCATTTATGCATTCACTACACATTTTGCACACAATGAGCACTTCAATCCTGAATAAGCCCGACAATAGTCATTATTTCACTACCTACGTTTCACTCAAACCTGGTGGTGGAATATTTGATTATTGTCACTCACGACACTGTAATAACTTGAGTTTTTAAATGTTTTTATATTTTATCAGGATATGCAGTGTTAATAAATTTTAAATATATATTTGATTATTTAATTATTTTGTTAATAATTAACGTTATTTTATGTTTATTTAAAGTTTTCTACGTAAAAATTATTCAGAAACTTATTATTATGGAAAATAATATTTAAATAATAATTTATTGTTTAACGTTATTTTATTTTATTAAAATATATGGTTTCATGCATTATCATTATTTTATGTATTAATGTATATATATATATATATATACATGCATGTACCTAGGGTTTATATTTTTATTTCATGTGTTATATATATATATATATATATATATATATATATATATATATATACAATAAATTATAAAAAAAAAAAAAACACACCCTCCCCTTTTATTTTTCTTCACTTCCCTGATCCTACCCCTCCCTTCACCCTCACTGCCTGTCATGCCATTTTTCGGCCGTCAGTGTGCCTCCCAGAGTGTCACCTTCCTCTCCAACTGCTCCGCCACTTCCCACCGTCTTCTCCAACGCCGGCAATAGCTTAGGAAGCCGAGAAAGCCGAAAATCAACCTCACCTCTGTTCATCGACATTTCGTTCACCAAATCCAATGATTCAGGTGCTGCTGAGCTCCTAGAACTCCATAGAAGCCGATTCCAACCTCCTTGCAGCTTGAAAACTTGATTTGGTAAGAATTTGAGCTTGATTTCATTTTCGGCCTCTTTTGTTTCTCAATTTTTTTAAACTTTAATCTTTAAGATTCAAGTTTAATTCCTTCATAAAAGTTGCTTCTCTTAGCTTAATCTACACTCTAGAATTTTTGTGGAATTTTTGGAATTTATTTTGATTTTTGTGAATTTTTTATTATTTTATTATTATTTTCTAATTTTCATAAATTAATTAAATAAATTTTGAAATTATGATTTTAAGTGTTTATGGAGGTTGAAATTAATTTTATAATTTAATTTATAATTTTTGTGATTTTTGTGTAATTATTATAATTTTATTTAGTTTATGTGAATTTTAGAAATATAGGTTATATGTGTATTTTGTTAAAATTAATTTTTTAATTGAGTATAATTGTTGATTTTATTGAATTATATGTTGAGAAAATAATTTTAGAATATTTATATAATTTTTAGTGAATTTTTGAGTAATTATAGTATATTATGTGAATTTTTATATACTAAGGGTATTTTGGTAATTTGGTAGTAATTTTAGTTAAAAATTAATTTTAATTGGTTTTAATAATTATATGAGGTATAAAAATGATTTTTATAAATTATTTACTATTTTTAACTAATTAAAACTATTTTTCAAAAATTATTTTTAAATTATATATAATATACTGGTTTTTTTTAAATAAATAGGTTTTTAGTAATTTTTAGTATGTTTTTGGCCTAATTAAATAATTTTGATTTATAAAACAAATTTTCATTAATATTGGTGTATTTATCGAGAATTATCGATTTTTATAATATTATATTAATATTAGGATTTTTAAGTATATATCGATGAAATAATTATTTTTAGTGTTTAAATATTTAAATTTGCTATATTTGGTAATAAAAAGGATATTTTTGGTATTTATGGAATTTTAATATATTTTGTGTATATTTTGTGAATTGTAGACCTCAGTCGATGGAATTTGCAGTTTGGGATTCTGACTGAGGGTTGTGAAAATATTTTGTAAAATCTATTCGAAGTGTGTTTTTCTTACAGGATTGGTTTTACTTTTTAAGTAGAGAAATGTCTGTTTTACAGAGAAGGTTCTGTCGAATTTTTGGTAGAATTCTCATAAAACGTGACATTCAGTCAAATTCCTATTCTTTGTATGAGATCGAAGCCTAGTGAACCAGGCCCGTCGGACCCGTCTCGTGGAGCGCACAACTGTGAGTTATTATAATATATATTCATTGCTTAGGGTGCATGTTTAGAATTCTATGTTTTAAATACAAATTTTTGCATAATTGACTATTTGAATATTTAAGTATATTTTAGGTATACTTTTAGAATATTTTTGGTATATTATGAAATAAATGCATGTTTTCCTTTTCAATTTAATCTAGCTTGTTTTCAAATATATTATTGGGTTAATTTAATATATTCCATGATTTTTTTGAGTGATTATACGTATATATACCCAAAATATACTTAGTTTATTTTAGTTATATTTATGGTATATATATAGTATATTTGTTTATTTTAAATACCATTATGCATCCTTTATTTTCTTGAATGTATATTTTATATAAACGAAGGATATTGATAGAACATGCTTTCTAGTGGGCAGCACTAGGACCGAGTACATACCGGTATGATAGTAGATTTTAGGCTAAATTACTAACCTATTGATGGATTATGACTTGTTGATTGATTTAATTAAGATTGATGTGATTGAGAGTGTGATTGCTAGAGCTCGGTTGACCAAGTGTCTTGGGGCCAATCACACTGACAGTCAGACTGCTGAAGCTTGGTTGACTTAGTGTCTCGGGGCCAGTCTATTGTCCAGTTGGACTAAGTGAATTATTTTGGATCTAAGTGGGCCTGTATAGCTTAAGTGAGTTCTATTGATATCTGAGATTGCAAAAATAGGGTTCTATTTGATCCTTCATAAATCGATGGTTTTCATTATAAAATGATTTTTGCAGCATCTGTGTGTAATTATCTGTATATATATTTATTATATATACTATTGAGTGTCTGCATTTGACATTTAGTTATGCATGTATATATATTATAAAAATTCACTCAGTGAGGTCTGACTCCCCTCTGTTGATATTTTTCAAGAGAGTCCTCATCTTCAGACCTCAGCAGTAGACCTGTCCACCGGATTTATTCCACTCCGGCCTTATTATGTAAATTACTTTCTTGAGTTTTACTTTGTACTCTAGACACTACAGTAGTGGTTATACTTAATTATGTTATGGGTTGTATTTATTACTAAAATTGTATGAGGTTTTAAATTTAGAGTGTTACTCTGAAATATTTGTACTTAAAGGATTTCTATTTATAATATGAGATGTGATTTATGTTATTAAGTGAGTTGAGAATTATTATTTTATATTCGAGATTTAATTTTCGTTGCATAAATATTTTATTTATTTTATTTTATTACATGCTTTTATTTTTAAGGCTTGCTACAGGTTCCGGATTCGAAAGAATTCCCATTCCCTAGCGTCGATCATGGCCCCCAATTTTGGGTCATGACAGACACATACTAATCTGCATTATTTAACCCTTGAGTGGGGAGAAGTATATGGATGTATATCGTTATGGGAGTCGAAGCCTTTTTATCCAAGACTTAAGCTTATGTAATGACCTAGCAACTATCCTTAGGAATGTTCCCATGTGCATGTGTATTATGCCATATAATGAACCCTTAAAATAAATCTCGAGCCCATCAATAAGCAGTCCAAAGTAAAATGGGCCCTCATGTCCAACCAAAGCCCAGTATAAATAAGCTAGTCAACAAAGGCCTCTCATGCCTACTCATAACCCATTTCAAGTGGACCTTGACAAGCGAGTTTATGGTGCTAAGGATCTTGGCTCATAAAAAGTGGACTCGGGCTTTATTTAAAGGAACCATTACTTGTCTGAATCATTTTAAGAGTTTTTTTGCATATGTCGATTTCATTATCCCCTACTGATAATTAAAACCTAGGCCAAAAATCCTAGGACAAGATACTCATCATTGAATATATGTGTGGGAGGAATAAGGGTGGAAGTTTGCACGTTTAAGTTCCATGCTTTGATCTTGTATATCTTTTATGTGTGACCTTTTATTTCTCAAATTTCTAAATAAAACGAGCTTGCATATCATGCATACACGTCATGCATCATTCTAACCTACTATTTTACAACACTATAGATCCTTCAAGCTCAGCAGGGTGGGTCCGAGCTAGCTCAGGTCGTTTGGTTAGAAATTCAAAAATAAGAATGGCAGGAGGATTCGATCCAGAAGCATTTAGGGCACGGTTGAAAGAAGAAGTAATGACAGAAACCCGGGCTATGATAAGGGAAATGATGGGGGAGATTACTAAGCTTATCAGAGAGAGCCAGCCAGCACAGCCACCCAATGCACCGCCAATTAATCCGATGGATCTCAATGAGGAAATACCGATTAGAGGAAGGGAAGAAGATGATGTGACAGTGTTAGCCAATCTAGTGAATCAAAGAAATGTCATCCCAGTTGAGGATATGGGTTAGACTGAGTGGGCTAAGCATATGACCAAAGTGATGAACTAAAAGTAGGTGATGATGAAGGAGAAGGGTATGGTTGCTCCTTTAGATTATGATCTGAATCTGGAAAAGGGTGATGAACTACTGCCTCATAAGTTTAAATTCCTAGACATGAAGAAGTATACTGGTGCCGAGGATTCCCATTTGCATTTGAAGCAATATATGACATACATGAAGGCTACTAAGCTAACTGAGAGCTAAATTATCAAGCAATTCCCTATTTCATTGGAAGGGGCGCCGATTCGGTGGTATTACACCTTGGAACCACATGTTCAGTCAGATTGGAAAGAATTGTGTGCTACTTTTGTCAAGCAATATGGTCTTAATATTCAACTAGAGGTGTCCTTGAGAGATCTGTAGAATACCAAACAGAATTTTAACAAGCCTTTTATTGATTACCTGACTCGTTGGAGGAGAAAATTGTCCTTGATGAGGCATAGGCCAACTGAGTCTGACCAGTTGGTCCTGGCAATAGAAGGGTGTGTTCCAGCATTGTCTAGGAAATTGAGGGATCTGGGAATCAGGAACTTTGAAGAATTATATAGATTTGGGGTCTAAAAAGAGTCAGATTTAGCTCAAGAGAAGAAATTATTTGGGAGAGGATCTGGAGGCAAAGAAGGGGCCAGCTCAAGTAGTAACATTCAGATTCATGTCATTTGACCACCGAACAACAATGTATAAATCAGTGTAGTTAGCCAGCCTCGAAGATTTTCAAATCTGGGATGTCCTATGTCCAAAGTCCTTGATAAGCTCATTGAGAAGAACCTGCTATGACCTTTACCTTCACAACAACCCTTGTCTAGATCCAACCCAAAGCTTTTCTATAAATTTCATCAGACCATCGGGCATGACACAGACAGTTGTGCCTGGTTAAAGCATGAAATCCAAGATTTAATAGACTCAGGCAAAATTACCAACCCAGAAAATAGAAAACCAAACACACAAACCAACCCATTACCCAATTACCAAAATGTACCACCTCTTAACCCACCCATTCTGATGGTCAACTCTGGCCTAATAGAAGAGCAAATCCTAAACTCCTTCATTGATGTCTCTCACAGTTCCCAATAAACCAAACATGAAAACCTGAAACCAAGCAAATAACCCACGGAGTTACAGGTACGAGTCTTGGACATATGGAGTTCCGATGATGAAAGCAGAGAATAAGATGACCTATGGGGCAACAAGGGGAGTGAGCCAAGTCAGCCTGTGAGGAAAGTCAAAGAAAAGGAAGGGGAACCTGGGGTTATCAGGTCTGAACCTAAAAAGGTAGAATATGCAGTAAAGGGAAAGGAGATAGAACAAAGCAAAGAGACTATTGCCAGTGTTTGGGAGTTACTTATGCATTCCAAGGATCATAGGGAAGCCCTGGTCTTGGCGCTAGATCAGAGAAAGATTTTACTAATTCCACTCCAGAATAGATGGTCCAGTCACTAATGGAAACTCCTCAAGGAATGATAACATTTTCCAATGATGATTTGCCTCTGGAAGGGAGGGATCACCACAAAGCTCTGTTTATCAAAGCTGACGTAAAAGGGAAAATGACCTGCTGTGTGATGGTTGATAATGGTTCTGCCATCAATGTGTGTCTTTTGAAGATTATATTGAAGCTAGGGTTGACAGTAGCCGACCTAAAGCCTTATGAGGTAGTTATCAAGGCTTATGATGACGCCAAGAGATTGGTGGAAGGAACTTTCAGGGCATTGGTTAAAATAGGGCCTGCATGTGGTTGATATCCTGGTAACATTTGCCATTTTATTAGGGAGGCCATGGTTTCACCCTCTAGGTGGTGTTTCATCCACTTTTCACCAAAAGATTAAGTTTCCACATGAAGGAAGGGTTGTCACCATCTCAGTTGAAACTGAAGTCGCCATAGCCGCACTAAAGTTGATCCCTAAGGAGATTTCCTTTAGTCCCAGTTTTGAAGTCTATGTGATCTATGAGGATGAGATGGATGAAAAGGTTTTAAGAATAATGCACACTATGAAATTTTTTCCCGGCATGGGCTTAGGGAAAAATCAGAGCGAACCTTCAGGGTTTGTGGAAAATAAAGTACCTATTTTGAAGCATGGGTTAGGATTCAAAGAGGTTGACAGAGCTAGGAAAGAGATGAGTATATAGGACCAGTCTAAAGAAAAGGAGAAGGAAACTGTGGCTAAAAAGAAAACTCTGTAGGAAATCTTTGTAAAGGAAGGCACTGGGCACCCATACAATGGGACTCTAGAACCTCTCCTAGTGGCTGGGTAATTTGGGACTCCAGAACCTCTCCTAGTGGCTGGGATAACATCAAAGTTATCCCGGGGTTCAAGATTTTTGCTGAATTTATGAACAAAATTGGGGAGGTTACTATCGAAAAGGCCCCTATTTAGGAGTTGGTACTAGCTGAAGAGGAGTTTAAAGAAGATGAAGCTACTTCGGAGCAGAAAGGCGTTGATGATCAAAGCAAAGAATTCAATTTTAAGACCTACATCCTCATTTCTATCATAGATACCTTTTATAATGACTTTGATGTTTCTCTTGCTTCTCTGTTTGAGACTAACGATCTTTTCTTTTCACAAGTGAATGCAATGAAGTCTGAATTTGCTTATTTGTATGATGTGTTTCCTAATGGTTATTCTGTTTGTGATGATCATTTCATGCATATGTTTAACATTAATTCCACGCAAACTGAATTATTTAATTTGGGCACAGACAGTAATCCTAAAAATATATTATTTGCTTCTAGTTTAACTCATAGTGAGAGAGGAAAAATGGAAGAAATGTTTAAAAAGAGATAAAAAGTATTTGCTTGGGGTTATGAAGACATGCCTGGAATTGACAGGGAAATCTCTGAACATAGGATCCCCATATACCCTCATATAGCACCAATAAAGTAGAAGCAAAGGAGGTTAAGGCCAGAATGGGCTCTCTTGGTTAAGGAAGAGGTTGAAAAGCAGCTAAAGGCAAAGTTCCTAGAAGTTGTAGAGGACACTGAGTGGTTAGCAAATATAGTTCCAATTCCTAAGAAGGATGGAAGGGTCAGAGTGTGTGTGGACTACCGAGATTTGAATAAAGCTTGCCCCAAGGATGACTTCTCGCTATCGCATATCGATACATTAATTGATAGTGCAGCTTCTAATGCAATGTACTCTTTTATGGATGGATTTTTGGGATACAATCAAATCATGATGGCAGTAATAGATAAATTGAAGAAATCATTCATCATCGAATGGGGCATGTACTATTACCAAGTGATGCCCTTCAGGTTGAAGAATGCAAAGGCCACTTATCAGAGGATGGCGACTGCCTTGCTAAACAACATGATCCATAAAGAGGTAGAAGTGTATGTGGATGATATGATGGTGAAATCTACAACCAGGGAAGGGCATTTTGAAGCACTAGACAAGTTTTTGGCTAGAGTAGAAAAGTATAATCTCAAATTGAACCCGAAGAAGTGTGTTTTTGGGGTTACATCTAGGAAACTGTTGGGACATATTGTCAGCCAAAAAGGAATAGAGGTGGATCCAAATAAGATCAGAGCAATCAGGGATATGCCAACACCAAAGAATGAAAAAGAGGTCTGAGGGTTTCTGGGGCGTTTACAGTATATCAGTAGATTTATAGCTAAATTAACTGCCATCTGCAATCCCATCTTTAAGCTCCTAAAGAATGACCAACCTGTTGTGTGGGATGAGAGATGTCAATAAGCCTTTAAGGCTATTAAGGATTATCTTATGAATCCTCATGTTTTACAGCTGTCGAGACTGGGTAAGGCCTTAACTCTATATCTAGCAATTGAGGATGATGCAATAGAGGCAATGCTGGCACAAGAAGGTGAAAAGAAGATAGAGCATGTTGTGTATTACCTGAGTAAGAAGCTTCTGCCCTATGAAACTGCTTACAGCTTGGTGGAGAAAACATGCTTAGCAGTGATTTGGGCAATGAAAAAGCTCTGACACTACTTTCAGTCTTACAAAGTGCAGGCAATTTCTAAACATGATCCCCTCAAGTACCTCCAATAGACCCCATCTCTTATAGGAAAATTGGCTAAGTGGCTCGTTTCACTCACAGAATTTGACATAGAGTATATGGCCAAAAAGATAGTGAAAGGAAGAGCAGTAGCAGATTTCTTGGCACAAAGCCTAATGGATGATGACCAAGAATGGAAGTTGGAGTTTTTCGACGAGCATCTAGGGGTGATAGAGATACAAGGTTAGGAGATGTACTTTGATGGAGCTATCAACAACAAAGGGGTCGGAATATGGTAATTTTGGTTACGCCAGAAGGAGAAATGATCCCGATGGCAAAAAGACTTGAGTTTGAAGCAACCAATAACCAAGCAGAATATGAAGTCTGCATCTTTGGTTTAGAAGCATTGCGTAGCGTAGGGGCAAAAAATGTTATTGTATATGGGGATTCCATGCTAGTTATAAAACAAGCCACTAAAGAATGGGAGATAAAAGAAGACAGATTACGGTTATACTAGGAATACTTAGCCACCATTCTATGCTCCTTCACTCAGTGTAAATTTTTCCATTTACCAAGGGAAGGAAACTAGGTAGCTGATGCCCTAGCCATACTGGCCTCCATGTGGGAAAGTGGGAAACAACCAGAGGCCAGGCCCTTAATCCTTACGAAGTCTTGAGCCCTTTGTTACAAAGAGGTAAGAGTAACACCAGTTAACACCACTAAGAAACCTTGGTTCTATGATTTACAAAGGTATCTAGAAAATGGGCAATTTCTAGATGATGATAATAAGAAAGAAAGGATATCCCTGCAAATGTTGTCTCGACAGTTCATAAGCCACAATGGGATGTTATACAAAAAGATGCCAGCCAGGGTTGATAAGGATGAAGGTCGGAAGCTTATGGAAGCAATTCATGAAGGGGTGTGTAGGCCACACATGAATGGGACTATCTTGGCAAAGAAAATAGCCCGCCAGGGGTACTTTTGGCTCACCATGGAAGCAGATTGTGTTGTATTTATGAAGAAATGTCACAATTGCCAAAGATATAATGATGTTAGCCACCTACCATCTATGGAGCTTCAAGGAATGACTTCTCCTTGGCCGTTTGTTGTATGGGGGATTGACATCATAGGGGAGGTGAGGCCAAAAGCAAATTATGGGGGCTTTACTTACAATTCGCATTGTGGGGGTACCGAACTATTGCTAGAACTTCGACAGGAGCCACTCCGTACTCTTTGGTTTATGAGTGTGAGGCTATTTTACCGGTAGAGTTTGAGATAAGGTCATTGAGAGTCCTTCTGGAATCTAAACTCCCTGAGTATCAGTGAGTCAAAAGTCGGTTGGCTCAGTTGACATTGTTGGATGAAAAGAGGATGAAGGCTATGTATCATTCTCAACTATATTAGAAAAGAATAGCTCATTCCTACAATAAGAAAATCAAGCCATGCAAGATTCAAGAAGGGGATTTGGTGTTGAAAGTTATAAGATCAATCATGACTGACCCTCAAGGAAAGTTTAAGCCCAACTAGGAGGGATCGTATTTGGTAAAGAAGTTATTTTCAAAAGGCACTGCCATTTTGTATGACATAGAGGGAAATGAGTTCAAAGAACACATTAACATGGACAAACTCAAGAAATACTTTTTGTAAAAAGTCTCACTAAGGATAAAACCTCGAAAAAAGGTTGTCTAGGAAAAAGTTAGAGACTAAAAAAAAAGTCCTACTGGACTAAAAACCTCAAAAGAGGCAGTCTAGGCAAAAGTTAAGGACATGTAAAAGGAGAGACAGAGGCACAAAATGATTAGTCAGAAAACTTACAAGGGCAAGCCAACTAATAACATGAGATGTACTAGAAGTGAAGTGTATATGCATTTTTGTGCTTGAATGAAATGAAATAGATTGCTTTAATTATTGTTAAACATTGCATAATGTGTCCATTACAAGCTATTTAACTAATACAAAAGCGAAATTACTTCTAACAAAAAGGGAAATGATGACTTCATTTCATGAGCTAGTTTGGTTTTCTCTTATTTTGTTGCCTACCCTGTGAACTTAACATTTGTAACTCTCTTGTCCTTTTGTATTTAATAAATTCGTCTCTTTCTTTCTGTTGTAAATAAACCCATGCTTTGTAATAATCATCGGAAGTCTGATCACCATCATAGCTTAAATTTCTTTCGATGAATCTTCGAGGCCAAGTTGTAATCAAGTGGTCCAGGAAATTTTGAGAAAGCTAATTTGGTTTTCTCTTCTTTTATTGCCTACCCTATGAACTTAACATTTGTAACTCTCTTATCCTTTTGTATTTAATAAATTCGTCTCTTTCTGTCTGTTGCAAATAAACCCACGCTTTGTAATGATCATCGAAAGTCTGATCACCATCGTAGCTTAAATTTCTTTTGATGACTCTTCAAGGACTCTTTGAGGCCAAGTTGCCATCAAGTGGTCCAAGAAATTTTAAGAAAGTGGCCCGACTCAAACTCGTGAATAGGCTCCACAATCAGTTGTTTATGACTATACTAGCGACAGAGGCGGGTTGGATTATAGAAAGTGGAAAAATAGAGATCGACAACTAGGACACAGCATATGTAGGATCGAATGGTTACATGCTACAATCCCCACCAAGGGCACATCCAGCAGATTAGTGTATCAAGAAATGTTGACAGCCAGCCATGAATGTCTGCAGGGATGGGATTTAGTTTTCTTATTCAATAATGCTTGGCTTGGTAATGCCTAATGTCTTAAGGAGGTTCGATCAGGCCCAAATTTTCATAAAACCACATCTGCAGAATTGCAAATGATTGGATGCAGATAGTGTGATGGTCAGAAGTTAAGGAAGGGATAACGGGAAACTTACCTCCAACAGGAATGGACTTCCTGAGTCGTCGTGTCTTCATAAAGTCATCCAATCCAATGATAGTATCTACTAAAATGAGAGGGAAAGGATTGAACCCTGACTCCACTTGATTGAGGATGGAAAGGATCTTTGTATCGTAGTGCCCTGAGGGAGAAACCAGCAGAAATTGAGCATACAAATAGAGGGCTAACATGTGGGGCCAATAAGTTTCCTTCTTGTCCATATTTATAGTGACCATGAGGAAGGAATCTAATTTGATTTCTGAGTCAAAAATATAGTGAAAAGAAGACCGAGGTGGAAGGTTGAACATATATGCCATTTATTGTTGAATGGAGTGAGAATTCGGGTTTTCAAGGACAGGAATTGTAAGCCGGCAAGTAGAGTCCGTATGATGGCCGAGAATTTCCTTGAATTCCTCTGACAGGGACATATTTCTATTATGTTGAACCAAAAAAATGTGTTTATAGGGATCCTAAAATCGAACCATGGCATGGAGAAAAGGGAAATTGATTCTCCTAGTATGGAGTGATTTGAAGATCGAAAGATGAAACGGCTCTAACCTGGCATAAGATTTGTTGTCTAAACCTTTCAAAATCGATTGTAGGGGCCTCAGACTTTGTTCTGTCATGTTTGTGGCTTTTTAGAGGTACCTAAAGAGAGAAATAAGAGGTTAGGGATGGAGGGAACTCGAGAATTAGGTCAAACACAAGAATGTGTGTTTTTATAGGGGCAGGACCTCCTGCTGCTGAGGTGTTCACCTCATCGATGAGCTGATTGCCTCATCAATGAGGTGACGCCTCAGCAGCAAGAGGCGATCGCCTCTTCACTAGGGTTTGATGAGGCGATCACCTCATCAGCAGTATGGGCCAATTGTGCTTCTTCGAATCACACAATCTAAACAGGTGCCGTCAAAACATAGTGGGACAGTTACGTATACAAACATTGAAATCAACTCACGTGTGAAGAAATGAGAAAAGTGAAGCAAATGAATTTAATCAAGGAAAATTATGAATTCTACAAACATTCTGTCTATAAAATCAAAAACCAAAATTTTGTGTTCACTATTCAAAGATACACAAGTTTTAACCTCGGTACATCAAGCATCTGATCCAGTACCCTTAAGGTCGACCTCTCCATCGGCTCCACTGCCACTCCTGTCTTCATCCTCGTCATCCTCATCAATCTGAAATATGTTAATCTGACGCTCTAGAGTGGCGATCCTCACCTTGCTAGTCTCATCCTGATCCTATTTGAATAAAATGCAGGTTAGTGAACCATGCAAGCATCATACATATAGAAAATAAAGAGGTTCTTACCCTTCACTGCTGGGTGACCTCCAACATGTAGTGTCTCTGGGCCTCTATCATGCGATACATATATAGGCCCTGCTCCAGCAGAATCTGCATTATTGAAATAAATATTGGAACTAACATTTAGTTTAAGAATCATAATGAAAGCAAGTCAAGAAAAGAACTTACATGAGTAACATCATCAGGGGTGCATATAGGGGTTAGGTCCTCGTCCAAAGTCAAGAACTAACACGATAACTCTTCAGGAGGGACCTAACATCGAGCTAAAGGGTCAGGGACATGAATGAAGCTGCCTGATACAAACTCAGAACCGGGGGCAGTAGTCGGCTTGGCTTCCTCACCAGCTGCAGAAGTCTCCTTCCTACCCGAATCCAGTTGACATCTCAAGGGCTCTCTTTCCCTCACTTGGGACTTAACTGGGGCCACGGGCCTAGCAGGTGGAGCCTGAAGATAAAAATAGGAGAAACATGTTAAGAATGCAGTCAATTTACAAGAAAAGGGAAGCCGACAGGGGTATACCTGAGAGGTAGAAGCGGCCTGGAAGGGGACCATCAACAGAAGGTAGGTGCAGATGAACTCCACATATCAACTCTTCACACGAACTGTGTGATCCACAGCTGGTGAGCCCACAATAGCCTAAGCGAGGTTGTCGCCCTTTAGCTCATGAGCCCAAAGCATACTGTCAGGATGAGACCTAGGGACCCGCCTAGCCTACAGAGGAGTGCCTTCTTCTGAGCTGAGGGCCTGAAGCGAGTCATCTCAATGGTCCAAGTGTCCTCAAACCGCCACAAGTTGTTCCAGATCTGTAAAAAAAAGAAAGAAAAAAAAAGGAGATGTTAATATGTAAATAAATTGAATATTAATAATTTACTAATAAGAAGATTTATGCTTTGCAGGTACTGCATCCTGTGTCAGAGAGTTTAGGTGCTGTATGTGGATGTGAACTCACGCAAGGTGCCTCTTCACGACGTGGCTGGCACCCCACCTGCCGAGGTCCGAAAAATGATCTCCCACTCGAGTAATGCCTATAAGCAACTCTAGCTCCAAAGCCCAAACCTGAAAAATAAAACAGGAGAAGTTGAGAAAACTAACGTAAGTAATGGTGGGTCAGAACAAGATAAAGAAAAAAAGGATCATGACACACCAGAACAGCATGCCAAAAGCCACAGAATCTCCTAGCCCCTCGGACTACCTCATACATACTTCGGTACAAGTATGCTAGGGTGCAGCTACCCCAATCGAATATGGGAATCTGGTCAAGATCCCGAAGGGCTAGTAGGAACATTAAGTTAATGGAGTTGGTAGTGTCAGCGAAGAAGGTGGTACGGAGCAGGTAGAGCAAAAAGGCCCTCACCACTTGGTCAATCTTACGGGGAGAGATCATCACTGCGGCCCGATCCCAGGTGTAAAAACTCCTGATCGAGTCCAACTTAAGGGTATGAGTCCCCTTCATGTCAGGAGTCATCCCCAAAAGTCGCTCGATATATGTAGCCTTCTTCGGAGACAACTGGTGTAGGCTCACATCAAAGGGAACAGGATCCCTGGCATAGGCAATCCCTATGATGGTAGTAAATGATACTAGGTCTAGAGTAAGCTCACCGAATGGGAGGTGGAAAGTGTGGGTCATATCAAACCACCTTTCCATTAAGGCATGCAGTGGCTGGTAGTCCGTGCGCCCCTGCTCAGATGGAAGCGAGAATACAAAGTCCTCGAACCCTGTCTCCTAAATTCGGTCCCTCTGCTCATCGATAAAGTAGCTATAGAAGACCCGGGCTCAAAAATTCCTAGCACCCTTGAATGTCTGAGCATCGTGTTGTAAATAAAGAGATAGGGAAGTAAAATTTATGCATGTTGTGGCTTCAGGGAGAAATTCAGAATGATTGTACATATAAATAGCACAAGTCACTCTGTTGATGAAGCAATCGCCTCACCGTAGAGGCGATTGCCTAATCACAGAGGCGATTGCCTCATCACAGAGGCGATCACCTTATTTAAGAGGCGATTGGCTTTGTGAAGGGGCAACAGGAAATCACCTCTTCATAAAAGCCTATCGTCTCATCGATGAGGCGATCGCCTCTGTGAGGCACAAATGGGGACAACTTTCAATTTTTAATTATTTAAAACATAAATTTCATATTTGTTTGATTAAATAAGGTCCTAAAATAAAAATTATATAGGATTAATCACTAACCCAATATAATTTTATAGGAAATTTCAGGGTACTAACCTCCCCAGATGCAGAAGAACGAATGTGAGACCCTAAATCTGCCAGAAGAGGAATCGAGTCCCCACAGGTCAATCCTAGACTCCTAGAGGCACTAATAAGAGGCTGAATATGATCCCACTCGGGCACAAGGGGTGTTCTCTCATTCTCCATTGATTGAAAAGAAAGGAAAGATGCAGGGAGTACAAAAAGTGTAAGAGGAGGAAAAGGGAAAAGAGAAGTGACAAAAAGTAAAAGAGAAAAAGACAAGGGAAAAGTTATTTTTATAGCAAACAAGGGTGTGGGGTTTTCCTAAAAAAAAAAGGTGTGTTCAGTGATTGAAAAATGATGGATGGAAATTAATGCCACATATTAGGGAGGCAAAATTCAGAGTATAAATTTTCTAGATAAAGTTTCAGGAGAAATGGGCCAGGAAAACCCACACCAAAAGGAGGGGGCTATTCGGGTTTGAATTCCCGAAGCTCAAAGGAGAGGGCTATTCGAGTTTGAATCCCTGAAGCTCGAAAAGAGAGGGCTGTTCAGGTTTGAATCCCCGAAGCTCAAAAAGAGAGGGTTGTTCAGGTTTGAATCCCTAAAGCTCAAAAGAAAGGGTTGTTCGGGTAGTATCCCCGAAGCTCTAAAGGAGAGGGCTATTCGGGTTTGAATCCCCGAAGCTCAAAAGAGAGGGCTATTCAGGTTTGAATCCTCGAAGCTCAAAAGGAGAGGACTGTTCAGGTTTGAATCCCTGAAGCTCAAAGAAAGGGCTGTTCGGGTTTGAATCCCTAAAGCTCAAAGGTCAAGATGACTGTTGGGGTAGTATCCTTGAAGTTAAAAGTGAAGGACAACTGGGCCAAGAAAACCCAGAAGTTTGTGTCCCCGAAGGAGTGATAATTGGACCAGAAAAATCTAAAAACCACATCCCCAGTGATGATCAGGCCAGGAAAACTCGAGTATCGAACTTCAGTATTATGAGGATCGGGCCAGGAAAACCCGAGAATCAAGTTTCAATGTCGTGAGGATTGGGCCAAGAAAACCCAAGGATCATGTCTCAGGTGATGGAGGATGGGGCCAAGAAAACCCGAGAATCAAGTTTCAATATCATGAGGATTAGGCCAAGAAAACCAAAGGATCATGTCTCAGGTGACGGAGGATCGGACCAGGAAAACCCGAGTATTAAACTCCAGTGTTGTGAGGATCGGGCCAGGAAAACCTGAGATTGTCAGTTTCCAAATTTCTTTATCAAATATTAATGAGTGGCTGATCGGGCCAGAAAAACCTGAGGATCACGATCACTTTTCAGAATTAAAGAATTCATCTCTCAGGTGAAATCCGAGAGTCAGGTATATTGCTCATCTTATTGTTTGTTTATTGTTGTGTATGTGATTTTTTGAAAAATTGTCATTGCATGCATTTGATTTTTTAAAAAATCAGGGGGCAAACTATAGACACCCAATTCAGTCGACCCGTGTTAAGGAACGAATTAGGGATTATTCATCTTGACCAGCCCGTTATCAAGCCCGATGATAAGAACGTGAAACTTGGACATGAGAATGAAACTTGAATCTCTAATGGAAAGTGGACTTGAAAGCCCAAAGCCTAGAAAAGATAAAACCTGGCCCAATTATCTAGAATCGGCCTAAGCCCGCCTGGCCTAGCGCAGGCCCGGACCAAAGGGGCATCGCCTCAGTGCAATGAGGCAATCGCCTCTTTGGCAGCTGCCAATGAGGCAATCACCTCATCACAGGGGCAATCGCCTCATCAATGAGGCGCCACCTCTATGGAAGCCCACTTACAACTGCATTTAATGCAGTTAAAATCATGACGGTCAAGTGGTGTAGGCCCCATCCTCCATACCTACTTCTTGCGTGAGAAAAAGATTTTTGGGGAAGGAAAAAAGGCTTTGAAAGCTCATGATGGGCTAGAGGGCTTAGGGGCATAGGAAAGCTAAGGAATAAAAGGAAAAAAAGAGAGAGAAAAAGAGAGAGGTTGGTGAGAAAAAAAGAGAGAGCTCTGGAAAAGAAGAAAGAAAAGGAAAAAGAAAAAAAATGTCCTGCAAGGAAGAAGGAGAGATTGAAGTAAAAAAGTCCACATCTCCATAAGAGAAGAAGGAATAAACTTGTGTCAAAGGTAGATATCACATCCTAGTAAGGATCTCAATCAAAACATCTTTGAGGGCCTCTCATTTTGGAATTACTTGATGAGTTCTATCATCAAGTAGTCACTTTTGCTAGTTATCCCTTGTACATTGCCGCTTTTATGTTATTTTATTAGTTTAGTTCCGATATATGTTTGGTTTATTTTCTGTATATTATTTCGTTTACTTAGCTAAAAAATGTTGTAATCCTTAATCCCTTCCTCCCATTCAGTTCTGAATGTATGGTTGTAATTATTATCTATTTTATTTTTGTTGAATGTTGGGACTTAAAAGCATGAAACTAGATTAATGTGTAAACTCGGACTTGATTATAAAATTTGACAATTATCCGAAGACAATTTTATTATGTGTGGTAAATGAGGAAATAATTGAATAATTAAATGGTAATAAAACGCAAAACACAAACGGAGACCAACCGCAAGGTTGGGTGAGCATTCAAACGCTCATACCCAGTTTTCGAACCCGATCTCTGATGACGGCTTCTAGGAACCTCCGTGGGATCCAATTGCTGTACAGTGTGTCCCGGCTTTTATCCGGGTGGTGACTCCATCTCTGAATAGGCCCAAAACCGATGTCGTATTTCTTAGTGGGCCTTGAGTCTACACAGTGTCGTGGTTGCCAAACACTTGTGCGAGCGCTAAACCCCGCCGCCTACCATAACACTAATTAATTTTATCCAATTGGCTTTAATTAATTAATTACTCATTCTTAACAAATATAGATCTCATGTGTTAGTCAAAATTAAAATTATTTCATTCTTATTTGTATGTTATAATTTCAATTTAATTTTTTTTTTTTAACTTCAAAGACTTTATTTAAAAGCTCTCACAAGCTAGAAAATGAAATACTAAATATGGGGGATTAATCCATTCTTGGAGCTTAGACAAAGAATGGCAGCTTTTGCACTAAATTGAGCTACCTCATTCGTTAATCTATAAACAAACCGGATTGCCACTTGATGAAAATAGTTTAATAGCATACCACAATCATCTACGATAAGACCAAAACGCGAGGCATCCCCTTGAGAATGCATAGCTTGCAAAGCATTAGATTCTAGAGTGAACTGATCATAATGGAGTGATTTAAGCCAACTGAAAACTTAATGCATTGCCACAGTCACATAATTTCAAAAAATTTTAAAAATGTATTGCTCATATATTTAATATCTAAAATAATTATTTATTTATTTATTATTTTAAACTTAAAATTTTTAATTAAAATTTAGTGTGTACATTTCAAATATCAATATTAGTAGAATTAATATCAAATAAACAATCTACAAAACTCAAGCCAACTTATAAACTCTTTATCTACTGATATAAAAATAGAGAAATAGACCCTGATATAAATAGAGAAATAGACTTTCTTGCACATATAAAATCCAAAATTTTTATGCTATTATTTATTATTTTCTATTTTTGAAAAAATAAAACAAAAAGAAACCTTTTGACCAAAGCTAAGTAGTCCACTGACATAAGACATTAATAATAGCTTGAAAATTCATCTTTGCATCCCCTCCCCTGCTAAGAAACGTATTATACCCTTTGAAATATATATGTATAGCAGGAGACGTTCTTGAGAAAGAAGTTGGAAAGAAAAGTTGAGAACTTTTCACTTTTTTGTAGATAGTAAGAAATCAGCAAAAAGCAACAGTAAAGGAAAATGAAGGTCGATGCTTGTTCTGATGGTGCTGTTCTTGGTAACATTGAAAACTTTTCAGCTGAATTTTTTTTTTTGTTTCTTCATTGATTGTTGTTGTTTTGTCTGTTTATACACAAAAGCAACAAGAAATTGGTTTCTTTCTGTTTAATTTTGACATGCACTTTCTGTTTTGCATTCTTGGAGGGAAAAGAAGTAAAGAAAAGTTCATGAATTTGTATTTGAGTTGATCATTTGGTTTAGCAATCTAATGGTGAAAAGGAAAAAGAAAGAAATTTAATTATGACAATTTAGTAACATGAAGAAAAAGAAAAATCAGTTTTTGGTTTCTCTTTGATTGTTTGGACTATTAAGATTTTTTTTTTCGCCGCAAGAGCTCCATCGGAACAGGCCAGGTGTATCTTAACGAAGCTCTTCAACTGCCTAGTTCATATAAAAGGCTTGAGCTGGAGACCCTTTTAAAGGAAATTCAAGATCCTTGTCCCCTTGGACCAACAAACATTGGTTATTTATGTGTTTTCTTTTCAATATGGTTACAATTTGAACAGTTCTTCAATTGGAAATGATGTTAAGTGGCTTTACTTAGCCTAATTAATGAGACGAACTTGGTTAGTTTGCTCCTCAAAAGACTAAAACCTGTTCAAATCCTCTTTGACCAGTAGAAAAGTACTTGCCTACTTGGTATACCACAAATACAAGGAATTGCTTTCTTTCAGTTTAATTTTGGCATGCACTTTCTGTTTTGGATTCTTGAAGTAAAGTTCAAGAATTTAAAATCGATTTGGTCACTTTGTTTGACAATCTAAGAGAATTTAAATGCAATTGGCTTTAATTACTCATCCTTAAATTTTATTATTATTTTTTTGTAGCTTCTCACAAATTTCTTTCTTTTTCCCTAGCCGAACAAAGTGACCAACTCGAATGTAAATTTATAAACTATAAGATTTATTTATGTGTACTTCCCCCCCCCCCCCCCCCCCCCCCCCCCCCAGAAAGTACAGATATACCGCCTGCTCACTATACACTGAAGATCAAGTCATTCTCCCAATTGTCAGAGATAGTGAGAAAGTCTGGAGTTAACAAGTATGAATCGAGTGACTTTGAAGTTGATGGTTACAAATGGTATGTTACTTCAATCTATGTATAGAAATTCCATTTTCAAGCTCATCTATGATCAACTACTTCTTCATTGTGTGATAGGAAATTGGTGCTGTATCCTGAGGGAAATGCAAAGAGAAATGGGAATGATCACATCTCTCTGTACTTAGCTTTAGCAGAAACCAATGCGATTTCTCAGGGATGCCAGATCAATGTGACACTCAATTTTTTCATTTACGATCATATTCGAGATAAGTACTTGATTATCCAAGGTAGGGGTGTGTGTGTGTGTGTGTATATATTTTAAAGCAACAATGGGTATCAGTATGCATGGTCATCTTTTAAACTTTTATTATACTCTATGCAGATGGGATAGAGAAGCGCTACCACGCTTTAAAGCCTGAAAATGGCTTTCACCGATTACTTCCTCTTGCAACATTCAATGATCCACCTAATGGATATCTTGTCGACGATTGCTGTGCATTTGGAGCAGAGGTTCATGTTACAAAGCAATATACTTGGAAAATTGGAAAAGGGGAGGAAGTTTCTTTTGTAATGGATCCTCAAGGCGGTAGTTATAATTGGAAACTTGCTCAGTTCTCCAAATGGAATCAAAATTACTACTATTCTGAAATATTTACTGCTTCTAACTACAAATGGTACGTACCCCATATGTTCTTCCCCTGACTCTTAAAACTCTGAAGTTTTGATGGTGTGAATAGTGCAAAAATTAACCATTGAAATGAATATATCAGGAAACTATTAGTTTATCCTAAAGGAGTTTTAAGCGAAAAGGATACTTGTCTGTCGTTATATCTATATTTAGATTGCAGCAGTGCTCCTCTTAAGCATAAAGTATATGTTGAGTATACATTAATAGCAAAAGATCAGGTCAATGGGAAGCATCATGAAAGAAAAGGTAAAGCTATCTAATTTTTAATTGGCGTGATAATAGATTTGCGTTCCTTTCTTTCAGTTGCCTATTTTGAAAACATATAATTCTGAATTTCTCTTGTCCAGTCAATGGTATATGGTTAAGCAACTCGGTCGACAATTGGGGGTTTCCAAATTTCTTACCGCTGAGTGATCTCCATAATGCATCGAAGGGATTTCTAGTGAATGATATTTTGATTATTGAAGCAAAAATTACCCGAGTCGCTGCTGTTCAAGGTCTCTCCTGAAACCAGATATGGACTTCGATATTGAATCGAAGGTTTCTAGCTACTACATGTGGATGCAAACTAGTATTGAAACTTATCATAATGCTAACTGTGTGCGGTTTATTTGTTGGTGTCCTTTAATGTATGTTGCATTAAATATTGCAGTTTGCGTAAAGTAAAGATTTTAGCCTCTTTATGTCCTATTTTTCATTGTTCCACAGTGGTCATTTGACGTTTGAATTTGTGACACATATCATCTTCATATGTCCAAGTGCAGAACAGCCACAATATGTGTTATGCATCCAATGACTAAATGTAATGCTCTTGGCAAAGGCAAGAATTAATCCCCCCCCCCCAAGCTTTACTTTACATGCATCTTGATATTGCTTTAAGGCCTCCTTGCAAGTGTTGCTGGCAAAATCCAATAATTTTATTCATTGTTCTTGTTTGGTGGCCTTTAGTAATGGACCTGTAATTAACCAGCTAATGAACTGAAACAAAAACAACAAACACAGCAAGTAATTTTAATTATTCTGCTTAATTTTGGTATGTGGACGTTATTTTTTGGATTCCTGACACCATTTATAAGCATTCCAATTGATGCTTAATTAATGGACTTGGCATGGCTAATTGCAATAAAGAGCACAACACATACAACCGCAGAATAAATTCTTAGTCTTAAAACAAATTATATAGATACATGTCATTCTGCTAACGAACTTTCTGAATAAATTCGAATAAAAATTTTCAAGTTTATTTATAATTTTCATGTACTTGTAGCTTGATAATACATATGTAATATCGAATTTTTTTTTCTTATAAAAATATTAAGAAATATATTCTTAGAATAAAATTATAATTTTTATTAAATATATAATTTATTTAGTAGATGATATATTTTAATTTTAAGAAATAACTTTAATTTACATTTATATTTTTAAAAAATTTTAAACTTATTTATATTTGTGAATAGTCCACAAACAATAAATGATATAGTGTGTATTGAAAAATAAACTTGTTTTAACCAAATGAAACTTCTAAGTTAGGTGATTAATTATTATTAGTTGGTGTGAGAAATTATTAAGATTAATTGGAGTGAGTTGTATAACTTTTAAGTGTATGGTTAGTATTTAATTGTATTTGTTTATTTGAACGGTTTGGATTAATTCTTTATTAGTATAAATGGGACCTTTTACATAGAGGTTTACGCATCAAAGAAAATGAGTGAAAAAGAAATGTAAGGAAGCAAAGCTTCTAAGTGTGTAAGAGTGTTTTGAGAGAGTTTAATAAAGATTGTTTGAGTGTTTAACAAAGTGGTATCAGAGCCAAATATTGACATACATTATACAAATTGAAGCTCTTGGAAAGATAAATCCAACACCACTAGAATCAACCCAATCGGAGATCGGACGCGCCGCCAATCGTGCTGGAAGTTTGTTGCCAAAAACCCAGTCAACTCACTGAGTTTAAGCCGAGTCATGCCAAGTCATGAAGCCGAGTCTAGTCAAGCCATTTGACCGAGCCATTTAACAAGCCATCAAGCCACTTTGAGCTGTTGACCTATTTATTAAGTCGTTGACTGAGCCGATGAACTGTTTGACTAAGCCGTTGACCGAGAAGGCTCTCTTTCTAAGAAGGATAGTTTGACCAAGCCGTTGACCGCTGAACTATTTGACCGCCCCATTGAATGAACCACAAAATGAGACATCACTATCCTAGTCTAAGAAGGATAGTTTAAAAGATTCAAGAAATAAGGACAAAAAGGCTCTCTTTCTGATATATTAAGCCCTTGATGATGATAATTTTGAGAAAATTTCAGATACAACCTCTGCTAAACAAGTATGGGAGAAGCTGCAAACATCATATAAAGGAGAAAAAAAAGTGAAGAAGGTGTGTCTTCAAACCTTAAAAGGGGAGTTTGAACTTTGAACATGAAAGAAGGTGAGACCATTGCTGATTATTTTTTCAGAGTTTTAGCTGTTTTTAATCAACTAAAAAGAAATGGTGAAAAGTTAGATGATCTAAGAATAATGGAAAAGATACTCTGCTCATTAAACTCAAAGTTTGAGCATATTATTGTAACTATAAAAGAGATGAAAAACTTAGAGGAAATGAAGATTGAGCAGCTTCTAGGCTTGTTATAAGCCTATGAAAAGAAGCACAAGAAGCATCAAGGAATCTTTGAACAACTTCTCAAACTGCAACTCAAGGATATGTATAAAATCCAAGGCAATGAAAGATATCAATATGGCTAAAGCAGAAACAAAAGTCAAGGGCAAGGTGGAATTCATGGTCGTGGACGAAGTTGGAGTTCTTACAATAGCAACTTTTACAACTATAGGAGAGTTGAAAGTTCTATAAAAAGTTATGGGAGAGGCAATCCAAACTCAAGGTATAATAAATCACAAGTCCAATGTTATAATTATCAGAAATATAGGCATTATGCATCTAAATGTAGAGCTCGCAGTTGTAAAGTTGAAGAAAAGACCAATTATGTAAAATCAAAAATTGAGGAGAAGATAATGCTACTATCTTGCAGAACTAATGTTGAAGATTAAGGAAGTACTTAGTATCTTGATACTAGTGTAAGCAATCATTTATGTAGAAAAAGAAGTATGTTCGTGGAACTCAACAAATTAGTGGTTGGCAATGTTTCCTTTGGTGATGATTTAGAAGTATCAGTAATAGGAAAAGGTAATATCCTTCTTTATGCTAAAGATGGTATTCATCAGTTAATTTTTGATTCCTATCATGTGCCTAATATAACATGCAACATTTTGAGTATGGGTCAACTCTTAGAAAAAGGCTATGATTTTCACTCAAAAGATTATTGTCTTTTTATTAAAAAAATGGCAAAGGAGATTTAATCGCCAAAGCAAAAATATCAAAGAATAGACTGTTTCCTTTGAATATTTAAAATGATGTTGTAAAGTTTTGAAAGCTTATTACAAAGTTGCATTTTGGTTATGGCATCTTCAATTTAGGTACCTTAACTTTGGAAGCTTTGAACTATTATCAAAGAAGAGTATGGTGAGAGGACTACCTTGCATCAAACATCTATAATAGTTTTGTGAAGGGTGTTTACTTGGAAAGTCGTTCAGAAATAGTTTTCTCAAGGAATTATACTCAAGAGCCAAGAAGCCATTAGAGCTCATTCATACTGATGTGTGTGGGCCAATTACTCCAAGCTTTCTTGGTAAAAATAACTACTTCCTTCTTTTTATTGATGACTTTTCAAAAAAAAAAAAACTTAGGTATATTTCTTGAAGCAAAAATCATAAGTCTTTAAAGCTTTCACATCATTTAAAGCTGCTATGGAGAATGAGAGTGGTCATAAGATTAAAGCATTAAGATCAGGTCAAGCAGGAGAATTCACTTCAAAGGAATTCCAAGAGTTCTATGCAATATGTGGAATTTGGCATTTTCTCCCTGTTTTGAGATCTCGACAACAAAATGGCAAGCAGAAAGAAAAAATAGAATCATCCTTATCATCAACATATACCTCCACTTCCTTATGCATCATGTCGTGGAAAAGAGCAGTGGTTGCCTTTTAATATATTGCACTTTCATTTTTCAACCCGAAATGCATAACCTTGTAGCAATATATCTCTCATTCTGTGATGAAAGTTGTCTTGATCTTATCCATAACTGCCATCATTATCTTATTATACCCTGAGAACCCATCCATGAAGGAATACATCGCACTTGATGCCGCACTATCCATTATTACATCGATGTGAGGTAAAAGGAAGTCATCCTTCGGACATGCTTTGTTTAAATCCCTAAAATCTACACACATACATACCTTACCATCTTTTTTGGGTATTGACACTATGTTTTCTAACCATTGAGGATAATCTACTACTTCTAGAAAGTTAGCCTGGATTTGTTTAGCAATTTCCTCTCTTATCTTTTCAGTCCACTTTAGTCTTAGCTTGAATAGTTTCTGCTTAACAGGTTTAATGTTTGGATAAATGGGAATGTGATGTTCTGTAAGTTTCCTATCTAAACTTAGCATATCTTCGTAAGTCCAAGAAAATAGTACTTTTCTTTTTGTCAATATTCTCTCAAAATTTTCCCTCTCTTCAAGAGTTACCTCATGTGATATAAAAATGTTATTTGGATTATCATTTGTGCCCATGTTAAATGAATCAAATTGAAATGAATTAATGTTAAAAATGCATGAATGATCAAAGTTATAATACACAAAACTATCAGGATGCACATCATAGACGTAAGTAAAACTAGCATTCATATCATTAACCCTAAAAAAAATAGAGTTTTCATACTCAAATAGACCAAAAATTATTACATCAATTTCCTCATAGAAAACATCAATAAAGTTATCATTAATGACAGTAGCTAAATCCTAGGGTGGCTCCTCTTTAGGTGGTAGACACAGCAGCTCCTCAGCAGTATCATCACCCATCATCTCAATTGTCAGTGTTTTATCCTCTTTATTATCTTTTACCAGGTTCTCCATAATCAGCTCTTTGAAGATCTCAAAACCAAGAACATCTCTTCTAGCAATATTAACCAATTCCTTAGCTCCCAAATAGTATTTGCCTTCCCTTGGCCTGATGAAATCCTCACTTATCGACCCAATTTTCTTTGAGAGCTTCCTTTTTTTGGCATTGAGCCTCTTTTTGGCTCTTCTGCTTATCAGCTTTATTTCTTCAACATAACCCAAACCAATTGTGTTGCCTTAACTTTTGAAATCTAGGAGACTAGGGCTTCCTTGCTCATTCTTCCCCAGCCCTTGCCTAAGTCAGTAATTCATACTCTCCTTTATTTTTGCTACTTTTATATCCATTTTAGTTCCATCAAATATCCCAACAATCTGGAAATCAGAGGGTGTACACATTTGCTTCTGTTTATCCAATATGGCTGCCACAGCAGCATTGGTCCCAATTTCTATAGTCGCAACCTCTCATTTATAAAGGAATTTTATCTTTTGATGCACAGTTGAGGGTATCCCTCCTAAAGCATGGAACCATGGCCTTCCTAATAACAAGGCATAAGTGACTGGAATATCCAGCATAATAAACTTAATAGTTGATTCCATAGGTCCTATTTTAACTAAAGCTTGGAATGTCCCCTCCATATTCCTAGTGTTATCATTATAAGCTCTGATTATGAGGTTTAAAGTTGTTAAATCTTCAGCTTTCAAACCCAAATTAGGTAGGATTTTCAAAGGACATACATTAATAACATAACCGTCATCAACCATAGCAAAATTGGTTCTCTTTCCCCTCACCTCAGCTGGGATAAACAATGCCTTATTATGGTTTCTTCCTTCCAAAAGCAGGTCATCATCTAAAAATTTTATCATCCTGTGTTTCTCTTTTGTAACTGCCTTAGGTGTGGCTGTTGTTTCAATGTTCATGTTTGATAGAGCTTTGACAAGAGCTCTTCTATGGCTACTTGAATGCATCAGTAATTCCTGAATGCTGACATTTGCCTTAGTCTTCTTTAGTTGTTCTAGAATCAGGTCTTCTTTCTAATCTTCCTATATTTATGTATCTTCTGTTTCTTCTCTTTCTACGACTCTCTCAGTTTTCTTTTCAATTGATTTGTAATTCTTTCCACTTCTAGTGACATAATTCACCTTAGGATTGTCACTCTAGACATCGAGACCACCTAGGCTTTCTTCTAGAGTCATACCATATGTCAATAACTCCAATGATTCGATCTCTTTTCCCATCTTTCCACACTTCCATTGTGCATGTTTCTTTCCCTTTCAACTCTTCCACATTAAGCTTGCCTAAGTGTTGGTTAAGCAGATCTTTAACTCCTCTTAGTGGCTACTCATGAGTTTTAGGTTCTTTTTCTTCTTTCATTTGTTTATCATCAAACTCATCGCCCTAACCTGAGGGCTCGATTAATTCAGTAGGGATATTAGTAGAGGGTGGTTTTGAGTATAACACCTTGTAATCAACCTTGCATGAGGGCTGGCCCAATAAATCCTCCACTCCTCTCTGTGGATGTCCAAGGGATTCTCTATTAGCTATAGGGTTTAGGTTTTTAAAGGAGTTTAGCACTTCTTCTTTACTAACCCTTGAATTGATCATCATGGTGGCTGGTGGTGGAACATTTTGGTAGTTTGGGAAAGGGTTATTTCTGGTGTTTGGGTTAGAGTTGGACTTTTCAAGGTATGTGATTTTTCTGGAATCTATCAAGTTTTGGATCTCATGTTTTAGGCAAATAAAATTATCTGTGGAATGTCCAGCAGCTTAGTGGAATTTGCAGTAACTGTTAGAGTCAAAACTGGAGACATTTGGGTCTGGTGGCTTAGAAAAGGTTAAGGGTCAAAGTACACCTTTTTGGATTAATCATTCAAGGACTTTGGAGATTGGTTGGTTGAAGTAGGAGAATCTTCGGGGTTACTGAACTATGCACACCTTTACAACTCGACTGGTACTTCCCTATTGTGTGCCTTAAGTTTGGTAGTTTCAAGTTTTGATGCTTATAGCATTTCTCTTTTTCTCACTCTCAATCTCTTCAGCTTGTGGACCATCATCATACAAGTCTATGAATGTTTTGGGGTTCACCATTTGCAATCTCTCAACCATATTAAGTGATACATTACGGACTATCATCCTAAACTGATCCTTCTGAGCCAGCTTATTCTTCATTAATCCTGTCTTGTTCATGAACCTGGTAAGAAAATTAGAGAAAGATTCATTGGGTTTCTACTTTGTCAATTCTAAGTCTCTGATAGACACTTCCAATCTAGTGTTATAGCCATATTGTTTAAAAAAAAGTAGTACATAGTTCTTTCCAGTCAATTCTTATATATTTTTCTAGCCGGTAATACTAGTTTATAGCCATTCCCTCTAAAGATAGTACAAAAACCTAGTGATCACTTCTAATGGTGCTTTAGTAGTGCTCATGGTTTTTATCTACTGACTGAGATGAATCCTCAGATCTCCTTTCACGTTAAATTTTTATAGCTGTGGCATCTTGAACTTGTCAGGCAGCCTATCGTCTCCCTCAATTTGCAACATGTATGAATACCCCATTCCTTTTCTTCTAATCAACTATTCCATCTTTGACATTTTCTGAGTCAGTGCTTACATCTGCTTGGACTCATGATCTTAGACCAGTTCAAGTGATTCTCTCTTTGCCTTTTCTATCATGTAATTCTTAACATCCTCAAGTCTTACATCAATAACAGGTATATTTCTAGCAATAGGTTCCCCCCAGCTTTATTAGCAACAAGTGGAGCTCTTACAGCAAGTGTTTGTTTAACAACAACAACAAGTGGTTATTCAACAGCAGGTGGTGGTATGATAATAGATTGCATTAGTTCGGCCAGAGCTTGCCTCAATTCGTCTTGTATCATAGCTCTTATGTCATCCATCAAAGCTCCCTTAATGTCCTCTAGGGTCCACATCTCTGCTTATTATTCCATTTTTTTCTATTCAGTCTAAGTCAGTTCAGCTTCTAGGTAAAGTGGGTTGATAGGACTCTTCTCCAGTTCTTGAAGGATCTCTTAAGCTATTAACTTAGGGCTTAGATCTGCTCTGATTAATCTACCACCTTTCAATCCCCAGATACAAGAAGACCCTCAATGAATCTATGATGGCTGCAAAATAAGGTGTCAGTATGATGTATGAAATGCATGTATGTATGCATGATGCACGTGTTTATGCAACAAGTAGCAAGTAGCAAGTATCAGAGAAAGGTACATAATATCCTTCCAACCTTATTCCTCTCACACACGTGTTCAATAGCGAGTTTTTTATCCTAGGATTTTTTGTCTTGGTCTTAATATCAATGGGGGATATCAAGGACCGACATGCATGAAAAATCTCTCTCAAAGTAGTAAAGCATAGAAATAGCATTTCAAGATATAAAGGTCTAGCCCAATCTTTATGGGCCCAAGTGGGCTTCAAAAGTATGGGCTTAGGATTTTATAGATAGAAATACCTCATGATAATAAGCATAGAAATAACATTTCTAAGTATAAAGGTCTAGCCCAATCTTTATTACCCCAAAGGGCTTCAAAAGTATAGGCCTGGGCTTTTATAGATAGAAACACCTCATGGAAAAAATCATGCAAAAAATTTAGGTAGATCCTATAGGAAGTAAATAAGCCATTATATGTGGTTAGAGTCTGGTGAAAAGGTCAAGGTTCCCTTAGCAAGATGCCCTTCATTATGGACATTGAGTTACAGGCCAAGGTTAGAGGGGCTCGACATCCTATACCAACTTGAGAGAAGATTACCCCCCTTTAGGACTTGGGTTACAGACTCTAGTCAGATGAGCCCAGTAATCTCTCTGGAACTGAGTTAAGGCTAAGAGTGATGGTTAGCCAATTTACAACTCCATGAAGCTAGTGGAATCATGGAATCATAAACCAACACCATCAGTTAATAAGGACATGCAGAGTGAATGCAAGAATGAAATAATAATCAATAAAATAATTCTAAAGAACACAAGTAGAATTAGTATCTCTTATCCCCAATGGAGTTGCCACTATAGACGACGGGGTTTAGTACGCATCCAAGATTTTAGCAACCACGATACTGTTTAAGCTCAAGGCCCTAGAGAACACACTAACCATTGTCACAAAGACATGGCGTGGAGATGAGGAGTTGCCAACCAGGGTAATAACTAGGACAAATCAAAAGGTGGTACTCGATTCTCTAAAAGAAAGCTACCACCATAACTAAGAGATTCTGGAAACAGAATACTAACTTTTCTTAGTCTCGTGTTCATTTAGAATTACTTTATAAATTATTACTTCATTCTCTAATTACATGCAATTTTATTAAACCTTATTTGAACATCCATCTAACCCTAAGACATCTAGTTAATAAAATCACACATAAAAAATGCATTCAAGCGCATCGTTCCTAAGTCTAAACTAGGTTAATTTTATTGAAAGTTAGCTAGATTTACAATTTTTATTTACAGATGAAAAATGAACTAAAGGTGGACCTACATTGTTAGTAGTTAGTAAGCTTAAGTCTATTGATTTTAATTATCTAAAGGTGGGCCTAAATCTATATGTTTTAAAGAAATTGGATTTTATAAGTGGGCCTAGTCTAACTTGATTTTATTTTAAGTGAAATGTAGGCCTAAGTCTATTTATTTTAAAGGAAATGAAATTAAATGGGCTAAACTAAGTCTAATTTAATTTTAGTAAAAAAATGAGCCTAAGTCTTAATTAATCTAGTGGGCCTAATTAATTTTAATTAATTAACATAAACTATATTAAACATATTTTATTTAGTAGGTTTGAACCTATCGTGGGCTTAGGGCCCAAAAGGATAGAAACATAAAAAAACAAGCCCAAAATAAATAAAACACAAAAAATAAATCAAACGTACATTTTAATGATTTTCTAAAAAACCTAAATCAATTTAAGTGCAACCCTAAATTAATCTACACCCATCATTGATTGATATTAATTTTTATCCAATTGAACATAAATTACTAATTCATTTTAAAATTAGAAAAGTAAAATTTTACTATTCCCACTACTGGGGTTATTACTGTTATGATCCAAACCAGGGGCCATGACCAACGTTAAGGAACAAGAATTCTTTCGAATCCGGAACCCGTAGCAAGCCTTAAAAAAATAAAACATACAATAAAATAAAATAAATAAATATAAATACAATAGAATTAAAATCTTAAATCATTTTATATAAAAAAAATAAATCCTTCTATCATATCATAGCAAAATATTTAATACAATAGTCAGAGACAGACCTCTGATACAGGATACATGTAACTAATGTATAAATACAAACACTACTGATACAAAAATATGACTACTGCAGTTTTCTAGAGTACAATAAAGATCAAGTAAGTAGTTTACATAAACAAGCCGGGGTGGAAGAAGTCCGGCGAATCGGCCTACTACTAAGGTATGAGGAAGAAGAGTCTCCTGTAAAAATATCAACTGAGGGGAGTCAAACCTCACTGAGTGAATTGTTATAATATATATACATGGATTTCTTAATGTTAAATGCAATCAATCATTCATATATAATAAATATATATACAAGCATTTCATACAGATGCTGAAAATCACTTTATATAGTAATACTGAAAAACATAAGTTTATGAAGGATTAAATAGAACTCTATTTAATTGCAACCTCAATCAATAATAACATCACTCTAGCTATACAAACTCATTTAATTCCAAATAAATACACTTATTCCATATGGACAGTAGACTGGCCCCGAGACACTAAGTCAACCGAGCTCCAACAGTCTGACTATCAATATGATTGGTCCCGAGACACTTGGTCAACCGAACTCCAACAACCACACTATCAATCATATCACATCTCAAATCAATCAATCATATCACATCTCAAATCAATCAATCATATATCAAATCATATTTTACCATAAGTGATTCTCACTCAACCCTACATCTATCGCACCGGTACGTACATGGTTCTAGTACTGCCCACTAGGTAGCACGTTCTATCGATATCCTTCATTTAAAATTAAACATTCATATGGAAAAATAAATAATGCAGAATAACATTCATAGTAACAAAATAAACCATATATATCACAGAAATATACGTAAAATAAACTAAGTATATTTCAAGTATATACATGCCAAATAAATTCAAATCAAACATGAAATATACCAAAAATAAACCAATAGTATACTAGAAACATGCTAAGTAAAAATCAATAAAAAAATAACATGCATTTATTTCAAAATATACCAAAAATATACTAATAATATATCTAAAATATATTGAGCATTCAATAAAAAAATTTATGAATAAATATAATCAAAACATGTATATGTGCTAAAACATGCATCCTAAAAGCAATGTATACATAAAATAACAACTCACAAGTTTGTGCTCCTGGAGACTGGTTCGATGGGCCCGGTCCACTATGCTTCGGTCTCGGTGCAACTAAAAATAAAATAACGATAATAATCAGAATCAATCTAACTTATATTCTAAAGAGACTTGATCTGAGAATACGAAAAGTAGACAAAAATACATAATTTCAAGATCGACCTGATGTCACGTTTTACGAGAATTCTACCAAAAATTTGACAAAACCTCCTTCGTAAAATGGATATCTCTCTACTAAAAATTAGAGTCGGTCCTACAAGAAAACACACTTCTAAAATTAGAATTCACACAACCCTCGATTGGGATCCCGAACTGCATAATTCCCCAACCAAGGTCCACAATTCATCAAAAATATAAATAATAAAATAAATATATTAAAAACCAATAAATGCCATAAATATCCTCAAAATATCAAAATATAGCATATTTAACATTAAAACACTAAAAAAAATATTTCTTCAATAATTAAATAATAATATAATATTATTAAAAATCCAATTTCTCAAAAATTCAATATAAAATGATAAAAATTCATTTTATATATCCAAATAACTAAAATAGCCTAAATACAATTTAAAAATTATTAAAAACTCATTTAATCATTAATTTAGTAAATAATAAATTATTTGAAAATAATTTTCAAAAATTAGTATTAATTAGTTAAAAATAGTAAATAATTCATAAAAATCATTTTAATACCTTAAATAATTATAAAACCATCTAAAACACAATATTTAACTATAATTATCACAAAATTACACAATTACGCTAATAATTCAAAATATACATCATAATACTAATATTACTCAAAAATTCTATAAAAGTCATATAAAATCATTAAAATTATTTTACCAACATATATTATACTAATATTAACTAAAACATATAATTAAACACTAAATAAATTCCAAAAATTAAAACAAAAATATATACATGTAGATTAAGCTACCAATATCAACTTTTGTAAAGAGAGTTTGCATAAATCAACCAAAAATCAACCCAAAAAAAAATATAAAAGCTTTAAATTGAAAAATCAAGAAAACTCACAAACGATCAGGTTTAAGCTCGAACGAAGCTTGGAATCATGATCAATGTAGCTCAGGGAGTTGAAAGAGACCAACGGTGCAAGCTGAGGTGACTAGATCCATCACTAGCAACTATAGGAGCTCCTCGACTTGTAGTGGCTTCAGGCGGTGCTCTAGCAAATTCCAGGTGGTCTAATGGCATCGAGAAGGAGAGGGAAGAAGGAGGAAAAGGTTGGTGGCAGCTGGTGGCAGTGAGAGGTAGTCCGATGAGCTTGAACGAGAGGCACAGTGAGGGTAGGGGTCGAGACAGCGGGAGGAAGAAAAGCTTCTGCATCTCTTTTACAAATGTGTGTGTGTGTGTGTGTGTGTGTATATATATATATATATATATATATATATATATATATATGTATGTATGTACTAATAAAACTTTTTAATAAAATACTATATAATATAACTTTATACTATTAAATCTCCACCACTATATAAACACGTACACATGTACAATACATTAATGTATATACAATTAACAATAAATAATAATGATAATTCTAATAAAATTTGATAAAACAATATTAGAAATCATAATATTAAAATAACAATGCACTAAATTAAATTTTATTAAAATAATACTATCCGAAAATAGGAAATATAAATGACACAAATTAAATGTCCAAATAATAAGTTTCAAAATAATATATTTACGTAGAAAATTTAATTAAACATAAAATAATAGTAATTAGTCACAAAATAGGAAAATAATTAAATTTAACCTTTAAATTTTATTAACACTGCATATCTCATTATATAATAAAATAATTTAAAAACTAGGATTATTACAATTACAATATTCTACATACTGGAAATTAAAATTAATTACAAACCCAAATTAATTAACACACAAAACACATAAAAGTAATAATAAATGCAGAAACATCAAACCCTAAAATCTAATCACAGTTTAGAATCCATGGCATTCCATGGATCTTCTATTTAATTTCTAGATATCTGGCAGTGACCTCATCAATCCCTAATTGGATTCCAAAAGGAAAACACAAAAAAAAAAATCACAAAAATCACATTAGCCAAATGTGTAAAATAACAAAATAACAATTAAAGGAAATTAAATTGAAAATAAAATCAAAAGACAAGAGAAAATAGAAATAAAATGTTGTGCATATGCTCTTGGATGGCCCCTCAGATTGGGATTGTCACCGTTTTTTAACTCGTTGTTTGATTCTGGACAAGGACTGATTGCATTCAGAGACACAAATCGTTCTTTTCAAAGCCTTTAAAGAATATTTTCAAGAAACTAGGGTTTTGAGAAATAAAAGAAATCAATATTTTGAGTGTTGTGCAGGTTTTCTTCTCAATAGCGTCTCTAGTTTTTTTTTCATAATTCTAGGGTTTTCATGCAGTAAGGTTTTTTTCACGTCGTCCTCTCCTCACTCATGTAGTCTCTACCTTTTAAAAGCAGAGACTTGCGAGCTGACCTTCCTCAATTCCAGGAAACAGACTCTATCTGTTTAATTTTCAAAATTTTATATTCGTTTTAACAATGTTATCTACTAATAAAATAAATTTTTAACCAATCAAAAAAAGAAAAAATGATGAAAAAAATCAAAAATCATGATTTTTCACGCATCGGCATTATGCAATGTCGATCGACATTGTGCAATGCTGGTCAGCATTAATGATGCTAATCTTCAAAAATTATTATTATTATTATTATTATTATTATTATTATTATTATTATTATTATTATTATTATTATTATTATTATTTTAACTTTTAATTACTAAAAGACCCCTAAAAACTTGATTTTTTTGCAATCAAATCCTAAAAAAGTTACAATTTAGTCCGTAAAGTCCAAAAAATTGACAACCGAGTTCAATTTTTGAATAAATTTCATCATAGGGGCTTATGTCACAATTGTGCACAATTGCATCCTAAAATTGGGTGCTTACTGTTAATTACATTTTACTATTAAAATTTACACTATTTAGTCTTTGATTTTATTTAATAACATTTCATTTTAGTTGCATAATTTTCCATTTTCTGCATAATAATGAATAAATTTAGCATTTAGATAATATTAGGACATTTAAATGTAATATAGATATAATCATGCATTAATTAAATAAATTTGGAGTTTTATATTCTCTATCTAATTTTTGTATTCTTCTCACTGAGTTTTTGTTTTGTCTGTAGAAATTAAATGCATAAAGAAAAGTCAAAGATTCAGAAAAGTCACAGAAAGGAACACGAGTGTGTTGTCACGACCTAAAACAAGGGCTATGACCGGCGCTAGGGAGCGGGAATTCTTTTGAATCCGGAACCCATAGCAAGCCTAAAATAAAATAAAACATGCAATAGTAATAATAACAACACAATTGAGTAAAATATTATGCAGTGGAATAAAATCATAAATATCAAAATAATATTTCCACCAAATGAAATTAAATCAAATCCTCATCTCATATATAAATAAACTTTTAATACAAATCCAGTTCAAATATAATACAACATCTTTTTAATAATTTTACGACTACTACAGTGTCTAGATCATAAAATAAAACTCAAGTGAGCAGTTTATATAGTAAAGCCGGGGCGGAAGAAATCTAACGTACAGGCCTGCTACTGAGGTCTGATGAAGATGACTCTCCTGAAAAATAGTCAACGGAGGGGAGTCAGACCTCACTGAGTGAATTACTATAGTATATATACATGCATACTAAATGCCAATGCACACAATCAAAAGTATATATAATATGTATGTATACAAGCAAATACACACAGATGCAATAAAATCATTTTATATATTTTTATTGAAAATCACTGTTTATGAAAGATCAAATAGAACCCTAGAAAATCGCAACCTCAAACAGTGTTAGACAACACTCTAGCCATACAGGCTCACTTACTCCAAATATATTCACTTATTCCATTTGGACAGTAGACTGGCCCTGAGACACTAAGTCAATCGAGCTCCAGCAGTCTGACTGTCAGTGTGATTGGCCCCGAGACACTTGGTCAACCGAGCTCCAGCAATCACACTCCCAAATCCTTCCTCACACATCAAATAATCAAATCCAATCAATATCCTCAAACAGGTTAGTAATATAGCCTAAATACTATCGGCGTACCGATACGTACTCGGTCCTAGTGCTGCCCACTAAGTAGCATGTTTTATTGATATCCTTCATTGAAATATAAAACATACATTCATAAAAATAAATGATGCATGAATTTAAATAAAATAGCAACATAAACCATATATATACTAGAAATATACCAAAAGTAAACCAAGTATATTTCGAGTATATATACATCAAATAAATCCAGTTAAATTACAAAATAAACTAGAAATGTATTTGAGAACATTTTAAACATAATTCGTTAATAAAACATTCATATAGTTTAAAATATATAGAAAATAAACCAAAAATAAACTAAAACTAAACTTAAGTATTAATTGAACCATTTATGCATATTTAATCCAAATAGAACGTATATTTCTAAAATTATGCACCCTAGAACACATATATATAAAATAGCAACTCACAATTATTGCGCTCCTCAAGATGGGTTTGATGGGCTTGGTCCACTAGGCCTTGGTCTTAACACAACTAAACAAACAAAAATGACAGGAATCAGAATAAATCTAACCGAATTCCAAAGACTCGATCTAGATTACTAAACACAGAATTAGAATTAGAGTTCGACCGAACATCACGTTTTACGAGAATTCTACCGAATATCCGATAGAACCTCCCCTGTAAAACGGACATCTCTCTACTCAAAGAGTAGAGCCGGCCCTGCAAAGAAACGCACTTCAAAAAATAAATACAAAACACAATCACAATCCCTCGGTCGAACTCCAAACTACAAATCACTGACCAAGGCCCACAATTCACAGAGTATATACAAAATACTGAAAATACCCTTATATAATAAAAATACATTTTATAAGTAGAAATTACATAATAAACCCTAAAACACAATAAAAACCGATAAAAACTCATTTTATTAGAAAAATTGTATATTATATATATAATTGAAAATAATTTATGAAAAATAGTTTTAATTAGTTAAAAATACCAAATAATTTGTAGAAATCATTTTTATACCCTAAATAACTATTAAAACCAATTTAATTACATTTTTAGCCAATTTAGGGTAAAATTACCAAAATACCCCTATATATATATAAATATACTAAAATTAATTCAAAAATTCACCAAAAATAATATAATTGCTAAAAATTAATTTTTATCAACATATATATCAATAATATCAATAAATAAACTCAATTAAATAATTAATTTCAATTAAACACATAATTAACCCTATTTTATCAAAATTACATAAACTTAATAAATTCAAAATAAATACATAAAAATTCAAAAAAATTCCAAATAAATTTCTATAATTCATTTCAACACCTATATTTATCATAAAACACAATTTTATAATTTAATTAATTAATTTTCGAAAATTAGAAAATAATAATAAAATATTCAAAAATACCCAAAAATCAAAATAATTTCCAAAAATTCAAACATGAAGATTAAGCTAATGGGAGCAACATTTGTGAAGGAATTTTTCATGAATCAATCAAATTGAAGCTCAAAAAAAACCAAGAACCCTATTAGGCCGAAATTGCAAAATCGAAACCTAGGAAAATCTGGACCATTTTAAGTGAAACAAAGCTTGGAATCACATTCATCGGAGTTTAAGTAGAAGATAGAGACTGGCGGTGTCAAAAATGGTGGCCGGAAACACTGTGAACGACGGTCAGAAGAGTTTCGGCTTTCCGGTGGATTTCGAGCTCCTCCGACGCCGAAAACGGCTGCTGCAGGCGGCGGGGAAGGTTGAGGAAGAAGGTAGCACGTCGGGAGGCACACCGATGGCAAGAGAACGGCTTGACAGTGCGGAACGGTGAGGGAGGATGATCGGGAATGTTGGGGAACATGAATGGCAAAACTGTAATTTTGGTAAAGTTTTTTATTTTGATAAATAAATAAATAATATATATATATATATATATATATATATATATATATATATATATATATATATATATATATATATATATATATATATATATATATATATATATATATATTATATCACACTATATATTATAATAATATAAACTCCCACACACATTAAATATGCTCCACACACATGTAATTTAATATATTAATAATTTTATACACCTAAAAATAATTAAATAATATTAAAACTAAATAATAAATAATAAAAATTAAGGTAATTAATTAAACCCTAGTTTAATTTAAATATATACACTTTATTTTAGCACTTTTAAAATATATATGAGTTCATGCAAATGCGTGAATTTGTTTAAAATAATTAATACTAAATTATTTACTTACATGATAATTTCCCCGAAAATAAAATTCTCGGAAAAATTTTACGTAAAACACTTAAAATAATATAAAACAATTAAAATTAGTTTTAATTACATAACAAACTCATAAAATATCAAAGATATATATATCTACTCAAAGAGTAGAGCCGGCCCTGCAAAGAAACGCACTTCAAAAAATAAATACAAAACACAATCACAATCCCTCGGTCGAACTCCAAACTACAAATCACTGACCAAGGCCCACAATTCACAGAGTATATACAAAATACTGAAAATACCCTTATATAATAAAAATACATTTTATAAGTAGAAATTACATAATTAACCCTAAAACACAATAAAAACCGATAAAAACTCATTTTATTAGAAAAATTGTATATTATATATATAATTGAAAATAATTTATGAAAAATAGTTTTAATTAGTTAAAAATACCAAATAATTTGTAGAAATCATTTTTATACCCTAAATAACTATTAAAACCAATTTAATTACATTTTTAGCCAATTTAGGGTAAAATTACCAAAATACCCCTATATATATATAAATATACTAAAATTAATTCAAAAATTCACCAAAAATAATATAATTGCTAAAAATTAATTTTTATCAACATATATATCAATAATATCAATAAATAAACTCAATTAAATAATTAATTTCAATTAAACACATAATTAACCCTATTTTATCAAAATTACATAAACTTAATAAATTCAAAATAAATACATAAAAATTCAAAAAAATTCCAAATAAATTTCTATAATTCATTTCAACACCTATATTTATCATAAAACACAATTTTATAATTTAATTAATTAATTTTCGAAAATTAGAAAATAATAATAAAATATTCAAAAATACCCAAAAATCAAAATAATTTCCAAAAATTCAAACATGAAGATTAAGCTAATGGGAGCAACATTTGTGAAGGAATTTTTCATGAATCAATCAAATTGAAGCTCAAAAAAACCAAGAACCCTATTAGGCCGAAATTGCAAAATCGAAACCTAGGAAAATCTGGACCATTTTAAGTGAAACAAAGTTTGGAATCACATTCATCGGAGTTTAAGGAGAAGATAGAGACTGGCGGTGTCAAAAATGGTGGCCGGAAACACTGTGAACGACGGTCAGAAGAGTTTCGGCTTTCCGGTGGATTTCGAGCTCCTCCGACGCCGAAAACGGCTGCTGCAGGCGGCGGGGAAGGTTGAGGAAGAAGGTAGCACGTCGGGAGGCACACCGATGGCAAGAGAACGGCTTGACAGTGCGGAACGGTGAGGGAGGATGATCGGGAATGTTGGGGAACATGAATGGCAAAACTGTAATTTTGGTAAAGTTTTTGATTTTGATAAATAAATAAATAAATATATATATATATATATAATCACACTATATATTATAATAATATAAACTCCCACACACATTAAATATGCTCCACACACATGTAATTTAATATATTAATAATTTTATACACCTAAAAATAATTAAATAATATTAAAACTAAATAATAAATAATAAAAATTAAGGTAATTAATTAAACCCTAGTTTAATTTAAATATATACACTTTATTTTAGCACTTTTAAAATATATATGAGTTCATGCAAATGCGTGAATTTGTTTAAAATAATTAATACTAAATTATTTACTTACATGATAATTTCCCCGAAAATAAAATTCTCGGAAAAATTTTACGTAAAACACTTAAAATAATATAAAACAATTAAAATTAGTTTTAATTACATAACAAACTCATAAAATATCAAAGATATATATATCTACTCAAAGAGTAGAGCCGGCCCTGCAAAGAAACGCACTTCAAAAAATAAATACAAAACACAATCACAATCCCTCGGTCGAACTCCAAACTACAAATCACTGACCAAGGCCCACAATTCACAGAGTATATACAAAATACTGAAAATACCCTTATATAATAAAAATACATTTTATAAGTAGAAATTACATAATTAACCCTAAAACACAATAAAAACCGATAAAAACTCATTTTATTAGAAAAATTGTATATTATATATATAATTGAAAATAATTTATGAAAAATAGTTTTAATTAGTTAAAAATACCAAATAATTTGTAGAAATCATTTTTATACCCTAAATAACTATTAAAACCAATTTAATTACATTTTTAGCCAATTTAGGGTAAAATTACCAAAATACCCCTATATATATATAAATATACTAAAATTAATTCAAAAATTCACCAAAAATAATATAATTGCTAAAAATTAATTTTTATCAACATATATATCAATAATATCAATAAATAAACTCAATTAAATAATTAATTTCAATTAAACACATAATTAACCCTATTTTATCAAAATTACATAAACTTAATAAATTCAAAATAAATACATAAAAATTCAAAAAAATTCCAAATAAATTTCTATAATTCATTTCAACACCTATATTTATCATAAAACACAATTTTATAATTTAATTAATTAATTTTCGAAAATTAGAAAATAATAATAAAATATTCAAAAATACCCAAAAATCAAAATAATTTCCAAAAATTCAAACATGAAGATTAAGCTAATGGGAGCAACATTTGTGAAGGAATTTTTCATGAATCAATCAAATTGAAGCTCAAAAAAACCAAGAACCCTATTAGGCCGAAATTGCAAAATCGAAACCTAGGAAAATCTGGACCATTTTAAGTGAAACAAAGTTTGGAATCACATTCATCGGAGTTTAAGGAGAAGATAGAGACTGGCGGTGTCAAAAATGGTGGCCGGAAACACTGTGAACGACGGTGAGAACAGTTTCGGCTTTCCGGTGGATTTCGAGCTCCTCCGACGCCGAAAACGGCTGCTGCAGGCGACGGGGAAGGCTGAGGAAGAAGGTAGCACGTCGGGAGGCACACCGATGGAAAGAGAACGGCTTGACAGTGCGGAACGGTGAGGGAGGATGATCGGGAATGTTGGGGAACATGAATGGCAAAACTGTAATTTTGGTAAAGTTTTTGATTTTGATAAATAAATAAATATATATATATATATATATATAATCACACTATATATTATAATAATATAAACTCCCACACACATTAAATATGCTCCACACACATGTAATTTAATATATTAATAATTTTATACACCTAAAAATAATTAAATAATATTAAAACTAAATAATAAATAATAAAAATTAAGGTAATTAATTAAACCCTAGTTTAATTTAAATATATACACTTTATTTTAGCACTTTTAAAATATATATGAGTTCATGCAAATGCGTGAATTTGTTTAAAATAATTAATACTAAATTATTTACTTACATGATAATTTCCCCGAAAATAAAATTCTCGGAAAAATTTTACGTAAAACACTTAAAATAATATAAAACAATTAAAATTAGTTTTAATTACATAACAAACTCATAAAATATCAAAGATATATATATCTACTCAAAGAGTAGAGCCGGCCCTGCAAAGAAACGCACTTCAAAAAATAAATACAAAACACAATCACAATCCCTCGGTCGAACTCCAAACTACAAATCACTGACCAAGGCCCACAATTCACAGAGTATATACAAAATACTGAAAATACCCTTATATAATAAAAATACATTTTATAAGTAGAAATTACATAATTAACCCTAAAACACAATAAAAACCGATAAAAACTCATTTTATTAGAAAAATTGTATATTATATATATAATTGAAAATAATTTATGAAAAATAGTTTTAATTAGTTAAAAATACCAAATAATTTGTAGAAATCATTTTTATACCCTAAATAACTATTAAAACCAATTTAATTACATTTTTAGCCAATTTAGGGTAAAATTACCAAAATACCCCTATATATATATAAATATACTAAAATTAATTCAAAAATTCACCAAAAATAATATAATTGCTAAAAATTAATTTTTATCAACATATATATCAATAATATCAATAAATAAACTCAATTAAATAATTAATTTCAATTAAACACATAATTAACCCTATTTTATCAAAATTACATAAACTTAATAAATTCAAAATAAATACATAAAAATTCAAAAAAATTCCAAATAAATTTCTATAATTCATTTCAACACCTATATTTATCATAAAACACAATTTTATAATTTAATTAATTAATTTTCGAAAATTAGAAAATAATAATAAAATATTCAAAAATACCCAAAAATCAAAATAATTTCCAAAAATTCAAACATGAAGATTAAGCTAATGGGAGCAACATTTGTGAAGGAATTTTTCATGAATCAATCAAATTGAAGCTCAAAAAAAACCAAGAACCCTATTAGGCCGAAATTGCAAAATCGAAACCTAGGAAAATCTAGACCATTTTAAGTGAAACAAAGCTTGGAATCACATTCATCGGAGTTTAAGGAGAAGATAGAGACTGGCGGTGTCAAAAATGGTGGCCGGAAACACTGTGAACGACGGTGAGAAGAGTTTCGGCTTTCCGGTGGATTTCGAGCTCCTCCGACGCCGAAAACGGCTGCTGCAGGCGGCGGGGAAGGTTGAGGAAGAAGGTAGCACGTCGGGAGGCACACCGATGGCAAGAGAACGGCTTGACAGTGCGGAACGGTGAGGGAGGATGATCGGGAATGTTGGGGAACATGAATGGCAAAACTGTAATTTTGGTAAAGTTTTTGATTTTGATAAATAAATAAATAAATATATATATATATATATAATCACACTATATATTATAATAATATAAACTCCCACACACATTAAATATGCTCCACACACATGTAATTTAATATATTAATAATTTTATACACCTAAAAATAATTAAATAATATTAAAACTAAATAATAAATAATAAAAATTAAGGTAATTAATTAAACCCTAGTTTAATTTAAATATATACACTTTATTTTAGCACTTTTAAAATATATATGAGTTCATGCAAATGCGTGAATTTGTTTAAAATAATTAATACTAAATTATTTACTTACATGATAATTTCCCCGAAAATAAAATTCTCGGAAAAATTTTACGTAAAACACTTAAAATAATATAAAACAATTAAAATTAGTTTTAATTACATAACAAACTCATAAAATATCAAAGATATATATATCTACTCAAAGAGTAGAGCCGGCCCTGCAAAGAAACGCACTTCAAAAAATAAATACAAAACACAATCACAATCCCTCGGTCGAACTCCAAACTACAAATCACTGACCAAGGCCCACAATTCACAGAGTATATACAAAATACTGAAAATACCCTTATATAATAAAAATACATTTTATAAGTAGAAATTACATAATTAACCCTAAAACACAATAAAAACCGATAAAAACTCATTTTATTAGAAAAATTGTATATTATATATATAATTGAAAATAATTTATGAAAAATAGTTTTAATTAGTTAAAAATACCAAATAATTTGTAGAAATCATTTTTATACCCTAAATAACTATTAAAACCAATTTAATTACATTTTTAGCCAATTTAGGGTAAAATTACCAAAATACCCCTATATATATATAAATATACTAAAATTAATTCAAAAATTCACCAAAAATAATATAATTGCTAAAAATTAATTTTTATCAACATATATATCAATAATATCAATAAATAAACTCAATTAAATAATTAATTTCAATTAAACACATAATTAACCCTATTTTATCAAAATTACATAAACTTAATAAATTCAAAATAAATACATAAAAATTCAAAAAAATTCCAAATAAATTTCTATAATTCATTTCAACACCTATATTTATCATAAAACACAATTTTATAATTTAATTAATTAATTTTCGAAAATTAGAAAATAATAATAAAATATTCAAAAATACCCAAAAATCAAAATAATTTCCAAAAATTCAAACATGAAGATTAAGCTAATGGGAGCAACATTTGTGAAGGAATTTTTCATGAATCAATCAAATTGAAGCTCAAAAAAACCAAGAACCCTATTAGGCCGAAATTGCAAAATCGAAACCTAGGAAAATCTGGACCATTTTAAGTGAAACAAAGTTTGGAATCACATTCATCGGAGTTTAAGGAGAAGATAGAGACTGGCGGTGTCAAAAATGGTGGCCGGAAACACTGTGAACGACGGTGAGAAGAGTTTCGGCTTTCCGGTGGATTTCGAGCTCCTCCGACGCCGAAAACGGCTGCTGCAGGCGGCGGGGAAGGCTGAGGAAGAAGGTAGCACGTCGGGAGGCACACCGATGGCAAGAGAACGGCTTGACAGTGCGGAACGGTGAGGGAGGATGATCGGGAATGTTGGGGAACATGAATGGCAAAACTGTAATTTTGGTGAAGTTTTTGATTTTGATAAATAAATAAATAAATAAATAAATATATATATATATATATATATATATATATATATATATATATATATATATATATATATATATATATATATATATATATATATATATATATATATATATATATATATATATATATATATATATATATATATATATATATATATATATATATATATATATATATATATATATATATATATAATCACACTATATATTATAATAATATAAACTCCCACACACATTAAATATGCTCCACACACATGTAATTTAATATATTAATAATTTTATACACCTAAAAATAATTAAATAATATTAAAACTAAATAATAAATAATAAAAATTAAGGTAATTAATTAAACCCTAGTTTAATTTAAATATATAAACTTTATTTTAGCACTTTTAAAATATATATGAGTTCATGCAAATGCGTGAATTTGTTTAAAATAATTAATACTAAATTATTTACTTACATGATAATTTCCCCGAAAATAAAATTCTCGGAAAAATTTTACATAAAACACTTAAAATAATATAAAACAATTAAAATTAGTTTTAATTACATAACAAACTCATAAAATATCAAAGATATATATATCTACTCAAAGAGTAGAGCCGGCCCTGCAAAGAAACGCACTTCAAAAAATAAATACAAAACACAATCACAATCCCTCGGTCGAACTCCAAACTACAAATCACTGACCAAGGCCCACAATTCACAGAGTATATACAAAATACTGAAAATACCCTTATATAATAAAAATACATTTTATAAGTAGAAATTACATAATTAACCCTAAAACACAATAAAAACCGATAAAAACTCATTTTATTAGAAAAATTGTATATTATATATATAATTGAAAATAATTTATGAAAAATAGTTTTAATTAGTTAAAAATACCAAATAATTTGTAGAAATCATTTTTATACCCTAAATAACTATTAAAACCAATTTAATTACATTTTTAGCCAATTTAGGGTAAAATTACCAAAATACCCCTATATATATATAAATATACTAAAATTAATTCAAAAATTCACCAAAAATAATATAATTGCTAAAAATTAATTTTTATCAACATATATATCAATAATATCAATAAATAAACTCAATTAAATAATTAATTTCAATTAAACACATAATTAACCCTATTTTATCAAAATTACATAAACTTAATAAATTCAAAATAAATACATAAAAATTCAAAAAAATTTCAAATAAATTTCTATAATTCATTTCAACACCTATATTTATCATAAAACACAATTTTATAATTTAATTAATTAATTTTCGAAAATTAGAAAATAATAATAAAATATTCAAAAATACCCAAAAATCAAAATAATTTCCAAAAATTCAAACATGAAGATTAAGCTAATGGGAGCAACATTTGTGAAGGAATTTTTCATGAATCAATCAAATTGAAGCTCAAAAAAACCAAGAACCCTATTAGGCCGAAATTGCAAAATCGAAACCTAGGAAAATCTGGACCATTTTAAGTGAAACAAAGTTTGGAATCACATTCATCGGAGTTTAAGGAGAAGATAGAGACTGGCGGTGTCAAAAATGGTGGCCGGAAACACTGTGAACGACGGTGAGAAGAGTTTCGGCTTTCCGGTGGATTTCGAGCTCCTCCGACGCCGAAAACGGCTGCTGCAGGCGGCGGGGAAGGCTGAGGAAGAAGGTAGCACGTCGGGAGGCACACCGATGGCAAGAGAACGGCTTGACAGTGCGGAACGGTGAGGGAGGATGATCGGGAATGTTGGGGAACATGAATGGCAAAACTGTAATTTTGGTGAAGTTTTTGATTTTGATAAATAAATAAATAAATAAATAAATATATATATATATATATATATATATATATATATATATATATATATATATATATATATATATATATATATATATATATATATATATATATATATATATAATCACACTATATATTATAATAATATAAACTCCCACACACATTAAATATGCTCCACACACATGTAATTTAATATATTAATAATTTTATACACCTAAAAATAATTAAATAATATTAAAACTAAATAATAAATAATAAAAATTAAGGTAATTAATTAAACCCTAGTTTAATTTAAATATATAAACTTTATTTTAGCACTTTTAAAATATATATGAGTTCATGCAAATGCGTGAATTTGTTTAAAATAATTAATACTAAATTATTTACTTACATGATAATTTCCCCGAAAATAAAATTCTCGGAAAAATTTTACATAAAACACTTAAAATAATATAAAACAATTAAAATTAGTTTTAATTACATAACAAACTCATAAAATATCAAAGATATATATATCTACTCAAAGAGTAGAGCCGGCCCTGCAAAGAAACGCACTTCAAAAAATAAATACAAAACACAATCACAATCCCTCGGTCGAACTCCAAACTACAAATCACTGACCAAGGCCCACAATTCACAGAGTATATACAAAATACTGAAAATACCCTTATATAATAAAAATACATTTTATAAGTAGAAATTACATAATTAACCCTAAAACACAATAAAAACCGATAAAAACTCATTTTATTAGAAAAATTGTATATTATATATATAATTGAAAATAATTTATGAAAAATAGTTTTAATTAGTTAAAAATACCAAATAATTTGTAGAAATCATTTTTATACCCTAAATAACTATTAAAACCAATTTAATTACATTTTTAGCCAATTTAGGGTAAAATTACCAAAATACCCCTATATATATATAAATATACTAAAATTAATTCAAAAATTCACCAAAAATAATATAATTGCTAAAAATTAATTTTTATCAACATATATATCAATAATATCAATAAATAAACTCAATTAAATAATTAATTTCAATTAAACACATAATTAACCCTATTTTATCAAAATTACATAAACTTAATAAATTCAAAATAAATACATAAAAATTCAAAAAAATTCCAAATAAATTTCTATAATTCATTTCAACACCTATATTTATCATAAAACACAATTTTATAATTTAATTAATTAATTTTCGAAAATTAGAAAATAATAATAAAATATTCAAAAATACCCAAAAATCAAAATAATTTCCAAAAATTCAAACATGAAGATTAAGCTAATGGGAGCAACATTTGTGAAGGAATTTTTCATGAATCAATCAAATTGAAGCTCAAAAAAAACCAAGAACCCTATTAGGCCGAAATTGCAAAATCGAAACCTAGGAAAATCTGGACCATTTTAAGTGAAACAAAGCTTGGAATCACATTCATCGGAGTTTAAGGAGAAGATAGAGACTGGCGGTGTCAAAAATGGTGGCCGGAAACACTGTGAACGACGGTGAGAAGAGTTTCGGCTTTCCGGTGGATTTCGAGCTCCTCCGACGCCGAAAACGGCTGCTGCAGGCGGCGGGGAAGGCTGAGGAAGAAGGTAGCACGTCGGGAGGCACACCGATGGCAAGAGAACGGCTTGACAGTGCGGAACGGTGAGGGAGGATGATCGGGAATGTTGGGGAACATGAATGGCAAAACTGTAATTTTGGTAAAGTTTTTGATTTTGATAAATAAATAAATAAATAAATAAATAAATAAATAAATATATATATATATATATATATATATATATATATATATATATAATCACACTATATATTATAATAATATAAACTCCCACACACATTAAATATGCTCCACACACATGTAATTTAATATATTAATAATTTTATACACCTAAAAATAATTAAATAATATTAAAACTAAATAATAAATAATAAAAATTAAGGTAATTAATTAAACCCTAGTTTAATTTAAATATATACACTTTATTTTAGCACTTTTAAAATATATATGAGTTCATGCAAATGCGTGAATTTGTTTAAAATAATTAATACTAAATTATTTACTTACATGATAATTTCCCCGAAAATAAAATTCTCGAAAAAATTTTACGTAAAGCACTTAAAATAATATAAAACAATTAAAATTAGTTTTAATTACATAACAAACTCATAAAATATCAAAGATATATATATACAAAAATTATTAACACTGCATATCCCAATGCAGTATAAAACTATTTAAAAACTTAGGATATTACATGTGCATTGATCATGCATGGCCATGTGATGCAAAACATAGTCGTGCTAACATTTGGGAAGGAAGGAGCATGGAAATGTAAGCTAGGGCACGACTGTGCCATCTTATAAAAGGAAATCAGCACGGCCATGCAAGGCTCAGTACAGCCGTGCTAAATCAAAGCTAAAAGTAGCACAGCTGTGCACTCATCAACATGGCCCTGCCACATTAAAGGCAACAAAGGCACGATCGTGCCTTAACTCACACAATGGTGCCACAATTTCTGAAGGCAAGGATACACTTGTGCACTCGTCAACACAGCTGTGCAAAGAACTTCATACAAATGTGCACGGCCGTGCAAGTCCAGCTATGCTTGTACATTTAAGGAATTTTAACTCGGACACATGCATCACACGTAACCCTAATTTTGAGGATATAAGACATCATAAACTTAAAATGGGGAAAAAGGAAGGTAGAGCAGTAAAAAGCAAGGATGAACAGAGGCAGGAGAGAAAAAATAGAGAGACAAAATAAAATAGAGGATTAAAAAAATAGAGATGAAAAATAGAGAATATTTCTCCAGACTCTTTTTCTTATATTCGTTTATTCCTATCTTTAGTAATTTACATTATGTGTAACTAAACTCCTTTAGAGTTTCGATTCATATAGCCAGGATTACTGCTTGTCTAGATATTGTTTTATTAAAGTTAATTATTGTTGGTCAATTTCTCAGGTTTTTGCTTCACTAATCTTGTGTTTAATTTAGGCCTAATTAAATGCATGCTTATGGATAAATTTATGACAACGAAAGTTACATGGTTTGTTAGCTCATGAAACCTATGATTCTAAAGATACTTAATAGACTGTTAAGGAACTTAATAAACTTGAGTAATTCATTAAACCATGAGAATACGCTAAGTTTGCTTTAGGTATGCTTGAGTGACTTTGAAAGAAGCCTTAGGAATTTATGAACAGCCTACCCTTGATTGAGATTTATTAACTGAATTAACAAAATCCTGTAATTCAAGCAAGTGCCTGGTGAATGAATCCAAGCTCTAGTTTTTAAAACCTAAATTTCTTTAAATATAATATGTTTACATTAGCATTCTATTTATTTAATTTTTCAATGTAAAATCATTAATTCTATTAGTTTGTAGGAGGCAAGATCACACTTAGTGTTAGAATTTCTCATCTCCCTACGGGAACAATACTCACTCATCATATATTACTTGTAACGAACCGTACACTTGTAAAAATTGCTCGAAAGGTTTTTAGCGCCATTGTCGGGTAGATTAACGAATACCTACATTAGGATAAACTTTTGTTTCTACAAGACTAATAGTTTTATTCTTGTTTTATTAATTGTGTTTAATTTTTTTTCATTTCAGGAACCTAATTCTTGTTCATGCAAACAAGGTCCTTGAATCCTGAATTAGAAGAACTTGATCCAGAGATTGAAAAATCTACAAACAGAATAGGACGAGACAAAGACTCAAAGCAATAGTAGTATAGGGAGCTCCAACTAGAGCTCTGGAAGAATATAGTGTACCTAGTCTGGCGGGAAGCCAAAACTGCATAGTGAAACCCAGCATCAAAGCTAACACCTTCAAAATCAAACCAGCCTACATCTATATGGTTTCACAATACCAATTCGTAAGACTACCTTTAGAGGACCCTAATGCCCACCTGACTTCATTTTTGGATATCTATGACACCTTCAGGATGAATGGAGTCAGTCCAGATGCAATTAGACTCCGATGTTTCCATTTTCCTTAAGGGATAAAGCCAAGCTATGGTTAAGTTCATTAACCCTAAATTCAATCACTTCATGGGACCTTCTCTCTAAGGCTTTCCTGACAAAGTATTATCCACCTAAAAGACTCCTAAGTATCGTCAGGAATTAGCTGGATTTAAATAGCAACATGGTGAATCACTATATGAAGCTTGGGAGAGATTCAAAGATTTATAGAGAAATTATCCTCACCATGGAATTCCAAACTGGTTATTGATGTAGAATTTTTACTAGGGACTATCAAAATCTCTACAGATTATAATCGATGCCACTACTCAAGGAACTTTTATAAGTAAAACAGCAATAGATGCATAACACTTTTAAAGAAGATGGCATCCAATAATTACCAATGGCATGGAGAGAAAAACCAACCAAGAAAAGTTTGTCAACTTTATGAAGTTGATGGTTTAAGCATAGTGAATGCCAAATTGGACTCACTTACAAAAAAATTGGAGAAGCTAAATTTTGCAGGACATCTATCTCAAGTACTCTATTATAAGGTATGCAAAGCAGGGCATGCTATAGTAGACTGTCAGTAAGGCGATATTTACTTTTAGGGCTATTCAATTGAGCAACTCAATGAATTAAACAATTACATTGGCAGACCCCAAGGGAACCCTTACTCTAACACTTATAACCTAGGGTGGAGAAATCACCTGAATTTTTCATGGACAAATCAAAGTGGACACCAAGCTTAAAATATACAGCAGGGATACAAGCCTCCACTCCCACCAGGGTTTCAACAAAAGAACATGGCTTCTTAATCCAAACCCAAATCCAATATGGAACTGATGATGGAAAATTTCATCTAAACACAAAATAAGGTAATGCAGACGGTTCATAATAGCCTCAAACATCATAAGGAAAATTTCAAGTGTTACGATGCTAGGATGGAACAGTTGACCATATATATTAATTACTAGAGAATCAAGTTGCCTCTCAAGCAAGTTCCTCTAATTTTTGCCAACTAGGTCACTTTCCAAGTCAGCCTCAAAACCCGAGAGAGCAAGCCCAAGCAGTAACTTTGTAAAGTGGGAAGAAGAATAGAAAGTTGAGCCAGAGACCACTCAGCAACCACAGGTAAAAACATAGGATCCAAAGACAGTCAAGACTCCTTGCTTACCATTCCCTTAAAGGATGCACAACTCTGCTCTGGATAAACAATTCCAGAAAGTCTTGAAGGTGTTTAAACAACTAGACATCACCATTCCTTTCTTGGAAGCAGTTACTCAAATGCCCAAGTATGCTAAATTTTTGAAAGACATCATGACCAATAAAAGGAATTGGGATAATTATGATACTATTCCAATAAATGAAGAGTGCAGTGCAGTGATTAGAAATAAGCTTCATCAAAAGCTTAAGGATATAGGGAGTATCACTATACCTTGTGTTATTGGCAAATTTTCTATTAGTAGAGCTCTTTGTGATCTAGTAGCTCATGTCACTATAATGCCCTTATCTCTTTATGGGAAATTGAACATAGGTGAACCCAAATAAATAAATATTTCCTTATAACTAGTTGACAGGTCTATTGTCTACCCTGAAGGGATCTTGGAAGACATACTAATCAAGGTTGGAGAATTTTATATGCCCTATGACATTATGATATTAGAGATGGAAGAAGATTCTTAGATTCCCATAATTTTAGGAAGACCATTCTTAGCCACTCTTGGTGCTATAATTGATGTGAAGTGGGGTAAAATCAAACTTGAAATTGAAGAAGGCATAATTGAGTTTGATTTCTTCCAAATGATGAAAGATCCTTCATTAATAAAGACCTGCTTCAAAGTAGATGTTATCCAAAGCTGTGTAGAGAAAATATTCAGGAAAAAAAACCCTGAAAATCCTTTAGAAGCAAGCCTCACCCGAGATATAGATTTTAATGAAGAAGATCCTAAGGTAGCAGCTTTCATAAATACCCTGAATGCCTCTCTTGTATTGCCTAAAGGTAAGTCATTAAGGTATGACTCCTTGCCCCCTCGTGATTTCTATGTTGTATGTGCTTTAAAAGAGGAAGATGCACTAAAAGTTGAACTTAAACAACTTCCTCCTAATTTAAGGTATGCTTTTCTAGGACCTAATTCTACTTATGATTATTATTAATTCACAGTTAAATGGTGAACAAGTGGATAAGTTGCTTAGAAGAGTCAAAGACCATAGGAAGATCATAGGGTATACCATCGATGACCTCAAAGGGATTAGCCCTTCCTTTTGCATGCATAGGATCCATTTAAAGGAAGGTTATTCACCCTCAGTTGAGCATCAAAGAAGACTTAATCCTAACATGAAGGAAGTGGTTAAAAAGGAAATAATAAAATTGTTAGAAGCTGGTATAATTTACCTAATCTCTGACAGTAATTGGGTTAGCCCTATCCATATGGTCCCGAAGAAAGGTAGTATAACTGTGATTAAAAATGAACATAATGAATTGATCCCTCCTAGGACAATTACAGGATGGAGGATGTGTATAGATTACAGGAAATTGAACAAGGCTACTAGGAAAGACCACTTTCCTCTTCCTTTAATTGACCAGCTTTTAGAGAGACTTGCATAACACTCATTTTTCTGTTATCTAGATGGATACTCTAGATTTTTCCAGATTCCTATACATCCTGAGGACCAAGAAAAAACCACATTCACATGTCCCTATGGCACTTTTGCTTATAGACCCTTTGGGCTATGCAATGCCCGTGCAACCTTTCAAAGATGCATGATGGCAATCTTTTCTGAATTTATTGAAAATATTATGGAAGTATTCATGGATGACTTCTCTGTATATGGTTCTGCATTTTATAATTGCCTTAAAAATCTATCTAGAGTTTTGCAGAGATGTGAAGAGGTTAATTTGGTCCTAAACTAGGAGAAATGCCACTTCATGGTCATAAAAGGAGTTATTCTGGGACACTTAGTATCTGACAAGGGCATAGAGGTGGATAGAGAAAAATTTAAAGTCATTAAAAAGCTTCTACCTCCCACTAGTGTTAAAGGAATCAGCAACTTCCTAGGACATACAAGGTTTTACAGAAGATTCATCAAAGATTTCTCAAAGATTGCAAAACCCCTTACTAATCTGCTTGCTAAAGATGCCCTGTTTGTTTTTAATAAAGATTATTTGGATGCATTTTGTAGGATAAAGGAGGCTCTAATATCTGCTCCAATTCTACAACCACCTGACCGGAACCTCCCCTTTGAAGTAATATGTGATGCTAGTGACTATACTGTTGGTGTTGTTTTAGGGCAGAGGAGAGACAGATGGGCATATGCCATTTACTATGCCAGCCACACAGCTCAACTGAATTATGCCACCACTGAGAAAGAGCTTCTTATTGTGAATTTTTGCCATTGACAAATTTTGCTCTTATTTGACAAGTAGTAAAGTGATTGTGTTCACTGATCATGTAGCTTTAAAGCACCTCCTCTCTAAGAAAAATGCCAAATGTTGTTTGATAAGGTGGATACTGCTCCTGCAAGAGTTTGACTTAGAGATTAAGGATAAGAGTGGAGTAAAGAATGTTGTAGCTGATCACCTGTCTAGGTTGGAACTGCCAGGGAAAGGTTTTGAATTACCAATTGATGACTATTTCAAAGGAGAACAGTTGATGCAAATGCAAGTTTCAATACACTGGTATGCAGATTTTTTCAATTTCTTGGTATATGGAGTGTTACCACTTGATCTTACCTATCAGCAGAAGAAAAGGTTTTTTTCTAATGTTAAGTATTATTATTGGGAGGAACCTCTTTTATACAAGAGATGTGGCAATGGACTAATTAGGAGATGCCTTCCATAGGATGAGATTCAGGTCGTCTTAACACATTTTCATTCTCTCAAATGTGAAGGACATTTTAGCTCCACTAAGACAGCAGACAAGGTCCTCCAAAGTAGTTTTTACTAGCCAACTCTTTTCCAAAATGCCAGACGGTTTATGGTGAATTGTGATATATGCCAGAGAACTGGGAACATAGGAAGAAGGAATAAAATGCCTTTGTGTCACGACCCAAAACAGGGGCCATGACCGGCGCTAGGGAACGGGAATTCTTTCGAATCCAAAACCCGTAACAAGCCTAAAAATAAAATAAACATACAATAATAATAATAATAATAATAATAATAACAATATTAAATGCATCGGAAATAAAAATCATAAAAATCATAATATTATTTTCACCAATTGGATTTAAGTCAAATCTCATCTCATATATATAAATCTTTTAATACAAATCCAGTTTCAAATATAATACAATATCTCACATAAATAAAATACATAAAATCCCATAATTTATTTACAACTACTGCAGTGTCTAGATTATAAAAATAAGACTCAAGTAAGCATTTTACACAAAGAAGCCGGGGCGGAAGAAATCCGGCGTACAGGCCTGCTACTGAGGTCTGAAGATGTTGACTCTCTTGAAAAATTGTCAACGGAGGGGAGTCAGACCTCACTGAGTGAATTACTATAATATATATACATACATACTAAATGACAATGCATACAATCAACAGTATATATCTAATATGTATATATACAGGCAATACACACAGATGCAGGAAAATCATTTTATATGTTTTTATTAAAATCGTCATTTATGAAGGATCAAATAGAACCCTAAGATATCGCAACCTCAAAAATAGTGTTAGACAACACTCTAGCCATACAGGCTCACTTAATCCAAATATGTCCACTTAATCCATTTAGACAGTAGACTGGCCCTGAGACACTAAGTCAACCAAGCTCCAACAGTCTGACTGCCAATGTGATTGGCCCCGAGACACTTAGTCAATTGAGCTCCAACAATCACACCTCCAAAGCATATCTTACACATATCAATAATCACATTCAATCCATATCCACAAATAAGTTAGTAACATAGCCTAAATACTATAGGCGTACCAGTACGTACTCGGTCCTAGTGCTGTCCACTAGGTAGCATGTTCTATTGATATCCTTCATTAATAAATATAAAACACTCATTTTATTTGAAAAATCGTATATTATATATATAATTGAAAATAATTCACGAAAAATAGTTTTAATTAGTTAAAAATACTAAATAATTTATTGAAATCATTTTTATACCTTAAATAACTACTAAAACCAATTAAATTACATTTTTAGCCAATTTAGGGTAAAATTACCAAAATGCCCTTATATATATAAATATACTATAATTACTTCAAAAATTCACCAAAAATTACACAATTATCCAAAATTAATTTTCTCAACATATTTATCAATAATATTAATAATTAAACTCAATTAACCAATTAAATTCAATTAAAAACACATTTAACCCTAATTTCCCAAATTACATAAACTTCAATAATTCAAAATAAATACTTAGAAATTCATAAAAATTCCAAATAAATTCCTATAATTCATTTCAACACCTAATTAAACCATAAAACACAATTTCATAATTTAAATAATTAATTTCCGAAAATTAGAAAATAATAATAAAATAATGAAAAATACCCAAAAATCCAAAAAATCTCCAAAAATTCCACAAAAATTCATACATGTAGATTAAGCTACTAGGATCAACATTTGTGAAGGTAGTTTTCATGAATCGATCAATTCAAAGCTCAAAAAAATCGAAAACCCTAATATGGCCGAATTGGAAAATTTGAAACCTAAGCAAATTTAGACCATTTAAGCTTAAACCAAAGCTAGAATCACACTCACCGGAGCTCAAGGAGAAGAAATATATCAGTGGTGTCGAAAACGGTGGCCGAAATCGCGAGGTATGAAGAAATTGCAACTTTCGACCAAAAATGGTTTCCTTGGCTTCGCCGGCGCTGGAGAAGGAGATTGGGGGCGGCGGAGTGGCTGGAAGTGGAGGGTGGAGCTGCTGGTGGCACATCGATGGTAGGTGGTCGGGTTTGCAGCGGTGAGGGGAAGGGTGGTCGCGTGGGAGGAAGAAGAAGAAGAAGAAGAAAAAGAAAAAGAAAAAGAAAAAGAAAAGAAAAAGAAAAAGAAAAAAGAAATAATGAAATAATATGTGTATATTAAAATATAGTGTATAAATAAAATATGTGGAAAAAATACACACCACATATTATTATATTAATTTAAATAAACAATTAATAATAAAATGGTAAAATATTAGGGTAATATATTAAACCCTAATTAAATAAATATTGCACACATACACGGTGTTTAGTAATTTAAAAATACGTATGAGTTCATGCAAGTCCGAAAATATATTTAAAATAATTAATAATAAATTATTTACGTGAAAATTTCCCCGAAAATGCAAGTCCTGGGAAAATTTTACGTAAAGCACTGTAAATAATACACAATAATTAAAATAGGTTTTAAATACATAACAACTCGTAAAAATATCATATAATATACAGAAATTATTAACACTGCATATCCCGGTACAATGTAAAAATATTTTAAAAACACGGGATATTACAGTCTTCCCCCCTCACAAGAATTCGTCCCCAAATTTCAGAAAGAAAAGATCAAGAAGGAAAGAGATAAGGGTAAGAAGCTCGCATCTCAGCTTCAGTCTCCCACGTATGCTCTTCAACTCTATCGCTACGCCACAGAACCTTGACCATTGGAATCTGCTTCGATCGCAACTGTCGAATTTGATAATCTACGATCGCCATAGGTTCTCCCATAAATGTCAAATCTTCACTCACTTCTACACTGTCTGGCTGCAACACGTGTGAAGGGTCTGAGATATACTTCCTCAACATCGAGATATGAAACACTGGATGCACCTGTGACATACTCGGAGGCAAATCCAACCGATATGCAACAGTGCCAACTCTCTCCAGAATCTCAAACGGTCCAATATACCTTGGTGCTAACTTACCCTTCCTGCCAAATCTCATCACACCCTTCATCGGAGATACCTTCAGAAAAACAAAATCTCCAACCTGAAACTCCACATCTCTGCGCCTAGGATCCGCATAACTCTTCTGTCTGCTAACTGCGGTCTCTAATCTGCGCTTAATCATGGCGACTTTCTCTGCAGCATCCTGAACCATCTCAGGTCCAGTCAAAGCTCTCTTACCAATCTCATCCCAACTCAGAGGGGATCTACACTTCCTTTCATACAACGCCTCATACGGTGCCATGCCAATACTGCTATGGTAGCTGTTATTATATGCAAACTCAACGAGCGACAAATGATCATCCCAACTACCTCCCAAATCTAGGACATACATCCTTAACATATCTTCCAGTGTCTGGATCATCCTCTCAGACTTACCATCTATCTGAGGATGAAAAGCAGTACTGAAATCTAACCTAGTGCCCATCGCTTCTTGTAACTTCTGCCAAAAATGAGAAGTAAACACCGATCCTCTATCTGACACAATGGACACAGGTACCCTATGAAGGCACATAATATGCTTCACATACAACTTCGCCAATCTAGCAACTGAATATGTGGCTTTCACAGGTAAGAAATGTGCAGACTTCTTCAACCTGTCTATAATCACCCAGATGGAATCGTATCCATCCTTCGAACGAGGTAAACCGACCACAAAATCCATAGCTATCCTTTCCCACTTCCACTCGGGAATAGGAAGAGGCTGAAGCTTCCCAGAAGGCTTCTGATGTTCGGCTTTCACTTGTTGACACGTCAAGCACTTCGCAACATAATCAGCGACATCCTTCTTCAATCCGTCCCACCAGTATAGATCTCTGATACTGTGGTACATCTTTGTAACACTTGGATGTACGCTATAAGTTGTAGAATATGCTTCCTCTAGGATCTCTTCTCTCAAATCATCCACATCAGGAACACACAATCTATCACTGATCCACAACACACCATCATCATCAAGTGTGAAATCAATGAACTTCCCTGCTCGGACATTCTCTGCAAGCTCTTCTAGAATAGGATCTCGGCTCTGAGCTGCTTTAATCCTATCCCTCAGTACAGATCTCACTTTAAACTGAGCTAGCAGTCCACCTGATCTACTAAGCTTCATCATTAGACCTTGATCCACCAACAAATGCAATTCTTGGATCAATGGTCTCCTCTCAACACCGATGTGAGCAAGACTGCCTGAGGACTTCCTACTCAAAGAATCTACTACTACATTAGCTTTACCCGGATGATATAAGATCTCACAGTCATAATCTTTTAATAATTCCAACCATCTTCTCTGCCTCAAATTCAGATCTCGCTGCTGGAAAATGTACTTAAGGCTCTTGTGATCAGTAAATATCTCACAAGTCACCCCGTACAAATAATGTCTCCAAATCTTCAAAGCAAAGATCACTGTAGCCATCTCAAGATCATATGTAGGATAGTTCTGCTCATGCTTCTTCAACTACCTCGAAGCATAGGCTATCACCCTTCCATTCTGTATCAACACATAACCAAGACCAATTCTAGAGGCATCACAATAAACTGTGAACTTATCCACACTATTAGGCAAAGCTAACACTGAGGCGGTGGTCAACTTCTCCTTCAACAACTGAAAACTATTCTCACAAGCTTCTGACCACTCGAATCTAACATTCTTCTGAGTCAAGCGAGTCATAGGGGCTGCAATTCTAGAAAAATCTTGCACAAACCGCCTATAATACCCGGCTAAACCCAAAAAACTCTGAATCTTAGTAACAGAAGTAGGTCTAGGCCACTCAGATATTGCCTCAATCTTCTGTGGATCAACCTGAATACCTTCTTTAGACACTACATGTCCAAGAAAAGAAACACTCTCCATCCAGAAATCACACTTCGAGAATTTAGCATAAAGCTGATGATCTCTCAGTGTCTGTAGTACAATCCTCAAGTGATATACATACTCCTCCATACTTGTAGAATATACCAGTATATCATCAATGAAGACTACCATAAACTGATCCATATACGGTCTGACTACCCTGTTCATCAGGTCCATAAAAGCTACTGGTGCATTAGTCAAACCAAAAGACATCACCAAAAACTCATAATGGCCATATCTAGTGCAGAATGCCGTCTTAGGAATATCGGCTTCACTGATACGCAACTGATGATAACCCGACCTCAAGTCAACCTTAAAAAAGAACTGTGCACCCTGTAACTGATCAAATAAATCATCTATCCTCGGGAGAGGATACTTGTTCTTCACTGTTACCTTATTCAACTCTCTGTAGTCAATGCACAGTCTCAGGGTACCATCCTTCTTCTTCACAAACAGGACTGGTGCACCCCAAGGAGAAACACTAGGTCTGATGAAACCTTTATCCAATAACTCTTGCAACTGCTCCTTCAACTCTCTCAACTCTACAGGAGCCATTCTATAGGGTGGCATAGATATAGGAGTAGTACCTGGAACCACATCTATACATAATTCAATCTCTCTATGAGGTGGTAAACCTGGCAACTCCTCAGGAAAAACATCAGGAAACTCACAAGCAACAGGAACATCTGTGAGTAACAACTTCTCCACTGAAGTATCCCTGACCAATGCCAAATATCCCTGATAACCTTTCTTCAACAACTTCCTAGCCGTAATAGCATAAATAAGATTCTAAGGTGCTGAACTCCTATCACCCACAAACTTAAATTCTTCTTCATCAGGAATTCTGAAAGTCACCTATTTATTCCTGCAATCTACTATGGCATAGTGCTGAGATAACCAATCCATTCCCAAAATAACATCAAACTCCATCACATCTAACAAAATCAAGTCAACGGGTAATTCTCTATCTCCCACGAGAATTGGACAACCAGAAAGAACAATATCGGTGTCCAAGGAATCGCTCAGAGGAGTGGCAACAGACAAAGGAAAAGCCATCCTCGAAGCTTGCCAACAAGATTTAGAAGCAAAAACAGGAGAAATGAATGAATGCGTGGCACCCGGATCAAACAAAACCCATGCATCTAGGTAACAAACAGAAACAATACCTGCCACGACTGCATTAGATGCCTGAGCATCCTGCTGAGTAACATGGAAAACTCTGGCCAGTCCTCGACCTCCCTGCTGACTGGTAGAAGCCTGGCCAACACCTCTGGCACCTCCTCTAGTACCTCTACCATGACTCTGCTGTGGAACAAACTGAGTGGAACTCTGATGCTGAGCTGGTGGTAACTGAAATGGCAAGGGTGCAGCACTAGTAATCGACTGCTGTGGGAATCACAGAATCTACGGCTGTTGATACCCGGAATAAGGACACGATCTGATAAAATGTCCTATCTGCCCGCATCTGAGGCATGTCAGTGGTGTCAGATAACACGGTCCCTGATGGACTCTACCATAAGTCTGATAAACACTGGCTGCTGATCCAGAACTACGACCACTACTGCTACTTGAAGCACCTGACCCAAATCTGAATGATCCACGCTGACCTCCACGGCCATGTCTACTGCTCCGATGCACTCGCTGCTGCTGCCTCTGACTCTGCTGAGTCGGACCTCGCTGCTGACTACTCGAACCAACATGAAAACTCGAATATGGAGTAGTCTGCAATCCACTCGACTAAACTCCTAGCTGGTAATAATCAGGCATCGCTCCCTGCCTAACTAGCCTCAGTTCAATCTCCTTGGCTAACTCAATCACAGACTCCAGAGTAAGGCCTGCTGTAGGCATACCAGTAAAAATTGAACCCAAACTAGTGACATACGTAGTGACTGCGAAATACTGATCTCACATCAGATCCTCAGCATATCTACCCAGACGAAGAATCTCTCGGGTATACTCCTCTACAGATCGATCTCCATGAGAAATACTGGTCAAATAAAGACGATAGCTCAAACGAAGAGGCTCTGGACAGAATCTCCTCATAAATCGCTCACGAAACTGAGCCCAAGTCATCGTCATCATGTAAGGCTGGATCATCTGAATAAACCAATCTAGGGTTGGTCCCTCGACAGACAACTCAACGATCATGATTCGCTGGTACTCGGTATGAGCAGTCCGAGTCCTAGTCTCAATCGCATGCAGAAAATCTAACGGATCGAAAGTACCATCAAAAGTAATCCTGCCAACTCGGGCATAGAACAAAGCTGCCTCAGGGTCAGATATACCCTACTGATAGGCAGGCTGAACAGGCTAAACAACTGGAGGAACAGGAACATCAAACTCAGGCTCTACAGGCTCCTCATCCTATAACTCTCTCTACCTACGGTGACCTGCCGCTCCTCGAGGTCTACCTCTGCCATGACCTCTACATCTAACTGGCTGCTCAGGAGGTAAAACCTCATCCTGAAAAGACTCATCATCCTCGGCCTCAACGACCGGTGGAGCGATATGCGCTCGCCTCCTCATACTGAAAAGACAAACAGAAAGATTCAGACAAAACAGACAACGGAGGAATAACGTAGAAAACTAAGCAAGGAATACTTATCAAGATGTACTCGAACCTAATTCACTGCAGTAGTTCAACAGAAAACACAACTCTGAAAACTAGGGCCATAACTCACATAACTAAGCCTTGACACAGAACTCTGCTCTGATACCAACTTTGTCACGACCCAAAACAGGGGCCATGACTGGCGCTAGGAAATGGGAATTCTTTCGAATCCGGAACCCGTAGCAAGCCTAAAAATAAAATAAATATACAATAATAATAATAATAATAACAATATTAAATGCAGCGAAAATAAAAATCATAAATATCATAATATTATTTTCACCAACTGGATTTAAGTCAAATCTCATCTCATATATATAAATCTTTTAATATAAATCCAGTTTCAAATATAATACAATATCTCACATAAATAAAATACATAAAATCCCATAATTTATTTACAACTACTGCAGTGTCTAGATTATAAAAATAAGACTCAAGTAAGCATTTTACACAAAGAAGCCGGGGCGGAAGAAATTCGGTGTACAGGCCTGCTACTGAGGTTTGAAGATGTTGACTCTCCTGAAAAATTATCAATGGAGGGGAGTCAGAACTCACTGAGTGAATTACTATAATATATATACATACATACTAAATGACAATGCATACAATCAACAATATATATCTAATATGTATATATACAGGCAATACACACAGATGCAGGAAAATCATTTTATATGTTTTTATTAAAATCGTCATTTATGAAGGATCAAATAGAACCCTAAGATATCGCAACCTCGAAAATAGTGTTAGACAACACTCTAGCCATACAGGCTCACTTAATCCAAATATGTCCACTTAATCCATTTAGACAGTAGACTGGCCCCGAGACACTAAGTCAATCGAGCTTCAACAGTCTGACTGCCAGTGTGATTGGCCCCGAGACACTTGGTCAACCGAGCTCCAGCAATCACACCTCCAAACCATATCTCACACATATCAATAATCACATTCAATCCATATCCACAAATAAGTTAGTAATATAGCCTAAATATTATAGGTGTACCAGTATGTACTCGGTCCTAGTGCTGCCCACTAGGTAGCACGTTCTATTGATATCCTTCATTAATAAATATAAAACACTCATTTTATTTGAAAAATCATATATTATATATATATAATTGAAAATAATTCACGAAAAATAGTTTTAATTAGTTAAAAATACTAAATAATTTATAGAAATCATTTTTATACCTTAAATAACTATTAAAACCAATTAAATTACATTTTTAGCCAATTTAGGGTAAAATTACCAAAATGCCCTTATATATATAAATATACTATAATTACTTCAAAAAATCACCAAAAATTATACAATTATCCAAAATTAATTTTCTCAACATATTTATCAATAATATTAATAATTAAACTCAATTGACCAATTAAATTCAATTAAAAACACATTTAACCCTAATTTCCCAAATTACATAAACTTCAATAATTCAAAATAAATACTTAGAAATTCATAAAAATTCCAAATAAATTCCTATAATTCATTTAAACACCTAATTAAACTATAAAACACAATTTCATAATTTAAATAATTAATTTCCGAAAATTAGAAAATAATAATAAAATAATCAAAAATACCCAAAAATCCAAAAAATCTCCAAAAATTCCACAAAAATTCATACATGTAGATTAAGCTACTAGGATCAACATTTGTGAAGGGATTTTTCATGAATCAATCAATTCAAAGCTGAAAAAATCAAAAACCCTAATATGGTCGAATTGGAAAATTTGAAACCTAAGCAAATCTAGACCATTTAAGCTCAAACCAAAGCTAGAATCACACTCACTGGAGCTCAAGGAGAAGAAAGAGACTGACGGTGTCGAAAATGGTGGCCAAAATCGCGAGGTGTGAAGAAATTGCAACTTTCGGCCAAAAATGGTTTCCTTGGCTTCGTCGGCGCCGGAGAAGGAGATTGGGGGCGGCGGAGTGGCTGGAAGTGGAGGGTGGAGCTGCTGGTGGCACACTGACGATAGGTGGTTGGGTTTGCAGCAGTGAGGGGAAGGGTGGTCTCGTGGGAGGAAGAAGAAGAAGAAGAAGAAGAAGAAGAAGAAGAAGAAGAAAAAGAAAAGAAAAGAAAAGAAAAAGAAAAAAAGAAAAAGAAAAAATAAAAAATAAAATAATATGTGTATATTAAAATATAGTGTATAAATAAAATATGTGGGAAAAATACACACCACATATTATTATATTAATTTAAATAAACAATTAATAATAAAATGATAAAATATTAGGGTAATATATTAAACCCTAATTAAATAAATATTGCACACATACACGGTGTTTAGTAATTTAAAAATATGTATGAGTTCATGCAAGTCCAAAAATATATTTAAAATAATTAATAATAAATTATTTACGTGAAAATTTCTTCGAAAATGCAAGTCCCAGGAAAATTTTACGTAAAGCACTGTAAATAATACACAATAATTAAAATAGGCTTTAAATACATAACAACTCGTAAAAATATCATATAATATACAGAAATTATTAACACTGCATATCCCGGTACAGTGTAAAAATATTTTAAAAACACGGGATATTACACTTTGACTGGAATATTGGAATTTGAAATTTTTGATGTTTGGGGTCTAGATTTTATGGGGCCCTTTCCAAGCTCACTAGGGAATAAATATATATTAGTTGGGGTAGACTATGTATCTAAGTAGGTAGAATCTTTAGCATCCCCAACTAATGACACTTAGACAGTAACTAAATTTTTTAAAAAGAATATATTTTCTAGATTTAGGACACCAAGGGCAATCATCAGTGATAGGGGTACAAACTTCTGTAACCACCAGTTTGAGAGCTTATTAAAGACATATGGTGTTACTCATAAATTCACTACTCCCTATCACTATCAGACTAGTGGATAGGTTGAGATTTCTAACAGAGTCATCAAGTCCATTATGGAGATGACAGTATCAGCATCAAGAAAAGACTAGTCTTCTAAGTTAGATGATGCTCTATAGGCCTACAGAACTGCATTTAAGACCCCAATTGGTGCTTCTCCATTCAGACTCCTTTAAGGAAAATCTTATCATCTACCAGTGCAGTTGGAACATAGAGCTTTTTGGGCTACAAAATTTTTAAACTTTGATCTGCAGAAGGCTGGCACTCAGAGACTTCTCCAGCTAAATGAACTTGAGGAATTCATACTAACTTCTTATGAGAATGCCAAGATTTATAAGGAAAGAACAAAAAGATTACATGATAAACATATTCTAAAAAGAGAGTTCAAAGTAGGAGACCATGTTCTATTGTTTAACCCTAGACTAAAACTGTTCTTAGGAAAGTTAAAATCAAGGTGGTCATGACCTTTTACTGTTAAACAGGTCTATCCACATAAAGCAGTAGAGATATGGAGTCATAACTCTGGTTCATTTAAAGTCAATGGCCAGAGGTTGAAGCTTTATCATCAGTCTGAGGAAATTCTAGCAAGAACATCTTTTGCACTTTTGTCACCTACCTGACCTCTATTGCATTAAGTCGAGCTTATGACTTTAAACAAAGCACTTCTTGGGAGATAACCCAACCATTATTTATTTGTTCTTTTCAATTTTTTTTAGTTCATTTGATTCCCCTGAGGAGCTCTATTCATTATGTAGAATTTTGAATACCTAAAAGATACATGCAGCAAAGACTATTCTTAAGCTATCAATGAGATCCATAATTCAGATTACTGCAGCATCGGGAAATAAATTGGGGAAGTTTTCTTTACTTTTGTTTTTATTTATGTTTTTATTTTATGTGTATGTTTAAATGTTTTATTGACTTTAAAAACATTTGGAGTGATTTTGAATGATAATTTTAATTAGGGACATATGTTAGTCTATTTCACATTGTATGCATGCATATTGAAGGCCAAGCTTCATAACCATAATATGGGCATGCCATAAAATGACACACCCGTGCAAATGAATACCAACACACGGTCGTGCCCTCACTAGCACAGCCATGCCATTTTGTCCCTTTAGTCAACACAGTCATGCCCTATCCAACACGGTCATATGATATTTGTACCTTTAAGAAGCACGGTCGTGCCCCCTAAAGCACGATGATGTCATTCTCATGCACACATTTTACACAGCCGTGCTCTCACTAACACGGCCATGCCATTCTCGTGCTCATAATATGCACAACCGTGCCTCACCAAACATAGCCGTATGATTTTCAAGTTTCTAATGTGCATGGGCATGTGCATTATCCATGCATTCACACTTAGTATGGGCATGTAGATTTCAAAGGCATGTGACCTTTCAATTTTATATGCACCATCTGACACCCCTTTTTGACCTTCACTATCACAAAACCTTCAAAACACTTTTTCAAATTCTTTTTATGTCAGTTTTTCCTTTTTTTATTTTTTTATTCTCTATTTTTTCTATTTTTCAAAACACTTCCTTTCACTTGCAGTGCCACATTGAGGACAATGTAAAATTCAAGTGTATGGGAGTATTTACTTACTTTATCTTTTTAGTATTTTATCTTATTAATTTTGAGTAATTTATCATTTATTTATTGCATTTCTAAATAATAATAATAATAATAATAATAATAATAATAATAATAATAATAATAATAATAATAATAATAATAATAATAATAATAATAATAATAATAATAATAATAATAATAATAATAATAACTTCCCATATTTTTATTTTTGCTAACTTGTTATAATTATAAGCTTTGAATATTAAAATTAAAATTAGCTAGTCTAGTTGATGCAGTATGTGGTTAATTCTTGTAGAATATGGTTTAAAGCTTTGTTAATATTTGAGAATTAGACTTTTTAACTTTTAATCAACCTAAATATATACCTCTCTTTTGTTTTATTTAAAAAGGATTTTTGGATAAAATTTTTGCAATCAAGAGATTTGGATAATTTTTTATTATTAGAAAACCTTTTTCTATTATATGATAATTCAGCTATTTCAAAAAAAAAAGGATTAGAGGAGCAAAAATCTTCATTCTACTCTAATGCTCAAATTGAGTATGAGTAATCCAAAGGTACCTAACAGTTGTATTCATGCTTAGTAATACAGGAACGGTAGGGAATACCATGGTTGGGAAGGATTCTAATCCAATATAAATAAAATAAAATAAAATAAAAATTTAGCTGGTTATCATATCTAGCTTAAGGGTTGACTAATAATTTAAATATGTTTGACTTTTCTTGGTTTATAAGTTTTAGTTCATCAATTCTTATGAATAATTCATTTGAGAGGTATGCTTAACTTGGTAATATTTGCAGTCTTTTTCTTAATTTATTAACTTAGTTTTGCTAAATAATACTTGTATTAACCCATTACTGTATTGATTAAACTATATGTAATTTTATTTTAATATGCTCATATTATTATTATTATAATAAGGTTCTTACTTGAGGACAAGCAAAAGTTCAAGTGTGGGGGTATTTGATAATTGCATTTTACTATTAAAATTTACACTATTTAGTCTTTGATTTTATTTAATAACATTTCATTTTAGTTGCATAATTTTCCATTTTCTGCATAATAATGAATAAATTTAGCATTTAGATAATATTAGGACATTTAAATGTAATATAAATATAATCATACATTAATTAAATAAATTTGGAGTTTTATATTCTCTATCTAATTTTTGTATTCTTCTCACTGAGTTTTTGTTTGGTCTATTATTTTGTTTGTAGAAATTAAATGCGTAAAGAAAAGTCAGAGAAAAGAACACGGGCATGCATTAATCATGCATGGCTATGTGATGCAAAACACAGCCGTGCTAACATTTAGGAAGGAAGCAGCATGGCTGTGTAAGCTAGGGCATGGTCAGGCCATTTTATAAAAGAAAATCATTACAGTCATGCAAGGCTCAGCACGACCGTGCCAAATCAAAGCTAAAAGTAGCATGGTCGTGCACTCATCAACACGGCCGTGCCACATTGAAGGCAACAAAGGCACGACCGTGCCTTGACTCATATGACTGTGCCTTAATTTCTGAAGGCAAGGACACACCCGTGCACTTGTTAACACAGTTGTGCAAAGAATTTCATATGAATGTGCATGGCCATGCAAGTCCAGCTATGCTTGTACATTTAAGGAATTTCAACGTAGATGCATGCATCACACATAACCCTAATTTTGAGGATATAAGACATCATAAACTCAAGGAAAGCGGGGGAACAAAGGCAAAGCAACAAAAAGCAAGGATGAACAGAGGCAGGAGAGAAAAAATAGAGAGACAGAACAAAACAGAGGATTGAAGAAATAGAGATGAAAAATAGAGAATATTTCACTAGACTCTTTTTCTTATATTCATTTATTCCTATCTTTAATAATTTACATTATGTGTAACTAAACTCCTTTAGAGTTTGGATTCATGTAGCCAGGATTACTTCTTGTCTGGATATTGTTTTATTGAAGTTAATTATCATCAATCAATTTCTCGGGTTTTGCTTCATTAATCTTGTGTTTAATTTAGGCCTGATTAAATGCATGCTTGTGGATAAATTTATGACGATGAAAGTTGCATGATTTGTTAGCTCATGAAACCTGTGATTCTAGGGATCCTTGATCATAAAAGTAGACAAGACCTTAGGGGATTAATAGACTGTTAAGGAACTTAATAAACCTGAGTAATTCATTAGACCATGAGAATAGGCTATGTTTGCTTTAGGTATGCCTAAGTGACTTTGAAAGAAGCCTTAGGAATTTATGAACAGCCTACCCTTGATTGAGATTTATTAACTATATTAACAAATCCTATAATTCAAGCAAGTGCCTGGTGAATGAATCCAAGCTTTAGTTTTTAAATCCTAAATTTCTTTAAATATAATCTATTTACATTAGCATTCTATTTATTTAATTTTCCAATTTAAAATCATTCATTCTATTAGCTTATAGGAGGCAAGATCACACTTAGTGATAGAATTTCTCATCTCCCTATGGGAACGATACTCACTCATCATATATTACTTATAACGAACCGTACACTTGTGGAAATCGCTCGACACTTACATACACCATATTATCATTAAGCCAAATAATATATTAGTTCAAATTCTGTTACACACTTTAATCTTTCATAAATTAAGTAACAATCTCTCTCGAGCAATGCTAATCTCATAAACAAGCATCAATCAAATCTCACAATGTGACTTAATTCTCATTATCATCATGCAATAATATCAAATCTAACTTTTAAGGCATTCAACAAACTTAAAAAGGATTAGATCAACACCGCTTTCTTAAGATATTGATAGATCTAATGAGTACTTGTGGGTCCATTAAATCAACCATTTCTCAATGCATAGATTCAAACATATATTGCATTTGGCCACAATACAATACTCAACTTTCTTAACAAATAAAATATGTAATTTATAAATAAGAACTAATATATTAAATGAACTTAAATCAAATGGTTTCTGTAATATCCCGAATTTTTAAATATTTGTATACTGCATTGGGATATGCAGTGTTAATAATTTTTGTATATATATTTATGATATTTTATGAGTTTGTTGTTTGTTTAAAGCTAATTTTAATTATTTTATATTATTTTAAGTACTTTACGTAAAATTTTCCCATAAATTATATTTTCGGGGAAATTGACACGTAAATAAATTAATACTATTTATTTTGACTAGTTTTATGAATTTGCATGAACTCATATATAATTTTAAAGTGCTAAAATAAAATGTATATATGTGTATTTATTTAAATTAATTAGAGCTTAATTAATTTCCTTAATTTTATTATTTAATTTTTGTATTAATTAATTTTAAGTTTATAAATTATTAAACATATTAAAATATGTGTGTGGTGTATATTTAATGTGTGTGAAATTTTATATTATTATAATATATAGTGTAAATATATATATATATACATATATACATAAATTTTTATCAAAAAACCAAAACTTCCATTTATTTACAGTTTTGCCCCTCCTTCATCTTCTTCCTCCCAAAACATTTTCTTCCATTTCCAGCCACTTTCAAGCTGGTTTTCTTCCTGTTACTATGCCTCTCAGCCTTCCTCTTCCACCTCCAACCATTTCCACCACCTAAAACACTCTTTTCCGGTGAGTTTTGGCCGGATTTTCTTCAAAGAGCCAAAAATTCAACTTAACTCCGACCAAGCACTTTCCGGCCACCAAATTTGATGCTTTTGGTCTGTATCTTCTCCTTGAGCTCTGGTGAGTGTGATTCCAAGCTTTGTTTCACTTGATTTGGTCTAGAATTGCTTAGGTTTCAATTTCTTCAAATCAGCCATTTTGGGTTTCGAATTTTTTTTAGCTTCAATTTGATTGATTCATGAAAACTTCCTTCACAAAATTTGTTTCTGGAAGCTTAATCTACATGCTGTAATTTTTTTAGAACTTTTGGAATTTATTTTAATTTTTGTGAATTTTTGATTATTTTATTATTATTTTCTAATTTTCGAAAATTAATTAATTAAATTATGAAATTGCGTTTTATGGTGATTATAGGAGTTGAAATGAATTATAGAAATTTATTTGTAATTTTTGTGAATTTTTATGTATTTATTTGGAATTTATTAAGTTTAGGTAATTTTGAAAAATAGGGTTAATTATGTGTTTAATTGAAATAAATTGGTAAATTGAGTATATTTATTGATATTATTGAATTATATGCTGAGAAATTAATTTTTGAGTAATTATATAATTTTTGGTGAATTTTTGAACATTTATAGTGAATATATATATATAGGGGTATTTTGGTAATTTTACACTAAATTGGTTAAAAATGTAATTAAATTGGTTTTAATAGTTATTTAGGGTATAAAAATGATTTCTGCAAATTTTTAGTATTTTTAACTAATTAAAACTATTTTTCGTAAATTATTTTCAAATTATATATAATATACTATTTTTCTAAATAAATGGGTTTTTATTGATTTTAGTATGTTTTAGGGTTAATTACGTAATTTGGATTTATAAAATGTATTTTTATTATATAAGGGCATTTTCGGTATTTTATAAATATTCTGTGAATTGTGAACCTCGGTCGGTGAATTGTAGTTTGGAGTCCGACCGAGGGATTTTGATTGTAATCCTGTGTTTATTCCGAAGTGTATTTCTTTGCAGGACCGGCTCTACTCTTTGAGTAGAGAGATGTCCGTTTTATAGGGGAGGTTCTGTCGGATTTTCGATAGAATTCTCGTAAAACGTGATGTCCGGTCAAATTCTATTCTAAAGCTGTGTCTAAAATTCTAGATCGAGTCTTTAGAATTTTTGTTAAATTTGTTCTGATTTCATGTTGTCATTTGTTTGTCTAGCTGCGCCGAGACCAAGGCCTAACGGATCAGGCCCGCCGAGTTTGTCTCGTGGAGCGCTAACATGTGAGTTATTATACTGTATATATATGTACTGCATATAGGGTGCATTATTTAGAATTTTTCATTTTCATTGTATGTTTTAAAAAAATGATTTAAATTATAATATTTTTGGTATATCTAGGGTTGCATTCTTATATATATGCATATTAAATAATTATGCATGTTAGTTTGATATATGCACATTAAACAATTAGGTTTAGGTTTAATACATTTGAGTAATATACACATGTTTTAAAATGTACACTTAGACATAATTATTTTATTAAATGATTAGTATACTTTAGGTATAGTTTCAGTAGATTTTAGGTTTATTCTTAAATAATTGCATGTTAAATTATAAACCTACACTTAAAGTATTTTTAAGTTTATTTTTGGTATATTTTTTATTTATTTCCGAATAAATAAATGTTTTATTATTAAATTAAACCTAACACATTAGTGGTATATTTAGGGTTTATTTTTGATATATGCATACTAGATAATTAGGTTTATTTTTTAGTATATTTGTGAATATATGTTAAACACAAACACGTATTTAAATGAATATTTATATATAAATGGTTTATTAAATGATTTGAGTACTTAGGGTATATCTTTTGCATATTTAAGTATATTTTTAAGATAATGCATGTTATATTATTGTTACTCATTTAAATTATTTTTAACTATATTAATGATTTATCTTTAGTTTATTTCATATTTTATTTGACTATATATATATATATACCTGAAATATATTGGGTATATTTTAGGTATATTTTTGGTATATATATATATGGTTGGTTTTACTATTATGAATATGGTTATGCATTAATTATTTTTTTGAATGAATGATTTATTCGAAGTGAAGGATATCAATAGAACGTGCTTCCTAGTGGGCAGCACTAGGATCGTGTACGTACCGGTACGATAGATAAGGATTGAGTGAGAGTTAAAATTTGATGATTATAATTGATTTAATTGATTTGACTAAGATTAATGGTATGTTAGATAGTGTGATTGCTGGAGCTCGGTTGACTAACTGTCTCGGGGCCAATCACACTGACAGTCAGACTGCTGGAGCTCGGTTGACTTAGTGTCTCGGGGCCAGTCTACTGTCCATAAGTGAATTGAATGATCTATTGGGTTGATTGAGATGTGAGGTGATGGATAGTGTGATTGCTGGAGCTCGGTTGACCAAGTGTCTCGGGGCCAATCACACTGACAGCCAGACTGCTGGAGCTCGGTCGACTTAGTGTCTCGGGGCCAGTCTGCTGTCCAGATTGGAATAAGTGTTCTATTTGGAATCAAGTGAGCCTGTATGGCTAGAGTGATGATGGGATTGTTTGAGGTTGTTATTATTTAGGGTTCTATGGATCCTTCATGAATTAAAACAAACGTTTTCTACATTTAATATATTTATAAAAGCAAAGTTTGACATTTGTGTGAAATGTGTGTATATACATATATATATATAAGAATGTCTGATTGTTATGGTTTAGTTTGCATGTATATATAGTATAATAATTCACTCAGTGAGGTCTGACCCCCCTCAATTATTTTTTTTCAGGAGATTCCATATCGTCAGACCTTAGTTATAGAGTTCCTCGCCTGTGTTCTTCGGTCCCGGCTGTTTTATACAAATGTATATTCTAAACTTTGAATTGTATTCTAGAAACTGCAGTAGTAGTGTCACTATATTGGAAGTGTATTATTTTGTTTGGATATTAAATACTCTGAGAATTTGTATTTGAACATTGTACGAATATGTATTCATTTATAAAAGGATTTAGAGTATTTATTTTATATATTGATTTAGAAAAATTTTAATTTGGTCGTACTTTTATATATTTTATTGTATGATTTTATTTTCTAAGGCTTGCTACGGGTTCCGGATTCGAAAGAATTCTCGTTCCCTAGCGCCGGTCATGACTCCTAGTTTGGGTCGTGACAAAGTTGGTATCAGAGCTGAGTTCTGTGTCAGGGCTTAGTTGTTTAAGTTGTGGCCCTAGTTTTCGAAGTTGTGTTTTCTGTTAAACTACTGCAGTGAATTAGGTTCGGTCATGTCTTTGAAAAGTCTTCCTTGCATTAGGAATTCCGTGTAACCGTTAGGGTGTCTGTTGATGTTTGTGATTATTTAAACTATTTGTTTATTTTTGCTCCTTGTTGATTGCCTTGAGCGTGAATCGCTCCATCGATCGATGAGATCGATGATAGTTGATCTTCTGAGCACGAGGTTCTACCCCCTATGCATCCTGTTAGGCGTAGGGGTAGAGATGGATTTAGAAGGCCTGATGATCACTGTTGACAATGGGAATAACTGAATGAGGAGCTGGTGGCTTAGCATTGCAATGATGTTGCTTCTGCAACAAGAGTTTTGCAGGATGCGGTGCTGATACCTTCGATCGTTCAGCAGATGTAATTTCTTTTTCAACCGAGAACTTGAGACATGTCAATTCTGCGTATATGCTATATTCTGAATTCTGTTGATTTCTATATCTTTTCAGCGCAGTGAATGTGAATTGTTTCTTCTCCAGAGACAATATTGATAATCAGTCTTTTCAAGTTCTAGTTGTGGTTATAGTTCCAGCCTACTACACCTACCTAGTATAGGGGTAGGTTAGAGGCAACTATAACTCAAGGGTTAAGGTAGTCATTGTAAGTAGTACAAGCATTCCTTTTGGACTTGAACGTGCAACAATTGTGGCCAGGATAGCCGAGATTAATAAAAGCTTGATAGCATTTAATAAAGTTTGACAGTTGTTTGAATATGCTTTGATGGGGGAATTGGAAAATGTCTAATGAAGACGAAGCACTCTTGTACTCTTTATGGCAAGCTTTCAGTTGTGACTGCAACACATAATTTGAGTTAAAGGGGGATTTCTAAGATACTTCCATCCACCTTTAAGGGAGGATAATTACCTGTATCGGCTATTTGTAATATCCCGTAATTTTAAAAATATTTTTACACTGTACCGGGATATGCAGTGTCAGTGATTTTTGTATTTTATATGATATTTTTATGAGTTAATATGTATTTTAAACCTATTTTAATTACTGTCTATTATTTTCAGTATTTTACGTAAAATTTTCCCGGGACTTTCATTTTCGGGGAAATTTTCACGTAAACAATGTATTATTAATTATTTTAAATGTATTTACGGGTTTGCATGAACTCATACATATTTTTAAATTATTAAATAAAGCCTGTGTGTGTATATTTAATTAGGGTTTATTATTACCCTAATATTTTATTATTTATTTATTATTATTTGATTATTTTATTTATTATTAAATTATTAAAATTTATTTTTTTTTTTCTTTTTTCTTTTTTTTTTTCTTTTTCTTTTCCTTTTTCTTTCTTTTTCTTTTCTTTTCTCTTTCCTTTTCTTTCTTTTTCTTTTTCTTCTTCTTCTTCTTTCTTCTCCCGTGGGTGCCGCCGGACCACCATTTTTGCCACCGTCGTTTCTCCCTCATCCGGCCACCGTTTTCGACACCGCCGGTCTCTATCTTCTCCTTGAGCTCCGGTGAGTGTTATTCTAGCTTTTGTTTGAGCTAAAACGGTCTAGAATTGCTTAGGTTTTGAGTTGAATATTTCGGCCACTTTTGGTTTTCGATTTTTTTGAGCTTCGATTTGGATGATTCATGGAAACTTCCTTCACAAATGTTGTTCCTGGTAGTTTAATCTTCATGTATGAATTTTTGTAGAATTTTTGGAGATTGTTTGGATTTTTGGGTATTTTTGAATATTTTAATATTATTTTCGAATTTTCGGAAATTAATTATTTAAATTATGAAATTGGAGTTTATGGTTGAATTAGGTGTTGAAATGAATTATAGGAATTTATTTGGAATTTTTATGAATTTCTAAGTATTTATTTTTAATTATTGAAGTTTAGGTGATTTTGTAAAATTAAGTTAATTGTGTTTTTATTTGAATTTAATTGGTTAATTGAGTTTAATTATTGATATTATTGATAAATATGTTGAGAAAATTAATTTTTGGATAAGTGTATGATTTTTGGTGAATTTTTGAAGTAAATTAGGTATATATATATATATAGGGGTATTTTGGTAATTTTACCCTAAATTGTCTAAAAATGTAATTTAATTGGTTTTAATATTTATTTAAGGTATAAAAATGATTTCTACAAAATATTTGGTATTTTTAACTAATTAAAACTATTTTTCGTGAATTATTTTCAATTATATATATAATATACGGTTTTTCAAATAAAATGAGTTTTAATCGATTTTTATAGTGTTTCAAGGTCAATTATGTAATTTTTATTTATAAAATGTATTTTTATGATTTAAGGATATTTTTGGTATATTTGAATATATTTTCTGTGTTTGTGGACCCCGGTCGACAGATTGTAGTCTGGAGTCCGACCGAGGGGTTGTGATTGTTTATGGTGTTATTTTCGAAGTGTATTTTCTTTGCAGGGTCGGCTCTACTCTTTTGAGTAGAGAGATGTCTGTTTTACAGGGGAGGTTCTGCCGGATTTCCGGTAGAATTCTCGTAAAACGTGATATCCAGTCGAACCCTAATTTTCGATTCTGTGTTGAATACTCTAGATTTAATTCTAGGATTTCTGTTAGGGTTATTCTGATGTCGAGTAATTATTTCTTGTTTAGTTGCGCCGAGACCGAGGGTTAGTGGACCAGGCCCGTCGGACCTGTCTCGTGGAGCGCATTAGGTGAGTTACTATATTATATATATATGCTTAGGATGCATGATTTAGAAAATGCATGTTTTATTTTGACTAATTATGCATAAATAACATGATTTATACTCAAGTATATTTTTGGTATATTTTTGGTATATAATAAATTATATACATGTTTTATTAATAAAATATATTTAAAATGTTTTTAAATATATTTTTAGTTTAATTCATGATTTGATTGGATTTATTTGACGTATATATACTCAAAATATACTTGGTTTATGTTTGGTATATTTTCGGTATATATATGGTTTATATTGTTGATTTATTTAAATTCATGCATCATGTATTTGTGAATGAATGTTTTATTATTTATCACTGAAGGATATCAATAGAACGTGCTACCTAGTGGGCAGCACTAGGACCGAGTACGTACCGGTGCGCCTATAGTTTTAGGCTTTATTACTGACTATTTGTGGATATCGATTTGATTATGATTATTGATATGTGAGATGTGGTTTGGGTGTGATTGCTGGAGCTCGGTTGACCAAGTGTCTCGGGGCCAATCACACTGGCAGTCAGACTGCTGGAGCTCGGTTGACTTAGTGTCTCGGGGCCAGTCTACTGTCCATATGGATTAAGTGGATATATTTGGAATAAGTGAGCCTGTATGGCTAGAGTGTTGTTTAACACTATTTTTCTGAGGTTGCGATATTCTAGGGTTCTATGTGATCCTTCATAAAAGTTGATTTTCAGACAAAATATATAAATTGATTTTTCTGCATCTGTATGAAATTGCCTGTATATATACATATTACTCATATACTGTTGACTGTATGCATTATCACTTAGAGTGTATGTATATATACTATAGTAATTCACTCAGTGAGGTCTGACTCCCCTCCGTTGACTATTTTTCAGGAGAGTCAACTTCCTCAGACCTCAGTAGCAGGTCGATACGCCGGATTTCTTCCGCCCCGGCTTCTTTATGTAAATTGTCTACTTGAGTCTTATTTATTTTATCTAGACACTGCAGTAGCTGTAAATTACAGTATTGGATTTTATGTACTTTATTTTAAAGAGATGTATTATGTTAAAACTGGATTTGTATAAAGATTATACATTTATGAGATTATATATGTGATGTGATGAGTTTTGAATTATATCCAGTTGTTATGGATGATATTGTAATATTTATGATTTTATTTTCCGCTGCATATTATATTTTTATGGTTATTATTGCATTTTTATTTTATTTTTTTAGGCTTGCTACGGGTTCCGGATTCGAAAGAATTCCCGTTCCCTAGCGCCGGTCATGGCCCCTGTTTTGGGTCGTGACACTATTGTACAGAATAAGGGAAGAGCAATCAGTTGAGAAGATTACTTGTAAACTCTTCAATCTGATACGTCATGCTGAAGACGTAATACAGTATAAGAGGAGACTGGTAGAATTATGTGTTACATGACTAAGGCTAATATATGGGCATCTGAATCGAGAATTAAGACTCAGAGAGTTATTATGAATTCAGTCTTTTGGGTGTAATTAATCTTGATGAGATGTGAAAGGGTTGTCAGGAATATCTGACTCTAGTTGAGTATACTTCAGTGGAGAAGTTGTCTCTCCCAGATGTTTTAATTGCCTGTGAGTTACCAGGTTTACCAATTTACAGAGATTGAATTCTGTATCGATATGGTTCCTGATATAACTCCTATTTCAACGTAGCCCTACAAAATGACTTTTGCAGAGCTGTAGGAGCAATTACGAGAGCTGTATGACCAAGGTTTTGTCAGACCTTATATTTCTCTTCGGGGTGCACTAGTCCTGTTGTAAGGAAGAAGGATGGTACCTTGAAACTATGCATTGACTGTAGAGAGATGAACAGGGTAACAGTGAAGGACAAGTATCCTCTTTTGAGGATAGATGACCTGTCTAATCAGCTAAAGAGTGCACAGTTCTTTTCAAAAATTAATTTGAAGTCGGGTTATCATTAGTTGTGGATCAGTTTGTAGTAGTCTTCATTAATGATATACTAATGTATTCGAAGTGAATGAAAGGGCACATATCACTTGAGGACTATACTACAGACACTAAGAGAATGTCAGCTTTATGTTGAATTCAAGAAGTGTGATCATTGGGTGGAGAGTGTTGTTTTTCTTAGAATTATGGCGTTTAAGGATAGAATTCGAGTTGATCCACAAAAGATCAATATAACATCTGAGTGGCCCAGACTGACTGAATCCATTGAGATCTGTAATTTTCTGGGTTTAATTGGGTATCATAGGAAATCTGAATAGAATTCTCTAGAATTACAGCTCCTATGACCCTCATAACTCAAAAGAATGGGAAGATTATGTGAACAGATGTTTGTTAGAATAGCTTCTAAGTAATGAAGAAGACTGATTGATCTGAGGGTTACGTGAACTTTAGAGGATAAGATCTGATATCATTACAGCATTTCATCATATCATCATAGCATCTCATTACAGCATTTCATCATGACATTTCATTCTAGCATTTCATCATAACATTTCATTAGATCATCTCATCATGACATTCATCATAGCATGTCATCATGGCATATCACCATAGAATGATCTGCTGATAGGAGATGCCCAAGTTAATGATACAGGGTTGATGTTGTAATCTGAGAACGGGATTCTATATAAGCTGTGGAAGTGAACTTGCAGTGTACATCTAAATGGTTACCAAGAATTATCACAATATTCAGGATCAGTACTAGTGGGTTGGATTATAGAAGGATGTGACTGATTGTATTTCTAAGTGTCAAAATTGCCAATCGGTGAAAGCTGAATATCAGAAGTCTTCTGGGAAGTTTTGATCTCTTTTGAATTTGGGTGGAAATAAGAGAGAATTGTGATAATTTTTGTGGTTGGTTACCTCGTTCGAAGGGTGAATATGATTCCGTTGGAATGATTATAGACAAATTGACCAAGTCAGCTAATTTTTGGCTAGTGGAAGCCACTTATTCAGTAGCTAAGTGGGCTAAGCTGCATATGAAGCATATTGTGTGCCTGCATGGACTACCTGTGTCCATTGTATATGGTAAATGTACAGTGTTTACCTTTCGATTTTGGCAGAGATTATGGAAAGTAATTGACACCTGATTGGATTTCAATACTGCTTTTCATCCTCAGACAGATGACAGTCTGAGAGGACGATCCAAACACTAAACAGTATATTGAAGATGTGTGTTTTGGATCTAGAAGGTAGCTAGGTTGATTATATGCTACTTATAGAATTCGCTTATAATAACAGCTACCATAGCAGTATTGGAATGACACCACCTGAAGCTTTTATAGAAAGAAGTCTTAATTAGATATGAGATGGTTCAGAATACAGTGAAGAAAGTTGTTGTGATCAGAAGAGCGATATGGATCCTAGATGCAGAGATATGGAGTTTCAGATCGAAGACTGTAATTCTGAAGATGTCTCCGAAAAGTGGTGTGATGAGACGCGTTGAACAATATAGAACTGAATGAAGACCTGAAGTTTGAGAAGGAATCAGTTGTAATTGTAAATTATCAAGCTCGATAGTTATGTTCGAATTAGATTCAGATGATCAAGGTTCCGTGACGTGGCAAAAAAGTGAAAGAGCTTACGTAAAAGACTGAAGTTGAGATACGAGCTTCTTACCCGTATCTCTTTCTTTCTTGATCTTGTAATTTTCTTTTTGGAATTCGGGGACGAATTCTTGTAAGGGGGGAAGACTGTAATATCCCGAATTTTTAAATATTTGTATACTGCATCGGGATATGCAGTGTTAATAATTTTTGTATATATATTTATGATATTTTATGAGTTTGTTGTTTGTTTAAAGCTAATTTTAATTATTTTATATTATTTTAAGTACTTTACGTAAAATTTTCCCATAAATTATATTTTCGGGGAAATTGACACGTAAATAAATTAATACTATTTATTTTGACTAGTTTTATGAATTTGCATGAACTCATATATAATTTTAAAGTGCTAAAATAAAATGTATATATGTGTATTTATTTAAATTAATTAGAGCTTAATTAATTTCCTTAATTTTATTATTTAATTTTTGTATTAATTAATTTTAAGTTTATAAATTATTAAACATATTAAAATATGTGTGTGGTGTATATTTAATGTGTGTGAAATTTTATATTATTATAATATATAGTGTAAATATATATATATATACATATATACATAAATTTTTATCAAAAAACCAAAACTTCCATTTATTTACAGTTTTGCCCCTCCTTCATCTTCTTCCTCCCAAAACATTTTCTTCCATTTCCAGCCACTTTCAAGCTGGTTTTCTTCCTGTTACTATGCCTCTCAGCCTTCCTCTTCCACCTCCAACCATTTCCACCACCTAAAACACTCTTTTCCGGTGAGTTTTGGCCGGATTTTCTTCAAAGAGCCAAAAATTCAACTTAACTCCGACCAAGCACTTTCCGGCCACCAAATTTGATGCTTTTGGTCTGTATCTTCTCCTTGAGCTCTGGTGAGTGTGATTCCAAGCTTTGTTTCACTTGATTTGGTCTAGAATTGCTTAGGTTTCAATTTCTTCAAATCAGCCATTTTGGGTTTCGAATTTTTTTTAGCTTCAATTTGATTGATTCATGAAAACTTCCTTCACAAAATTTGTTTCTGGAAGCTTAATCTACATGCTGTAATTTTTTTAGAACTTTTGGAATTTATTTTAATTTTTGTGAATTTTTGATTATTTTATTATTATTTTCTAATTTTCGAAAATTAATTAATTAAATTATGAAATTGCGTTTTATGGTGATTATAGGAGTTGAAATGAATTATAGAAATTTATTTGTAATTTTTGTGAATTTTTATGTATTTATTTGGAATTTATTAAGTTTAGGTAATTTTGAAAAATAGGGTTAATTATGTGTTTAATTGAAATAAATTGGTAAATTGAGTATATTTATTGATATTATTGAATTATATGCTGAGAAATTAATTTTTGAGTAATTATATAATTTTTGGTGAATTTTTGAACATTTATAGTGAATATATATATATAGGGGTATTTTGGTAATTTTACACTAAATTGGTTAAAAATGTAATTAAATTGGTTTTAATAGTTATTTAGGGTATAAAAATGATTTCTGCAAATTTTTAGTATTTTTAACTAATTAAAACTATTTTTCGTAAATTATTTTCAAATTATATATAATATACTATTTTTCTAAATAAATGGGTTTTTATTGATTTTAGTATGTTTTAGGGTTAATTACGTAATTTGGATTTATAAAATGTATTTTTATTATATAAGGGCATTTTCGGTATTTTATAAATATTCTGTGAATTGTGAACCTCGGTCGGTGAATTGTAGTTTGGAGTCCGACCGAGGGATTTTGATTGTAATCCTGTGTTTATTCCGAAGTGTATTTCTTTGCAGGACCGGCTCTACTCTTTGAGTAGAGAGATGTCCGTTTTATAGGGGAGGTTCTGTCGGATTTTCGATAGAATTCTCGTAAAACGTGATGTCCAGTCAAATTCTATTCTAAAGCTGTGTCTAAAATTCTAGATCGAGTCTTTAGAATTTTTGTTAAATTTGTTCTGATTTCATGTTGTCATTTGTTTGTCTAGCTGCGCCGAGACCAAGGCCTAACGGATCAGGCCCGCCGAGTTTGTCTCGTGGAGCGCTAACATGTGAGTTATTATACTGTATATATATGTACTGCATATAGGGTGCATTATTTAGAATTTTTCATTTTCATTGTATGTTTTAAAAAAATGATTTAAATTATAATATTTTTGGTATATCTAGGGTTGCATTCTTATATATATGCATATTAAATAATTATGCATGTTAGTTTGATATATGCACATTAAACAATTAGGTTTAGGTTTAATACATTTGAGTAATATACACATGTTTTAAAATGTACACTTAGACATAATTATTTTATTAAATGATTAGTATACTTTAGGTATAGTTTCAGTAGATTTTAGGTTTATTCTTAAATAATTGCATGTTAAATTATAAACCTACACTTAAAGTATTTTTAAGTTTATTTTTGGTATATTTTTTATTTATTTCCGAATAAATAAATGTTTTATTATTAAATTAAACCTAACACATTAGTGGTATATTTAGGGTTTATTTTTGATATATGCATACTAGATAATTAGGTTTATTTTTTAGTATATTTGTGAATATATGTTAAACACAAACACGTATTTAAATGAATATTTATATATAAATGGTTTATTAAATGATTTGAGTACTTAGGGTATATCTTTTGCATATTTAAGTATATTTTTAAGATAATGCATGTTATATTATTGTTACTCATTTAAATTATTTTTAACTATATTAATGATTTATCTTTAGTTTATTTCATATTTTATTTGACTATATATATATATATACCTGAAATATATTGGGTATATTTTAGGTATATTTTTGGTATATATATATATGGTTGGTTTTACTATTATGAATATGGTTATGCATTAATTATTTTTTTGAATGAATGATTTATTCGAAGTGAAGGATATCAATAGAACGTGCTTCCTAGTGGGCAGCACTAGGATCGTGTACGTACCGGTACGATAGATAAGGATTGAGTGAGAGTTAAAATTTGATGATTATAATTGATTTAATTGATTTGACTAAGATTAATGGTATGTTAGATAGTGTGATTGCTGGAGCTCGGTTGACTAACTGTCTCGGGGCCAATCACACTGACAGTCAGACTGCTGGAGCTCGGTTGACTTAGTGTCTCGGGGCCAGTCTACTGTCCATAAGTGAATTGAATGATCTATTGGGTTGATTGAGATGTGAGGTGATGGATAGTGTGATTGCTGGAGCTCGGTTGACCAAGTGTCTCGGGGCCAATCACACTGACAGCCAGACTGCTGGAGCTCGGTCGACTTAGTGTCTCGGGGCCAGTCTGCTGTCCAGATTGGAATAAGTGTTCTATTTGGAATCAAGTGAGCCTGTATGGCTAGAGTGATGATGGGATTGTTTGAGGTTGTTATTATTTAGGGTTCTATGGATCCTTCATGAATTAAAACAAACGTTTTCTACATTTAATATATTTATAAAAGCAAAGTTTGACATTTGTGTGAAATGTGTGTATATACATATATATATATAAGAATGTCTGATTGTTATGGTTTAGTTTGCATGTATATATAGTATAATAATTCACTCAGTGAGGTCTGACCCCCCTCAATTATTTTTTTTCAGGAGATTCCATATCGTCAGACCTTAGTTATAGAGTTCCTCGCCTGTGTTCTTCGGTCCCGGCTGTTTTATACAAATGTATATTCTAAACTTTGAATTGTATTCTAGAAACTGCAGTAGTAGTGTCACTATATTGGAAGTGTATTATTTTGTTTGGATATTAAATACTCTGAGAATTTGTATTTGAACATTGTACGAATATGTATTCATTTATAAAAGGATTTGGAGTATTTATTTTATATATTGATTTAGAAAAATTTTAATTTGGTCGTACTTTTATATATTTTATTGTATGATTTTATTTTCTAAGGCTTGCTACGGGTTCCGGATTCGAAAGAATTCCCGTTCCCTAGCGCCGGTCATGACTCCTAGTTTGGGTCGTGACAGTTTCCAAATTCTCGACAACATAAAATGAACTTAGCCATTTATGGTTATTAAATTCATCATTCAATATTTTAATTACACAACAACATAATAGGATAAGATAAAGTGATAAAATATTATCCAAATGAGCTTGAATCTTCAAAATGGGTCTCTCCTTCACCTTCTTTTTCTCCTTTTTCTCTACTCTCTTCTTTACTCTTTTATATGTTTCTTATGAGAGAGAGAATATGTGTGCAAAATATGTCCTCCTCCCCAAGTAATGCGTGCCATTTATCATTTTTAGCCCTTCTAGAATATGTCTTATCGCCTCCTCTTAAATATTTCCCTAGATCAATACACCTCAGCATGTTTTATGTTGAAAATGAACTACCACAATCGTACACAAACAGAGCTTGTGACAAAAGGACCTCTCATAACAAAGTCATGATCACACAATAACCGTGCTCATGATAGAAGCTTAGCTTAATGGACAACCATGATCGTGCTTCAAGATGCGCTCATAAAGGACTTAACATCACTTGGGGACTAGCATTTGGGTATCCCACAATTGTACTTCAGGCTACTCTCACGATAGTGGCTTGCTCTACTGCAATTATGTTCTTTTCCCCTTCTCTTTTGCATCTCATCTTCACTAATCACCTCCTTTACTCATTTTCCCTATCAAAAATAAAGAAAACACAAAAGTATCTATTTCTATATGATTTTCTATACTAAATATTGATTAAGATATCTAAATTCATGTAAATTAAAGACCTAAAACTATGCATAATTTGAAACCAACACTGCATATAATAGGACTTGAATCTTAAACCTAACTTAAATGAAAATAGCTCAATGGTTGTTTAATTAAATCCTTTGGAAATTTATACCCTATTAATTATTTTTTTTATGACAATATTATAAATTACATTGTATTCTTGAAAAAGAAAATAATAAAATTTTTTGAAAGGTTAAAATCATTTAGGACTAATAGACAAATGGGCCTTTCAACTTGTGACATGAGCCAAATGTGTCCAATTTAAACTTTTCCCCAAATAAGGCCAAATCTCTTATTTTAAGGTCCTTTAAACCCAAGTTCATATTGAAAATAGGGATCTTTATTAAAATGCCCTAAAAACTCACCTCAACCCCTAAAATACCCTAACTTTTTATTTATTACTTCTATGCACCTAAAAGCAAAAAAAATTGAAAAATAATTACATGATTGCACCTTAATAGAAAATAAAAAGACTTAATGCAAAAAAAAAATGTTACTCGTCTCTTAGGTGTCTACAACTTCTTCTTCTTTAGATTTATCTTTTATAACTTTTCTTTCTTCTTCTTTTTCTTTTTCTTCTTGTTATTTTGCTGCTTCTGCTTCCAAAGATCACAACTGTAAAATTGTCAATTCCTTAAAATGCCCTCTCGTTTCCTCTCTAGTTCCCCTTCTACCCCTTCATCTTACTCCTCTTGTAATCTCCCAAACGACGCTAATTCTCTACCCTCTTCCTTTGCTACTTCTTCCTCCACTTCTGGAGATATATGGAATTACCTTTAGATCTCTATTCTAATTTCACTTTCTAAAGATCTCATCTTGCCGAAAGCATCTCAATCCAATATTCTTCTTCCAAGTCAGCTTGATGATGAGTTACAATTAATAATGATTCATCGGTCACTAATGACTACTAAGTTATTCCTAGTCTGGTAATTTTTCATTTGTTGTAATATAGTATTAGACCCAATTTTAGTTTTTATTTTTGTTTATGTCTCTTAATATAATGGTTTCAACAGCATTCAGATGCTACTTAACATCATATTAAGAAAGCTTATTATAATTGCATGAAAGAATGTCATCCAAATTTGAGTGCCAATGACCTAGAGACTATAATTTTTATATTCATTTATGAACCCTACATGATGGGTTTCATGGTTCTTTCCAATTTCTTTTCTTTTTTCTCTAGCTTTCATTACTTATTTAATTAGTGTCCCTCTATTTTTAATGTTTAATCTTTACTTAACTCTCAACTCTTAAAAATGCAAACTTTACTGCCCATATAATATTAAGCTTTACACTTCTTTTTGTCCATATAAAAATTTAGTCATTCCTTGCTGATTTGATTATCATATGTTTCTTAGTTTTAGAGATTGATGGGTTCTTACATGAATGCTAGAAAATATTTTATGATATTAGAAAGCTATCATGAGTTTTTTTTTTATATTCAGAAGATCAAAATTGTGCTATTACTTGTAGATTGTAGTTCATGCTTATTGGTACACCTAGCATTATTAATTTAATTGTTTATTATCTTAAAGTTATTGTAAAATCAATTGTTTATAGTTGAAGTATGTTCTAAAATCTTCACTACTAGAAGTTGTAAGTTGGAGGAACAAATTCACTATGACTTCATTTATGGTATGCTTTATTATCAATTTAATATGTTTGCATTTAATCAAGGGAAAATAATTGGAAAATAAAAGAAACATAGAAATAGAACATTATATGCAACATTGTGTATGTAATAAACACATAATATTGCATGACAGAACCAAAACTCTCATATGCATTCTTAAAAAAAATTAAAAAAATGAATGGGAAACCAAACATACACCAAAAGGATACAAGAAAAATGAATTGGAAACAAAAATAAACCAAAAGGATACAAAACAATTAATATGAAACTGAATATAAATAAAAAAAAACCTATTCAAAGAAAATTAAAATAATAACTCTCCTTTGTTTTGAGCGAAAAAATAATAACTCTCCTTATACTATGGAATGTTTAGACATAAAACAAAGATTGCATAAATACAACAAATATACAAAAATGAAACTCTGTGCATCTACATTGCGATTTATAAAATAAAAATGTATCATAAACTAAAACAATACCAAATTAAAACAAAATAGTATCAAAAACTAAATAAACCAAAATGATATCAAATTATAAATGCAACAAAAAATAGTAGCATCAAAATAATGACTCAACTTCAACTATGAAATATTTGAAAATAAAATAAAGATTGCATAAATACAAAAAAAAATACAAAAAAGAAACTGTTGACCTTAGCGAGTTATTAATCTTTATTTTGATCTTAACAAATTTACTTTTGAGCAACTAATGTGTTTGCTTTAAGTGTGTATAAGTTAGGACTTAATTAGAAGTCAAAATGGTGAAGAATTATCAAAGAAAAATCACGCTAGAAATTGGTCCCAAGTATGGTCATGACCAAATTAATAAGTATGTTTTTAGGTTGTTCTAACCTCTAAAATTCATGGATGCTTTTGAAATCCTTTGACTTTTATAATGAGAAAGTGATCTTCTTAAAATTTGAATGAAACATCTTAAGCTTTTTGAATGGAACTTAATTGTTAAAATCCGAATCCATTTGGATTTGTAAATCTTTAGTCAAAATTAGCATGTATAACTTTCATTTTAGGTTATGCAAGTCTTAGTATTTCAATAATATCTTCAGCTATAGAGATCCAAATGAGGTGATTCAAAGTGCAATGGAAAACTAAGATAAATTCTACAACTTTCATGAAGAAAAATTAGGCTAATTTGATCGTCTTTAAGGGCTAAAGCCTCAGTCATGGGCTTGCTCATGACCGAGACCAAGACCGGGACATAAGGGCTGAGTTTTGCAAGAATTAATTTTTGGGTCATTACTAATCCCGATCCATGTCCCAACTAGGACCATGCTCGGGACCAAAATTGATAAAACTTCATTTTTGGCAGAACTAATACCAATCAATGTCCCAACCAAGATCGTGCCTAGGACTAGAGATATCCAAACATAAAATGACTCCTAATAGCTACTTTTGAAGTGTCCCGACTAGGACTAATGATATCTCGACTATGCGCAGGATATTTATAGCTTAAAAATCCAAATAAAATTCATATGGTTTTTGAATTTGTTGGGAATAAAATTATTGTTTCCAATAACTATAATTGAATTGCTCAAGTACAAATACAACCTCTGAAGATTATTTAGAGGTTAAGAAACTTGTTTATTATTTATATACTCTCAAGAATTCAATTAAGCTCTCAAAACTCTTTTAATTTCAATTCTTTTGTATAAAATCTTATGAGAGTTGGTGAGTGATTAGAATAGACATTCTTATTCTTATATTTTTTAGGTATAGAAAATGGGAAGTAAAATTCTATTCTAAAAGGAATTAGTTTAAGTGTTGTCCATTGAAACACTTGAGATTTGATTTTTGAGTGAGCCTTGAAAACTCAAGTTGTAAGGTTGTACGAGTGTGTCATAAAACTCTTGTGTAATCTCTATCTTGTGAATAAGATTGTGGGTGATTGAAAATCGTAACTTGGAGATAAATTAGGTGGAGACATAGAATTGTTGTTGAATCCGAACTCCTTAAATCATTGTGTTCTTCATTCTTCCTTTTCAACATTCTTTCAATTCTTGTTTAATTCCTTAAAATCATTTGTTTTTTCTTAAACCCTCATTAGGCTTTTTCACCCCCCTCCCCTCGGCGTCTAAGGCTTTTTTAGAAACTTTATGATACAACTACATTCCCATTAATAAATAAAAAAAAAACTATCAGAAAATAAATAAAAAAAACCAAAATGATACCAAATTATAAATGCAACATAAATAACAACATTCTCTTACAACTCAACAACACCAAAAACTTAAAAAATATATTCAATTCTTTAAATTTTTTCTATTACAATAATTACAACTTGCTTAACTCCACTAAAATGTTTAGGTTTAAGTTATGGTATATTTTTCGTACACTTTTCATTTATTTTCAATTTCCTATACAATAGCAAAAGGAGACTTTAAGATATATGTAGGTTTGTGCTTCCTTTTCTATCGAGGACTGACAAAATCATTTTTAGCATCCTGTAAATACAAAATTAAATCAGAAAACAAAACACAAAAAAAAACAACCCAATAAAAAATTAATTTAACGATACTACAAGATTTTTAACTAATTTATTTATAGGATTATATAATTTTGTATTTATTTTGTTTTATTTAAATAAAAAATAACATTTAGAAAATAATGGTAAATTTATTAAAAAGAGAAAGAGAAAATAAAAAAAAACAAAAAAAATGAAAAAGAGATTGTATTTCAGCATAAAATGTCAAAACATTTATGCAATAAAATCTCAAAAAATATATATTGGCTAATGCTCCACTAATATAAAAAAATGAAAAAATAAGGAAAAAATGAGAAAAACAAATTTGAAACAAGATGAAAATGAAAAAAAAGAGAGAAATAAAAAATAATTAAAAGAAATTAAAACTTAAAAAAAGGAAAGAGGAAAGAATAAAAGTAAAAAAAAAAATAATAAGGAAAAAAGAGAAATAAAAAATAAAAAAATAAAGGAAGGAAGGAGGAAAGAATAAATATGAAAAAATAAAAAAATAAGAAAAAGGAAAAAATAAAAGTTTTAGATAGAGAAAAATGAATAAAGGAGGAAAAATAATGAGAATAAAATAAAAAAGAAAGGAAAAAATAAAAATAAAAGGAAAAATAAAGTAAAATGAAGGGACTTTTTACTGATTTAGGGTAAAAAAAAATTTTATTCCAACCTTATGGTGGTTTTCAATTAAATTCTGAATTTAGGATAAAAAATAATTAAAAAGAAAAAAGAAAATCATTTATGCCACTTAAAGTGGCGAAAATACTAAATGTTAAAGGATTTTTGTCAGTCAAAATGACTTAACTATTTTTTAAAAAAATAAATTAAAGTTAACTCCGCCAACAGAGTTGGCGGAGTTATGAGAGGGCTAACATATTTATAAATACTTTTTTTTCAATTTTAGGAAGTGACGGAAATGTTCAAGTAATTTTATTTTTTTAACTTCAGAAGGGCCAAGCACAAGTGTTTTTCTCAATTTTTTTGAATAAAATTTTTTTCATTTTAATATTATAATAATTATGATTTTTTTAATATTTATAACATTATCAAAAATAATATTATAATTACGATAATATTATATTTTTTATTTTAATGTTAATATGATTATTTTATTTAATTATAATAATATTTAAAATAATTTTATTATTTTATTATTAATGTATTATGAGTAATAATATATGAATAATATTATCTATTTGTAAAAAATTTAAAATCAACTTGAGGTAGTTGGGTAAAATGTTAAGTAATAATATATGAATAATATTATTTATTAAATTCATCATTTTTTATTTTAATATTATAATGATTATAATCATTTAATTAAAATAATATTAAAAATAATATCATAATTATAATAATATTACAAATTTTCTTTTTTAAATTTTAACATAAAAATGATTATTTTAGTTTAATATATTATTATTTTTTATTTTATTATTATTATAATTATAATTATTAATACTAATATTGTTTAGACATTATCATTGCATGAGTTTTGTGTGGTGGGGAGGGGCTTTATACATGAATTTGTATGAATGTTGTATGATTGGCCTAGTTTTTTTTTTTTTTTTTTAATTTTTTTTATATGAATTGTTCTAGCAGGGCCTCAGCCCTAACCAAAACCTATTATAAATGAAATTATAATAATTTAACATATTGTAATTTTTAATAATTTTTAATTTTTTAATATTGTAATGATTATTATAAATTGAAATTATAATAATTTTAAAAATAATATCATAGTAGACCTATTATTATTATTATTATTATTATTATTATTATTATTTGATGCATGAGCGTTGTGGGTGTTTGGCTTACCTTTTTTTTATTAATAAATTATTAGCATCATCACTTCATTATTAACTAATAATTAACTAACTTATCATACTCTCAAAAAAAAACTAACTTATTAACTAATAATTGAAATGAATGATTTGAATGGCAACCGTAATTTATGCATGCATTGTTTTTTGTGCAAAATTATTGGCTGAAAGGAATGAGTACATGGCTTGGTATTTTGTGGAAAATACTTAGCTTGAAGGAATTAACCTGGGCCAACATAAATTAAAAGAAAAAATTTTAGATAGCGGAGTTAATTATAATTAAAAAAAAAAATTCAGTCCCATTTCCACCAATGTATATGGTGGAAATGGGCTCTTCGCTGTTCAAATTGGCAGAGTCCCTACTGTCAAACCATCCAAGTAAAATTCATTCCAAATTTATAATAAATTTCTAAACTATCTTAAATTTGGAATTAGTTTGAAAACCACCCTAAAGTAGGAAATTTTTTTTTTTACCCTAAATTGGTGGAAAGATCAAAAGGAAAAAGGGTGCATATTTGTAAATAAAAGTGAAACTCCTATAATTAAAAGTGGTATTTTAGTAATAAAAAAACTTGGGGTATTTTAGTTAATATTTTTAAAAAATTGTCTATTTATCTAAAAATCTGTTGAAAATAATGCGTGCCATTTATGTACTGAAGAAATAGTAATATATTAATATAAGTATACAAAAAAGCTTAACGAAGAATTCCCAAATTGATATCTAAACTCTAGATTTTTCCCCCCAAGTGTAGAACCTAAATCATATGCAAAATAAAAAAGAAATGTCAACTGCCTCTCAATGATCATTGTCTTCATCTTATGAATCATCATCGAGAATGTGAGCTCCAGTATATGGTGGTCCGAATTTTGAATATGAAGAGAGCGACCAAGATTCTACTATTGTAATTTGAAGGCATGAAGGTGGGTAGTTTGGACTGAACAAAATGTTGGAAGAAAGTTCTATTAATGCATTGTGAGCATTGAGGGAAGAGAGCAGTTACTGAGATTTGTGTATTCTTAAACTTAAAAAAGATGTATTTATAATTGAAATGTGTTTGTAGAAGAAGAAAATTGGAAGGAATAAAAAATATGGAGACAGAAGAGGATGTGAGTGCTTTGAATGGCATGATGAACCATTTGATTCTCAAGCAATGAAGGTGATTAAGGAATTGCATGAAGAGAATGCTAATTTAATGTTTGAGAATGCAACATTGAAGTCTTTGGGTTATGACAAAAATAAGCAGGATATATTAAGTGAAATGGAGCTTGAATTTGCATAGCTTAGAAGGAAGATAAAAAAAAAAAAAAAGGCCAGAGAATTAGGCTAGAATTATAAGTGGAAGATGTGGTTTTGTGTTGTGATTATTAATTGGTTTGTTTTGTTTGTTATTATAGTTGTTGTTCTCAGTAAATAAGTGTTTGGTGTGATGTATTTAGGATACAGTGCTTTGTTGGTATACCTAATCTTTTTGTAGATGTAATGGTTATGGCTGGAATTTGTAAACACTAAAGATAGATGCAACACTTCTATTAATAATGATCATATTTATAAATGAAATATGATTCTTGTTATATGTTGATGATTCAATATTGAATATGCATTTATGAAATGTTGAATATGCATATTGAAACAAATATGTTAAATGGAAAACCAAAAATAGATGGCTTAAAAACCAAAACTCATTAGTTTAACACTTTTCGTAATTTATAGCATAAACTATATAACACAACAAATGTAAAGTGAAAGAAACATAGCATAATTCATTTATAACATAAATGTGTTCATTGTACAATATATTATAATTATGTGGTATTGATAAAAAGTGTTCAAAACACTTATATTTTAATAATATGTTATAGTAATATGAGCAACCAGATTATATAAATCTGAGAGTATGATGCTAAGCAAAAAACCAAAACCAAAACCCAAAAATATATTATCTTTATATATGGTTGAGTTATTTCTAAGAAGGCTTAGGCTTTGCACCTGTCACTTTTTTTTAAGCTGTAACTTGGAGATCCTTTTAGTTGCCTTCATAGCATTAGACACTAGTGCCTTTAGTGGAGGATTTGAAGCTTCAAAAACTACAGCTTGCTAGGAACCTGCTATATGTACATGTTGGATTGCTTCACTTTGAAAACTACTTACATCATCTTTAGTACTTTTCTTTTTTTTTTTACAATAAGTTAATCCCTTTTTAGGGCTAATTTTGTGCCACTAACAATTATAGCTCCTCCCCACTTCAAACCTAGTGCTCAAAATCTGCCATACATTGGATTTACTTGAAATTTCATTTTATCATGATTAGGGGTGTTCATCAATCGGTTCAATTCAATTTGATTTGTTGTACCATGAAACTAATCAATTAATGACAACATTAATTTAAAATCAAACCGAAGTGTATATAAAAATTAAGGCTTTGGTTGGCTAAAAATAAATCGGAAAGGTCAGTTCAGTATTTCAATTTAGGTAGATTAGGTTAGGCCTAAAAGAAATAAATATGTAATTGTATATATGACCAAATATTTTTAGGCCTTGCCCATTTACAAAAAATAAAATGTCTAATTGTTACAGGCCTCCAATCCCAAAATATACAAGCCTAATTTTGAAAAAATATACAAAAAGTTAAAGTAATTACAACTAATTACTTAATACAAAATAATCAAAGAGCCTAAAGTTAAAGTAGTTACAACTAATTAGTTAATACAAAATAATAAAAGAGATTTCAAACACAAAAAAATAGAGGCATTGCAAAGCTTTCATTGTGTAATCAACAAAAAAAATGTATCTACCTCCACAAATAAAAAACTAAAAGGCTTAATCTCACTTCAAATTCCTGCAAAATAAAACATAAAATAAGAATAAGATAAATCAAACAAATAAAATTGAATATGCAACTTCAGAGAGTACATAAAAAAGGCTTAGATTGCTTTGTTTCTGTTCATGTTCAGCATACAAACATAGATGCAACAGCAAGAGCATCATTTAGACTAATATGAACTCTTAAGACACAAAAAGCCACCAAGCCAAACTATTGTAAGTATACTAAAAATATCAGATATTTCAAAGGTGGAAGCATTGTCACAACCATAAGTAGAGACTAACATAAGAGGCTTAGAGTAATTGAATAAATCATAAATGGAATGCAACAATATTTTGACTAGCTTGTGAAAATAAACTTAAAACCACCAAAGAAATACTACGAAGCATCCCAAAATAAATTAGATAATATAAGGTGGAAGCTACTTCATAATAGCCTTTAAAGTGCACTACAATAAAATTTCAATAATGGTCATATGTGCACCTTTATTAGAAGATAGCATAGCATGCTAGTTCACACTCAATGTAATCTAGCAAGCAATCAAACATGGCATGCTTTCATTTATTAAACAGATAAATGAATAAATGAATAGCTTATTTACTATTTATTAACAAGATGCAGAGGCAGTGACAAATGTTGTTATAGTGTGCAACCATTAATTGTCACTGCATAAAAAAATAATTTTTCTAACTTCCATTTCATGTTAACAGGTCTATTCCCACTTGTGGTTGTGGTATATCTAAACAAAAAGAGGAAAGAAAATTATAATAAGAAAGAAGAAAATGAACATAAATGAAAAAAATAATTTAAATTAAATTAAATTAACTTTGACTTATATACCTTTTTTAATATTCTCAAGTTCATCAAGTGATTCTTCTACTGATAGTTGGCTATTTGGCAATCTTAGCTAATCCTGAGTATAAATTAGCGCCTGAACAATCTTAGGAGTCAATGAACTCCTAAAAGCGTATAGCACATAGCCACTAATGTTGAAGCATAATTCAAAAGCTACTATCAAAATTGGCACAACTAAGATATCTCAAGCTATCTTTGAGAGGATAGGAAACCTCTCAGCATTGAACTTCCACAACTTTAAAATATCAAGATTATAATTCTCATCCAATATTGACTCACTTAGATATATATCTAGCTTATTGCCTTTTCTTCCACTTAAACCACTATCCATTTTTTGCTTCTTAAAGTTGGCCTTCAATAATGACATTGATCTACCTCGAACAAGCAACTCAAGCACAAAACCAACATAAGATGAATCACTCTCAATACCATGCATAACAGATGCAGTAAAAGAACCATATAATGCAATATAATCTTCAAATAGCAAGAACAAATCATATGTGATTATGTTGTACAAATTCAAACCAAGCACTTTCACATACATTTGCTTCAAAGCAAATTCCACATACTCAAGTTTATCTTTAGTATCAAGAATATTAGAGATAAAAATGAGTGCATTCATTTTTTGTTGGTCTCCCTAATATTTATCAAAATTTGTTCTCATATTCATCCCTATGAATAGACAAATCAAAAGAATTCTACCACTCACTCAGCACGCAATGTAAGTCAGATATCTCAGAGAAAAAAGAGTTTAATGTAACATATTGAGAACCACTTATTCTCAATGTCATGTCATAAAATATTTCTATCATGTCAACAAGTTTTTAAACACATATCCAATCCAGGCAATCAGATATATACTCAACTAAGTCTACTCTAAAAGTAGTGTCTTCTTCCTTATATTTTTCAATGACCCTTTGAAATAAGCATGCAGTTTTCAACATTATATAGGTGGAGTTCCACCTTGTGGTCACATCCAGTGTCAATGCAGACTTTAATGCTATCCTAATTAACTTAAAAAGTTTTCTAAACTTTCTTGTAGTTGTACTTGCTTCATTCAATCCATCATTTACAACTTAGTTCAATATATGAGCTATACATCTCATATGTAGAAATTTACATCTATCAGTGCTAGCCCCCCAACTCAATAACTTTTTCTTAAAATACCTAATAGTAACATCATTAGAACTAGCATTATCAATAGTAATGGTTAAAATAGACTTCACACCCCAGTCAAGCAAAGTATTTTCTAATGATTTAGCAATGTACTCCCCTCTATGGGAGTTAATAGGCACAAAAGATATAATCTTCATATGTAGCTTCCAATAAGAGTCAATGAAATGACATGTGACACACAGGTAATTAACTCTTTGTATGGATGTCACATCCATATCCTCGAACATGCTAAATTGAAGATTTATTATTAATAATATAATTAATTAAGTAATTAATTAAGTCCCAAATTAATGGAATTGACAATGAAATGGCTTAATTTATAAGAAATAAAAGAAATAAGGGTGTATTTGCATAGTACATGAGGTGTCAAGTGAATTGCATGAAAATGGGCACATGATTCTTTATAAATAAAAATAAGGCATTATACATACATGGCCCCATGTACTTGTCAAGTTTTGTTAGTTTAGCACCTAAACTTATAGTTTTGCCATTTTGACACTTGAACCTGACTAAAATGCACTAGTTTGCACTAATATGATATATAATGCATCTACTGCCTCATGTACTTATCACTCTTTCTTAGTTTGACACCTCTACTTGTAGTTTTTAGTCAGTTAAATTCTTATGATGTGGTACTGTTAGGATTCGTGATACAAACGCAGCGGAAAAATTAAAATTTTATCACGTTCCCAAGCCTGGATCCATGTAATTTGACTACTTGATTAAATCTAGGGTTTTAAAATCTTACCAAAACGTCGAAGAGGTAAGATTCTCTGAAAGGATGAGAGGAGGTTCACACCGGTGACACCTTACCTCGAGCTTTTTTTTAGCTTGGTTGTTTGGATCAAGACGTCTCCAAAAGGATGCGTCCTCTATAGGTATCCACACTAACAGCCCTTTACAAAATGAATTTGAGTGTGTGTGCTAGCAACCTCCTTGACTATCTCATAAATCAAAAATAAAAGGAAAAACTCTGTCTTTGTTTTCTAAGAGGAAAGAAGACGAATTTGGAGGCAGGAAAAACAAGTGTGTAAAACCCTAGAGAATATAACATATTTATAGACTCCAAATTAGGGTTTCACTTACCAATGACCTTTTGGTAATTTTCCATTTATTATATTCTGATTTTGTTTAAAAACAAATCAAAAATAATATCTTATTTATTTATTTAAAATAACATTTATCTTAAATAAATAAACAAATAAATAAATAAATAAATAAATAAAACACTTTAATTATTTATTTCCACAGAGTTTATTTTGGGCTTATTAAACCCATATCCGTTTTGAGCTTGTTCTAAGTGTGTGACCCTGTAGGTTCACATAACATTGGCAGTGGGCCTAAATCTCTATTTAGGCTTACAAGTCATAAGTGGCCTCTAGCAAGACATTATGACTACCCAAGTCATGTGAAGTCAATAATCCGATATAACCTACTTATAGTGAATTTTATTGTCCCTTTATCACATGATATCTTAATTGAACATAAGGCACAAAATGTCATCCTTATATAGTTCAATATTATGACTTGATTCCAAGTAGACTGAAAATGATAACTCTTTATCAATTCATTTCAGCATGGCCATGCATTTTCCTTCAGTCTATCTCATCAAGGGGCCTTTAGATATCTTTCTCATATTAATGAGGGATAAATTCCTTCTAAATCACTCATATTCCTCACATAACTAATTTTATATCCAACAACATCCTTTTAATCGTCCGGTTAAAGACAATGTTAGAATGTGTTAAAATATAAAATAGCTATGTAGAAATCCATGATGATTTCAAGGTCAAAGGACCAAAATAAAATTACTGTGATAAGAAATACTTATGACAATAATCTATGTAGCATTCTCATAGTGGGTCAATCCAGTACATGATCTCTCATCATGTACCTATGAGTTGACTTAATATCTTATATTTATGATTAGTAAAACATAACCATCAGTCAATATCATACTAGCCTTAATATGTTAATATTCATATAATGAATAAATGGCTAGGGATAATTAGAATAGAACTTTTATTTTAATCTAAGGGTTTTACTATCAAGTCACATACTTGATGTCCTTAATAAGAATTAACCATTCATGTAATTATCATAAAATCAAATGATAATATAATACCTCTTTATTAACAAAATAAGAAAGTCAATATATAATAACAAATGATTGACCTAGTGCATATCACTAACAGGTACATGTTGATTTGCTATTCCATGCCACATGTATTGACAAGGGTTTCAAAATTTCATTTTAGTCAAGTTTAGGTGTCAAAATGGCAAAACTATAAGTTTATGTGTCAAACTAATAAAAAGTGACAAGTACAGGGGCCATGTATATATTATGCCTAAAAATAATAATAATAATAATAATAGTAATAATAATAATAAGGAATAAATAAAGGATTTTTAGTGTATATTTGATGAGGTGTTAAGAGGCATGTAAGTCTCTTCTTACACTTAGACATTTGTTAAAAAAAAAAAAAAAAAAACTCTTCTCTGCGTTAACAAGAGAAGAACGTGAAAGAGGACAGCAATGGGAGGCAAGTCATCTTGCTTGTAGATGGAGATGAGTCTCAAGTCTTTGTTTTTCCTCTAGAGGCAAGAATCAGAAATCAAATTTGTTGGGAAGTTGAAGATCAAAGTGAGCTGGATCAGTAAAGAGAATTTAAAAAAAAAAAACAGAACAAAGAGATTTGAATTGGTTGAGTTTCGGGTAGATCAAACAATCACTAAGGTAAGGAACATTGGGTGATTAGAAGGATTGATGTAAAATGTAGATTAGATTTAAGTTACATGCATAGAGATACAAATAGAGAATTAAAGCTGAATTCTTGAAGTTGCATATTGTAAATGTTGAGTTTTAAGAAAAAACTAAGTAGCTCTTTGTAAATGATGATTAAGAGCTGCTTGTGGCCCTGGAAGTGAGTCTGTCAAAGCAGCGAGGAGGTAAAGAGAAGGCTAGCTTTGAATGTGAGTGGTTTTCACCGATCTCTTGATACATTTTTTATTCTTTGATTTCGTTGAACTCTTGAGTTTTCGGTGTTGTTCACTTTTGGGATGTCTAAATGCTAAGTTTCGCTCAATTACTTTGGTGTAAGGTTGATTTCTGCCCCATTTAGTTTTGTTGAATTTGAAAATCAAATGGTTTGAGTCATGTTGCTTATTCATGTTAATTCTTTCGAGTTATAGCTGCACAAATTTCTTTGAAAACATGGTAAATTGTCTATCTGAAACCGTCAAGATCCCTTGATTTCGTTGTTAATAAAAAATTTTGTTGTGCTATTCAGATTTGTAGCTGAAAATCAATTCCTAAGCAGCTCCAAAAGTCACTTGTTTCTATCTTGTATCCTTGGAAATTTGGTTGTACAATTTCCCTTTGAAACCTATTGAATAAAACCTCTCATATTACTATGAATCATGTAGCCCTGTTAATTGGTTAATGTCATACATGTTAGATTTCTGCAGAATTCTAAATGCTAAGAGTGCTGAATTACTGCTAATATAAGTGACAAAAATGCGTGAAAACAAAACAAGAAAGTGAGTAAGAGAGGGATAAGAGGTATTCAATTGCTGTTAAAGCATTTACCTTGAATTAAGTATGTGGTTACCAAGTTATGATCATATACATATGTGTTTAATTCATGTTGTATAACCGAATTAAAAGGGCACCTTGTTGTTATTGTTTTGAATAATGGTTAATTTATTAGCCTTAAAGTTGATAATAATTCCCTAAAGTTTTAGTTGATTTTAAAAGAATAATAATAGTAATTGTTTGATTTCTAATTAAGGATGCCTGGGATATATATATATATATATATATATATACCTGTAATAAGCTCCATAAGCTGAGCTAGTAAAAGTTTTGAACTTTTATTTTGATCTAAACATACTTATATTTAATCTTGGAACTTTAATTTATTAATGGTTATGATAAAGCTCAAGTTGCTAAACGTCTTACTGATTTGTAATTTTTAATAATTAAAATAGTTGTTGATATTAATTCATTTTATTTATCAAAGTGTAAAATCTAAGTCTAGAGCTAAGGTTTGAGAATTTAAAGTGCATTTTCGTGTTAAGGTACAATAATATAAATAATTTTATATATATTGTTTAGTTAAGTTTGAGTTATAGCATAACTTATTTTTTTAGAATAATGAGCAAAATTTATGAATAAACTTATAATTGATACTTAGAATTTAATTTCTTAGAACGGAAATTATACACAAGTATATTTTATTCAAATTACAGTTAAGAGAAATATTTGAGAAGATTATTTTCAGCATGTATTTTCATTGTGCATATGCATAAATGTTAAATTGTGAAAAATAAACGAATAATCAATAGCATAATATTTTCAGTGATTCCATAATTTTCCTAAATTTCTTACTTAAAGAGTAAATTTGATAAAAAATATCTAAAGCGCTAGTGGATTTTGACGTGTTTATTTTTGAGTATGCTGAGAATGTTACTTAATTATAAAAACAAGTATATAAAGAAAATTACTAGCAGAATATTCTGCTCAGCATATATATATTTGACTAAGAAAAATTTATAAATGAGTAGTCTAGAGGACTTTTGAATGAGTTAATAAAGTACAACTCTATTATTAGCATGTGATATATGATTATAATATTTTTATTTGTAACTGTCATTTCCAGTTTTGTCAAGAGTTAATGACAAGTCTTATTTGTCATATCTATATATATGTGTAATACCATTGTTTTTCTGTGAGAGGTTTGTCATGAGCAGAAGTTTTAATGTTGGCCAACTATAAAATAAAAAGAAACTATCTTTGGGACATCATGTAAATTTAAATGCCTTTGAGGTGAATTTATGTGGTCACTAAGTATGTATACTGATTTTATAATTCATTTTGTACTGAGAAAGAGCTGTTATTAACTTTTATCTGAGAAGGAGCTATGAAATTATTTTTCTATGAGAGGGAGTTATCAATAAATTGTATTTCTAAAATACAGTATATTTATAGATATGTCATGTCTAGAAGGAGATAGATAAGTCAAAAGTTAAATATATATCTAGACATGAGTAATTATGCTCTAATGCTCAAAATTTTTATAATTTGTGGATTATGCTCATATTCATATTTTGTGAAAATACGCTCAGACCTATATTATGTGAAAACTTGAGAAAAATAGAGAAATAAATATTTTTACATATGTTAATTAATAAACAGTGAATTTATGTGGTTACTAAGTATGCATACCTATTTATTTTTTGCTATGAGAAAGAGCTGATATTAAACTATGAAATTATTTTTCTTTGAGAGGGAGCTATTTATAAATTGTATTTGTAAAATACAGTATATTTATAGATATGTCATGTCTAGTAGCTGATAAATAAGTCAAAAGTTAAATATATATCTAGACATGAGTAATTGTGCTCTAATGCTCAAAATTTTTATACTATGTGGATTATGCTCACATTCTTATTTTATGAAAATACGCTCAAAACTATATTATGTGAAAACTTGAGAAAAATAGAGAAATAAATATTTTGACATATTTTAATTAATAAAATGATGTTTAATATTCCAACCCATCCCTTAAGTTGCGAATTTAATTTTTGTGCAATTCTTCTACTATTATTATCTTTATATTCATGATCGATTCTATTTTCAGTATTCTCGTTATATTTTCCTTTAGTTACTCACTGGGTAATTTCCTTATGAAATTACTCGCACTCACTTTTTTGTATATTTTCCAACATAGGCTATATATATATATAAGTTTGTATAGCTAGAGACTTTGAGATGGCGATGCAGTGGATCACCATGTCTTATGAGGTTTATGAGTTAGAGACAAATGTGAAGTATGTCATATGTCATGACACAGATGCAGAGTTTGCATTCAAAGTTTCTGTAGAGCCGATTAGGGTGGATGTGCACATTTCATCAATTAGAGAGGAGTATACGGATTCTGTGTGTACCATATCCAAGTCACTTATAACACTACCATTGGAGTTTGGGTTTCTTTGACTTGGATATGAGTTTAGACATGTTGGGATCCACTTTTGTCATTTTGCATATTGCCTAGCCTATTTCCCCCTTGGACTGTGATTGGTTATTTTTTGCTCAGTGTAAGAAAGGGGTCAAGTTCTACTATGAACTATGATGTGCTAACAGATGAAGCACATTTTGTACACTCTGAGGGAGTTACTAAAGAGAGGGTTATTGAAATACATCTTATGTATGTTTTTGCTTATATTTTTATATAACTCGTACTCAAGTATTTGTATTAAAGATGTTAATATTCAGATGAAAGAATACCTTATCTTGTATATATTTGTATAAAGTTATGAAATCAAATGTTGCTTACCATCATATAAATTTTATGGGAGTTAATTATTGTATACAAAATTATGTCATATGCAATCCAAGAGATATTATGTTAAGCAAAGTGTAAGGTTAGTTGTTTAGGTAATGCTACTATCTGACAATACCATCATCGATAATGTGATGTTATATGGTGGTACTTAAGAAGAGGGGTGTTACAATGGATGTCCATGTATTAGTGGTAATGGAAATTCTTTAACTCTATGTTTTCCCCATTTCAGTCATATAAATACCATAAATGTCTTTAGAGATAGTAATCCTATAGGGAATCTTAAACTTTCGACAAGCTATAGCCATAAACTTATGAAAGTTTATCCTTTTAGCAAATTTAAAGGGGAATTCATCAGTTATACACATTTCTGCTAATACATTCCTAATGGCATCTTGGTCAAATTTTCAAGTCCTAAGGATACTAAGGGACTCACTATCATTTGCTTCCACATTAGATTTAGGTTTCAATGTTAATAAAGCTTGTCTAGTTTATTTGCTATTTTGGTGTTTAATGCAATGCAACAAATGATTTTTAAAGGATGATGCTCCATTAAGTTTGGAATGACAGAAATAAACAGAAGCATAATACTTACACCTCACCCTCACACATACACCCACTTCATAAATCTTTTCAAAATGCTCCCAGTAGGTAGCTCTTCTTGTAGTCTCTTTTCTCTTTTTTTAAGAGCGGTTGTTTCCTTTTGTGCTTCCATAACTTTTTAAGCCTTGATACTACTAGGTGTAGTAGTATTAGTATTTTCTTCCATCTGAAATGCAGCACATGAAAGCTAATTAATTTAAAATGAACAAAATCTATATAAAGCCTAAACAATATAGGTTAACAAACACACCTTAACATTGTCAATGTATGTGAAAGGAGTAAGGACATAGTGAATCAAAGGTTAAGCAACTTCCACCCTTTTCATTTTTAGATTCACATAATTGAAATTCTAGTGAATCTAACTATTTATTAAAGCAACTTTAAACCTTTATATAACAAGCACTATCTATGCTTCCACCCAAAATTCTTAATTATATGCACAATATATTTGTGCAAAGAATATGCTTTAACACACTGCAAAACAATTATAAACAATCTAATGAAAAGTCAATGACAAGATAATGGTCATATGTTCATTCCAAATAGATAAACTCAGTAAATATTTAGAAAACCAATAGATCAAGAGTGCAAGTGAAAAAGATATGTTAAAACACCCAAAATAACAATATATTGTTAAAAACATTAGCCTCCATTCCACGCATAAAGTAACAGATCGAGAGACAACAACCCACAAATCACAAATAAAATAGTATTTTCTAAACACATAAGGCTTTCACCCAAGCATGCAAATAGATCATTAAGAAAAATCGCAGATCTGATGTCAAAATTAAGAACATAATCAAACAAACCAATCAATTTGAATGAGAAAAAGATCTGTTGTCAAAATCAAAGATTTACCCAAAAAATAACAAATCATAAATAAAAATTAAATAGATGAAGTCAAAAAACTACAAATATCAACAAAAAGACAAACGAACCAATCAATTAGAAAAAATGACAGTTTTGTTGTCAAAGTCAAAGATTTACTCAAAAAATAATAAATAAAAAATATAAAAGAAATAGATGAAGTCCAAAATCCACAAATAGAGAAAAATCAAACTTATCAAAATATGCATTCATGCTTACGTACACCACAAATTTGCTTCACCATTACCTGTTTTTAAATAATAAAAAAATAGCAACTAGTCGATTATTAGGTTTCTTAAGTCACTGTGTCTCTGTTATATGAAAGAAAAGAGACAAAATAATTAATTTAGCATTTTGAATCAACATTATGAAGCATGTGATGGTGAGAGGCAAAGCAGAAGGGATTGGCTTGGAATGGAAGGGAATATGTTAGATGAGATTAGGGATTTAGGGTTACAAGATGAAGAAGGTTCGCAAGAGAGAAGAGAAAAGAGGAAGCGACGGCTGCGAGGGTTACGATAGAAATGAGTTAGGGTTAGTTTAAGTTTGTATTTATAGTTAGGTTATTTTCCCAAACGATGCCATGTTGTGTGTGTGTGTATATATATATATATATATATATATAATAAAAAATGATCCAATTTTTGAAAATTCAAACTTATCTCTCCTTCAAACTGAACCTCCTGTCTCCAATTTCAAAAATTGAATTGACCTAACATTTCAATTATATTACGGCCAGAGATAGGTTGGCTGTCAGAAATTGAACACCCCTGGTCATGATCATATATGGTGATAATTCTCTAATACTCTATTTGTACAGGTTTTACATCGTATAACAACATTTCTCCCCACATTACAAGTTGCTTTGAAGTGTAACAAAGCATATATCATTAGTCAAACATTTTAGCCACATTTTTAGTAGGATTTTACAATATGAGTAAAATATAATAGAACTAATATAATAGAATAAACATATACTTACATTCCATGTCACCTAACCTGTAACTTCATCATAAAAAATCCTTATTTCAAATGGCTTTTTTATAGCTATTATTAACCATTAGTGCCTTTCCGTTTCCAACATATTCATATGGTACACACTGTTATTGCTGTGCATTCTGAGATGGTTCATTAATCTGAATTCCCTTTTTCTTTAGAAATTTTTAAAGAGTTGGTATCTCTAGACCTGTAGGAGCTGAAGCTGGTCCTAATGAAGCACCTAAAGGAGCTGGAGTTGGTTCTGCTGAAGCACTTAAAGCCCTAGTAGACACTGCACCTACAACTAAATATGATCCTAAACTCCTATGCACATTGAACTTTTATAAAGAGTGAGTTAGTTCTTCTATCAATTATTTGAGGTCAACCTTTTTTGTGAAGGCCTGTTTCCTTTACATAGGCTACATGTCCAAACTACTCCTCTGCGAGACAGTTTTTCACTCGTTTTGGGTTCTTCAAGATCTTTTCTTTTGGAAATTTTAGCCTGAACTTCTATTTCAAATACACAATTAATGTCAAGATTAACCATTACTAAAGGCTACCACACAAGAACAACAAAGAAAATTATTAGATTTTGCATGCCTACGCTTGAAAGGAGGCCTTCAGCAATAGAAAACATTCAGGCATGTAAAGAAAACTTGGGGGATCCTTGCTTGAGATCAAGAGTGATGACAGGCCGCTGAAAGCTATCTAAAAATCGTGGTCCTGTAAGGCAAGAAAAAAGTGTTATGAGGATTATGCCCAAATCAGTTTGAGTTTAACTTTATAGAGAAAGAAATTATATGAGGAGTTAGGGTTCAGTTACCTTTAACTTTCTAGTACTATGTCTTATATATATGGGGCATACCTAGGCTAAACTTGCTCTCCAAATTTGGTTTGTGACCGTTTCTCAGGGCAGATGCCCAACATATATATTGTCAAGCTTTCTGCAATCTTATGTAGTTTGCTATCATTATTCTTTCTTTCATTTTTGAGCTATTTAATGTAGGTGACATAGATCGTAGGTGTTATACATTATTTCCCACCAAAGTGGATATGAAACTAGGTTGGTCTCCTAGGATAAGACCGACTTAGTCTTCAAAGAAAATTTATGGGACTTTTTCAGAAATGTATAAACAAATGAAAAAACTTTTCAAAAACACAAAACACATAATTTTTTTTAAAAAACTACATAAACACGAAATTTTTTTTTCAAAACTACTATCTTTCTTCTTCTTTCTTTTTTTGTTTTTGCCATCACTATACTCAAAAAAAAAAAGAAGTCCACAACTGCTCTTTGCTCTTTTTTTTTCGTGCTAGATCTCATAAAAAAAAAAAAAAAAACCCACACCTAATCCATATTAAAAAAAAATCAGATTTAATGGATCAACCAAAAAAAGAGCAGGGAGAGTTTTAAAAAAAAATAGATCAGTAAAGTGAGTGATGTTGAGAGTTAAATTGTATTTTCGAGTTTTTTAGAATAGTTTTTATAGCTAAAAACTTGAATTTTATGATTATTTTGGGCATTTAAATTTGAGCATTACAATGGTTCTGGTTCAATTTGTTTAGATTGATATGAGTGTTTGCTTTATTTTTTTTGGTTGTTTTGATGATTATTTTTCTGGTTGTTTGCTTTTTTTTGTTGGTTTTTTTTTAGTTTTATGAGTTTGTTTTGCAGTGGTTTTTCTAGTTGTTTTTTTAGTTGCTTTTGGCACTTAGTTGTTTTTCTGATTATTTTTAGCTGTTTTCATTGTTTTAAATTTTTTTTTTATTGTTTTGGTTTGATCATTTTTCAATTTTTATGAGGTTGTTTTATAACAATTTTTCTGGTTATTTTTATAGTTGTTTTTGCAGTTGTTTAGTTGTTTTGGAAATTATTTTCTAATTGTTTTGGTAGTTTTTTTATTGGTTATTTTGTAATTTAATGAGCTTATTTCGTAGTGGTTTGTTAGTTGTTTTTAGATTGTTTTCATGGTTGTTTTAAAAAAATCATAAAAATAACCATAAAAACTACAAGAAAAAAAATTCATAAATCATAAATCTAAAGCAGCAAAAAACCAAAAACAATTGCCAAAACAACCAAAAAATATTGTGCAAATAAAAAGATTAAAAATATTAAAGTAAATAAAAAAAATTGCAAACAACCAAAAAAACCTAAAAGACAACTAAAAAACAATAAAAAATAAATAAAAATATAAATAATCAGAAAACAACTAAAAACAATTAGAAAACAACCATGAGCCATAAACAAACAGAAAAGCAAGTGCTAAAACAATTAGAAAACAAGAAAAAGTAAAAAAGAAATAACCGCCAAAACATAGTACAAATAAAAAGAAAAAGAAAGAAAAGAATAAAATAAAAAATAACTAAAAAAAACCACAGAAAAATAACTTCATAAAACATAAAGATGAAACAACAAAAATTTAAAAACAACCACAAAATACTATACAAATGAAGAGATTAAAAAATAAATAAATAAAAATAAAAAAGTGAATAGAAAAGACAAAATGTAGGAGAGAAAAAAGATACAAAATAAAAACCTTCGCCCACACACTTTCCCCAAATTTATGCACTACAGGGGAAATAATTTCCTCGTGAAAGTGCATGCATGCTTAATACAAGTTGTTCCAAATTCATAAGGGATGGGCGGCATGGATTTAAATAATGGTATCGTGATCTGTTTCGATATCGATAATAATGTAACAGTATCAAAATTAATTGGATTGATTCGGATTGTATCGTTCGGCGTTGTCATGAATAATGTAAAATAATCAATAAAATACATCATATTATTAAAAAATGCAAAATAAACTTTTACATCTAATATAATAAGTTAAGAATTACTTAAACAATATATAATTGTACTAAAAAATATACATTTGAAAAAATAAGAAATATAATATAAAAATTAGTATTTATTGTAATAAAAAAAATAACATAAGAGAGTACTTTAAAGTTTTAATACGTATATAATTATATTACATTAATATGATATTATTACAACCTTTTTGACAAATACAATAATAATAGAAATCACCACCAAAAAGAGTAGTGTGGAGGATCATGACTACTAGGCCCAGTATTATAATCATCAATATTTTGGTTGTTCATTTGAGATGGGAATAAGTTAAAAAATGAACTCCCTTCATTAAATGTAGTAGAATGACTTTGAAATTCAGGCAAATTACTGGGAGAATTTTGAAAAGTATTCATATGATTCTCAAATCTACTTGGATAACTTTGGTGCTAGTCCTGCTGATTCCAATTATCAGAAGGCATTCTATAATATCGTAGAGGATCAAATGGATTCATGTAATGACTAAATTCATAGTCTTAATTTGCAATAGTCAAAGTAAAACTACTTTCACCTCCACCGATTTCGTATCCAAATTCATGCTGTCGTGGTGCAAAATTGGATGGAATATTTGGAGAACCATATGGATCAAAAAATGAAGGGATATCATTTGAATAATTGAAATCTTCATAATATTCATGGCTTGTTCCACTTGGCCTATGATATCCACCTCCACCACCATCATTATCACCACCATAACCATGACCACCGTCGTCGCCATCATCATCACCTACACCTACACCAACATCACCACCACCACCACCATCATCACTAGTATCATCATCTTTATCACTTTGACCACCATCGCCTGAAGAAGGATCAACACTATATCTGAATGGAGGAGTCACACCTAATTCTTGCTCAGTTAAATCTATTGTAGGATCTTGTTCATCATCTTTATAATTCAACCAATCAAGATCTTATCCATCAAGTGAAGGAGCTTTTAATTCTTCCAACCATGGATTTAAAGGATCATGCTCATCAAAAATATAATCCAAGTTGACTAGATTAAAAGCTTCCTTTAATTCTTTTTGTGACTTTCACATTATATTTCACAATTTCAGCTTCATATTATAGTGTACATAGACTAGTTAGTGTAGTTTTTTATACTTTAATCTATTTCTAATCTTTGTATGAATCAAGCTAAAAGTGCTTCAATTCCTTTCATAATTTATTGTTGATGTTGTTTGACTTAAGACTTTCACAGTAATTTTTTGAAGTTCTGGTGTTGACTCTCCAAAACGAATCCAACTACATCATCCAACAATATTCAACTAGTTAAATATTTTTTATTAATTAATTAATATAAATTATAAATGAAGGAAAAAAATAACTGGGGGCAAATTCTTTATTGCTTTTTGAGCAAGTGTTTATCTAAAAGATTGTCCTTTTTCTTAAAAAGTAAACATCTGCATGATAGTAAAAAAAATAATGGACATATAATATAATTTTAATTATCAATATATAATGAAAAGGTTATTTCAAATGCAATAATAAATGTTACTTGTAGAAGGGCTTGAATTTACGCTTCTTCATTTGGTTTAATCCTTTTAATAACATTTCGAACTCCTCACATAACTTCAGTATCAGATGGAATGTCATACTCATCTCCATATTGATATTGTGGGTTAAAATAATAACATATAATAAGTACATCATTTTACATATTAATACCTTGCAAATAAATTAATAACGTATTCATTAACAATTATAAATAACATACCTGCAGCATGCAAATAATGATGCAATTGAAAATTCTATCTTCTATCAATAATTGATCAATAATGATTGTGATATTGGCAATTTTCTTTAATGGCCATCTTGCATCTGTCCATTGCATCATACAAAAATCTCATTGTTAGTTTATCATCCCCATCAACTAGCCTTAATGTCTTAAGAAGAGGCTTTTGAACTTTAAGCAATTTATTTGCATTTTGCCAAAAATGTCTTCCTTCACTTGTTGTTGCTAATATAATTTCCCTAACTTCAACAGCTAGTGGATCTGTCATTCTTCTATATCTAGAATTCACCCATATAAGTGAGTCAAACATATTCCTCAAATTATTTCGTTGACGGATAATACTCTCCAACGTAATAAATTGGGTAGCAAATCTAGTAATGTCAGGGCAAAGCAGCTTTTTACCATCTGTAAATTTCTTCATATAATTTGTCACTCAATTATTATTATAAATAAATTGGATGATTTTCTTCCCTTTTACAATACAGTGACATTCTTGACTTCTCTTCCTAATATCTTCTAAAATAAGATTAATGCAATGAGCACTACAGGCTGTCCAATACAGATTTTGAAAATTGTTCATGAGCTTTTTTTTCCTTTGACTTAATTGCAGCATCATTATCTGTAACAATTTGTACAACCTTTTCAACTCCAACTTCTTTGACAACCTTGAACATCAACATAAAGTAATAATGTCCATCTTTCTTCTCATGCATTCACTGACTTAGGAAAAATCGTGCCATGATTTGAGTAAACAAGAAAATTAATAATGGACATTTTTGTTAGGTCTGTACATGCATCACATAATATAAACACACCTCTTTCCTTCCATATCCCTACAAAAGATGCATATATTCTTTCATTAATTGATATTCCCTTGGCAACCATACCTCTTCAAGCTCATAAGTTGTTGGAGGTGGAATATTCGGTCTAACTTCTAAAGCAACTCTAAGTAAAGGTCGTATCCAAGGTGATTCGGCTACTACAATGGTGGTCTATTGTGAACCACAAATCAACCAAAGGCATTCATCAACTTTTTTTTACTTTTCTTGAACCAAGGAGATTTTAATTTGGTCTGCTTCTTTGTTTCCCTTTCGATCTCTAAATCCACTTCAATAGTTTGCAATCTTTCAGCTGGTGTTGATAACTGGGAAGGAGCAAATCTAGAAGATTGTGGATTGTTGCCTCTTCAATTTTATGTATCCTGAGTGTTTCAGACATTGAAAGAGTGATCCGTTATTCGCTTTCTCTATTGACTACCGCTATATCCACCTATAGTCCTTTTATATGAATCAACTTCAATTTGTCGAAGGCTTTGTTGCCTAGCATATTGCATCTTCCTCCTCTTCATTATCACTGTCATTATATTGTCCACTTGCATGCATTTGTACAATTTCTTCCTTAAGTTGCTGTTTAGCAACATTTTTTTATTTTTTCTTGGTTTGCCATTCTAAAATAATTTTTTTCATATCATCTCTGACAGCACGTGGCACTTTTAGACATGCTGTAATGTCACCTTCAATTCCTGCTAAATGTTGCTTAAATCTTGTGATTCCACTAGTAACCACACATCCATAAAAATTACAAGTCATTTTAGATCTATTATTATTAATAGGCGTAGCAAATTTTCATCCAATATCATCAATAGACTTGCCATCTTTTCCTTTCTTTTCCATTAATATGTCTACATACAAAAAAAAAAATTCAGTGTCAAGTCAATCTAATATATATATATATGGAAAAGAAAGGAAAAGATGGCAAGTCTATTGATGATATTGGATGAAAATTTGCTACGCCTATTAATAATAATAGATCTAAAATGACTTGTAATTTTTATGGATGTGTTTATACTCACACACACACAAATGTAATGATATACAAAAATTTAATATATATACATAAATTTAATTATATAACTAAACAAACATAATTATAAAACTTATGTATGTATATATATATATATATACACTCACACACACACACAAAAATGTAATGATATACAGAAATTTAATATATATATACACAAATTTAATTATATAACTAAACAAACATAATTATAAAATTAAACATGTTATTTACAAATATAAATACACAGTATGTCTATATATATATATATATATATATATATATATATATATATATATATATATATATATATATATATATATATATACATACATGCACACACAAATGTAAGTATATACACAAATTTAATTATATAACTAAATAAACATAATTATAAAACTTATGTAATTTCAATTATAAATACACAGTGTGTCTATATATATATAGACACACACACAAATGTAATTATTTACATAAACAAATTTAATTATATAACTAAACAAATATAATTATAAATGTTATGTAATTATATATATATATATACACACACACACAAATACATACCTCACAACACCGATCACTTCTCTATGATATCAAGAAAACAATTTTTCTTATGTTGGATGTAAATTTGTTTGTTAAAATTTTGACTTAAAACTCAAAGAATCAAACTATTTATCGATGTATTTTGCATTTTTTTGGCATGTGCAGTACTATGCAGGTTGGATTCCAACCGTTTGATTGAAACATTATCGTGAAGCAGAGATTCTCCGCAATTTTGTACAATTATTTGGTTTTTCCTATCTCTACACACAGAATGTCAATTTTTTGTTTTTTCCTATCTCTATAACGTTATTTAATTATTTGCTTTTTCCTATTGATTTTTTATTTATAGCTGGTGACTATTGGGAGCAATAATTGTCTGTTTTGTATACTTTTATTAGGGACAATTTACTTTTAATGATATGTTATGTGACAATTTACAAATATAATAATAATAATAATAATAATAATAATAATATAAAATTAAATAATAAACAAATAAAAAAAACAAATGGTATGTTCTATGACAATTTGCAGATATAATAATAATAATAATAATAATAATAATAATAATAATAATAATATAAAATTAAAATAATCATAATAGTGTTAAAATTAAAAAAAATAAATCATAATATAATTATAATTATGATTTTATTTTTAATATAATTATAAATATATCATTATTATTATTATTATTATTATTATTATAAAAAAATAAAAAAATTAAAAAAAGTTTTGCCATATAAATATACCAATATTAAACAAATTTTGCTATTACCAATATTACTCTTCATAAGAAAAAAATTTTATGCTCAAATTTTTTTTCCTTTTAGTCATTTCATCAAAAGAGCAATACAAACATATCTATGGTTTAGTGTGTTACTCAAAATTTTACGTGATTGTAGTTAATTTCATATTAATGCATGTTGCAAAATCACTATTCATATAATTAGATTTTTGTGCTCAGAATTTGTTTATTTTTTTGCCACTTTATCAATAGGATGATGGGAGCATTTTTTTTATATTTTGTTAGTTAAAATTTAGTAGATGAATAAAATTTTTACGTGAATTTTAGTTGCATTTACATATTTTTATATATTTTATTATTATTTTTACTATTTCATTTAAGCCCAAGCCCATTCATATAAAAAGTTCATTAATAATTTTATTTATTTTTTTTTGATTTTAAATAATAATAATGATTATTATATTAATATTAAAAATAATATCATAATTAAAATAATATTATATTAAAATATTTTAATTGACAGAGTTGTCTTTTATTTTAAAAAAATTACATTTTAATTGACTTCAGCAATATTTTATTAAAACATACTTACCGTTAGGTTTTTATTATATTACTTTTATAATCATAATTATTATCATTATTAAATATCATCTTCATTAATTATAATTTTATTAACTTATATAATTATTAAATTTATTAATTAAATTCATCATTTTATTATTCCATAATTGTATATTGTTTATAAATATGCATATAATATCTCGTTTATTAATATTATAGGATATATATTTTTTAACTAATAAATACAACACTTAATTATTGCAATATATAAAAATATATATTGAATTAACTATATTTAATCTCATTATTAGCATGAAAAGTTCATTATTAAATAATTTCTTCTTTGATAAAAATAATAATAAGACTAACTTCTTCTTGGGCCAACAGCAAGTTCTTTTTCTTCATGGACCAAACAATTTCTTCTTCTTCTTCTTCTTCTTCTTCTTCTTCTTCTTCAGAAGCTACTACTTCTTCTTCTTCTTCTTCAGAAGCTACTACTTCTTCTTTGAGCCGTTGCTACTTCCCGTCTTGGTCCGTGTCGCCAGTTCTTCTTCACCAATCTGGCAAATAATACCCGTTACGACCGATTTGTCGAGTGTCACAATCAACTCACCTACGAAATCTACCAATTCAAATTTAACCAAATCGATCCAATAAAATTTCGTTTCACCCCTTCAATTTTTCGGTACAAAACAGCCGATACGCTTAGTATCAACCATTTTTTAATACTGATGGGCGGCAACTTAATGTTTAAGTAAATTAGTGATGGTTTTCAATATTTTATGAAAATGTGATGTATACAGCATAATTGATTAGTTAAAATAGGGCTAAAGAGGCTCGAATCATTACTCAATATTTAATCCAACATTAGAGGACACTAACAAATAATCAGAGTCAGCATATTGATAAGTTTTAATGTTGAATCACTAATTTCCATGCACATGTAGTAGCTAAAAACCTTCAATTCAATATCAAAGTCCATAGCTGATTTCAGGGGAGATATTGAACAGCAGAGATTAGGGTAATTTGTCCTTCAATAATCGAAGTATCATTCACCAGAAATCCCTTTGATACATCTTGGAGATCACTCAGCAGCATGAAATTACAAAACCCCTAACTGGAGTCTGAAGTTAGTAAACCAGCTACTATCTGCACGATGGAAACTCAAAATTATGTTTTCAATATTGGCAATTGAAAGAAAGAAATGTAAATCTATCATCACGCCAATTAAAAATTTGATAGCTTTACCTTTTCTTTCGTGATGCTTTCCAAGGACCTGATCCTTTGCTAATAACGTATACTCAACATATACTTCATGCTTAAGAGGTGCACTGCTGTCATCTAATTTTAGAAATAACGACAGAGATCCCCATTAGGATATGGTACGTACCATTTGTAGTTAGCAGCAACAAATATTTCAGAATCATAGTAGCTTAAAGACAATGTAGAGAACTGCCTAAGCCTCCACGTATATGTACCATTTTGAGGATTCCTCATAAAAGAATTTTCCTCCCCTTCTCCTGTCCGCTTAATAAAAATGAACCTCTACTCCAAATGCACAACAGTCATCCACATTATATCCATTACAAGAGAGATTGAACATTGCAAGAGAGAGTAGTTGATCAAAACCATGTTCAGTCTTTAAAGCATGGTAGCGCTTAACTTTCCCATCTGCATATAGTATAAAAATTTCAAATATAGCCATCAACCATTAAAGTTAAAAAAGAATCGACCATGCCAGTGAGGAAGCAGTATACGTTCAGGTTTCGAATCCTGCTGCCGTCAATTTATGGAATTATTCCAGCCAATTTTATTTAGGTCAGTAATAAAAAAATTGCAACCCACCTACCTTGGATAGTCAAGTACTTGTCTTGAATCTGATCGTAAACAGAGAATTTGAGTCTCACATCGATCTGGGATCCATGAGAAATTGCGCTTGTGTCTGCTAATGCCAAGTAGAGAGAGATGTGGTCATTTCCATTTCTTTTTGCATTTCCATTAGGATACAGCAACAATTTCCAATCATCCAGTGAAAACCACTTAGATAACTTTTCAAATATGAGTTCAAAAGATATGTAATTTGAAGGACTATTAGAATATACCATTTGTAACCACCAACATCAAAATTCCTTGATTCATGCTTGCCCTCTCGAGTCTTTCCGACTATCTCAGACAATTGGGAGAATGACTTGATCTTTAATGTATAGTGAGCAGGGGGTCCTTCTTCTTTTGGTCTTATAATTTCTGGGTAAAAAGAAAACAAAATTACATAAACAAAACATAAAGATGTTATGTGAACATGCCTTAAGATGCAGAGTAAATAGATAAGATGATTTTGAGGAATAATGAGGATAAGTTCGTAAATTGAGCATTAACTTAATTTCTTTCAGAAAATTATTAAACATTAGAACACTCTTTAATCTAAGGGAGCTCTCAAGCTTGTTGAGCATCAAGCTGGAGAATGTGGCATAAATTGGGCTATTGGGTGAAATATAGTGTATATGTTGAGTAGGCAAGAATCTCTCTTTCTCCAAACAGTTTTCCAGTTCTCTAAAGATGTCAAAAACCTCAAGAGATTGGCATTTTCCTATAATTTGGGTGTTTGAGGTGAAAATGATAAATGAACTTGTAATGCCAATCTGAATTAATTTTATAATTTGGGTGTTCTTCCATTTTAATTTGTAATTCATATGATGTGTTCCTCCCATTCTAGATCACATGAAAATTAATTTCACAAATCAACAGCGATAATATTCGAAACTTAGCACCTCATAATGCCTTCAAAGAAAATTGACCACTCAACTACTCTCTCAGTAGCCATAGAAAAATCTTTCAGCAGAAAATTTGTAAACATATAAACAATCAAAGAAACCAATCATTGCTAAAAAAAAGGATACAACTTGAATACAAATCCATTGACCTTTATGGACTTTTATTTTGTTTCTTATTATTATTTTTTTTCCTTAGAAATCTTAGACAGAAGTTGCACGCCAAAAGTAGGCAGAGACATCAATTTCTTGCTCGATTTGTGTGTTTTCCTTGGGGTTAAACGGGGGTCATAAATTATGAGTCACAGAAGGAATAGGATTCTTCACATCATTAGAGAAAGACCAACTTCCAACATTCACAACAGCAGCACCAGACAAATTAAGAAAAAAATTGAAAATAAAAGATTTTACAGGAAAAATCAAGATTCAAGAAACAATTAAGAAGATAATAGTGAGTTTTAGATGGGTTTACCCGAAAGATCATCAGAAGAAGAAGCAAGAGGAAGGGCACCGCCGTCTTTCAATTTTGTTTTCCGTTGCACATTTTCTTTAGTTTTCGCTCCTCACTTAGGAAGTACTGTTATTTAAAGTCAACTTTGTGGACTAGAGGATGATACCAAACTGGCGCAGGTGCCTGGATTCTTAGCCCAACGCCCGATTCTTTTGTTTTCAAAAGGAAAAAAATTTATGGGTTTTTAAATAAATGTAAAAAAAAAAAAAACTTTTAAAAAAATGGTTAACGGTAAAAATTTGTAAATATATTTTTACAAAATTAATTTTTTTAAATATAGTCAATCCTATTGTTTCCTTTATTTTTAAGGTTTTTTTCTAATATTTTTTTCTTTTTTTACTGATTTTTTTAACTTTTTTTATTTTATACTTTCTTTTTTAATATTTTATTTCTTTAACAATTTTTTTCGTTATATTGCTTTTATTTATTTTTTTCTCAATTTTTTTATTGTCTTTATCTTTTTTTCTATTTTTTGACTCAACATTTTTTTCTATTGTCTTCATTTTTTTTCAAAATTTTTTGCTAAACATTTTTTTCTATTTTTATAGTAATTTATTTATCTTTTTTCTCAACATTTTTTTTTATTTTTAAGATACTGTCTTGATTTTATTCTCAATTTTTTTTTCTTTTTTTTTGCTAAATTTTTTTCTCTTAAAACTTTTTTTTTTTCAAATGAATAATTATAAACTAAACATCTTTAATTGTTGTTAAACCAAATAATAAATATTTTCAACTGTTATAACAACAATAAATAAACAAAATTTTCTATTTTTATATTTCTAAAAAATAAGGATTTTATTTTTTTCACTTTAATTTGTTTATTAAAATGTCTAACAACTTCTTTTTTTAAAAAAAATTATTTGATACCTATTAATCATCAATATGTAACAAGTTTACAATTTTTATGATGTATTTGTAATATAAAAAAAAGTTGAAAAAATAAAAAAATCAACAAACCGAAATAAAAAAACTAAAAACAACAAAAATTTATGTTGTTTATTTTTATTTATTTTTGTTGATTTTTTTAATTTTTTACTACTTTTTAAATTATTTTTCATTATTAATGAAAAAATTAAGGCTATAAATAAAATTTTTACTTTTATTAGTATTAATGATAAAAATAATAATTTTTTTATATATCTCATAATTTTTATTATTTTTTTTTATTTTCAACAAAAATCAACAAATATAAATAAAGGAAAAACAACAAAAACAATTGAAACTTGCAACTGAAACAACAAACACAACAAAAATCAACTAAAACCAACAAAAGCAAAAAAAATTTATAGTTGTTGATTTTTGTTGATTTTTGTTCTTTTTTCAGTTTTTCCATCATTAATAATAAAATTAAGACCATAAATATAATTTTTACTTTTATTAGTATTAAATAAAAATAATAATTTATTTGATATATGTCACAACTCAAACCAGGGGCCATGACCGACGCTAGGGAACAAGAATTCTTTCGAATCCGGAACTCATTGCAAGCCTAAAAATAATAAATACATACAATAAATATAATAAAATAAATATAACATAATTAAAATTTCAATTTAATATAATAAAATAAAACTTCTTCATATCATGAAATGAATTAATACAATATTCAGATTATACATCTGAATTAAAATCTCATACAGCAAAAATAAAATAAAACTCACTACTGATACATATTATAACTACTGCAGTCTACTAAAGTACAATAATAAATGATTAAGTAGACAATTTACATAATAGGACTGGGGTGGAAGAAATCCAGCGGATAGGCCTACTGCTGAGGTCTGAAGAATAAAACTTTCTTGAAAAAAAAATATCAACTGAGGGGAGTCAGACTACTGATACATATTATAACTACTGCAGTCTACTAGAGTACAATAATAAATAATTAAGTAGATAATTTACATAATAGGGCCGAGGTGGAAGAAATCCGATGGATAGGCCTATTGCTGAGGCTTGAAGAAAAAGACTCTCTTGAAAAAAATATCAACTGAGAGGAGTCAGACCTCACTGAGTAAATTGTTATAATATATATACACACATTACTAAATGACAAATGCAAACAATCATATGTATATAATAAATATATATACAGGCATATACACACAGATACTGAAAATCACTTTGTTTCCTAATACTGAAAAATATAAGTTTTGAAGGATCAAATAGAACCCTAAATGATCGCAACCTCAAATAACAATAGAAAACACTCTAGCCATATTGGCTCACTTAATTCCATATAAATTCACTTAATTCGACTGGACAGTAGACTGATCCCGAGACACTAAGTCAACCGAGCTTCAGCAGTCTAACTGTCAGTGTGATTGGCCCCGAGACACTTGGTCAACCGAGCTCCAACAATCACACCCTCAATCACATAAATCTCAAACATATCAATCATGTCATATTTTCTCAAATAAGTTAGTAATTTAACCCTACGATTTATCGCACTGGTATGTACTCGGTCCTAGTGCTACCCACTAAGAAGCACGTTCTATTGATATCCTTCATTTAAAAATAAAACATACATTCAAGTAAACAAATAATGCATAAAGTCATTCATAATAATCAGATAAACTATATATATACCAGAAATATACTTAAAATAAACTAAGTATATTTTAAGTATATATATGTAAAATAAATTCAAATAAGTCATCAAATATACTCAAAATAAACCAATAATATACTTAAAAATAATTTAAATATAAATCAAAAGTAAAACATACATTTATTTCAAAATATATCAAGAATATACTAAAAATATACCTAAAATATACTTTAAGCATTTAATAAAACAATTATGTAAAATTATGCATTTAAAACATATAATTCTAAAACAAGCAACCTAAACGCAATGTATATATAAAATAACAACTCATAGGGATGCGCTCCTCGAGATTGGTCCAACGAGTCTGGTCCGCTAGACCTCGGCCTCGACGCAGCTAAAAAATAATAATTACGAAAATCAGAATGAATCTAACTTAAACTTCTAAAGACTCAATCTAGAATTACTAAACACAAATAGACACAGAATTGACCTGATGTCATGTTTTATGAGAATTCTACCGAAAATTCAGCAGAATCTCCTCTGTAAAACGGATATCTCTCTACTAAAAAGTAGAGCCGCTCCTGCAAGAAAAATACACTTCGAATATAAAAATCCACACAACCCTCAGTTGGGATCCCAAACTACAAAATCCCCAACCGAGGTCTACAATTCACTAAATTCAAATAATACAATAAAATATACTAAAAATCAATAATTACCATAAATATCCTCAAAATATCAAAATATAGTATATTTAACATTAAACACCAAAAATAATTATTTTCCCAATAATTACTTAAAAACCCTAAATAATAATATAATATTATTAAAAATCCATTTTTTCAATAATTACACAAATATTAATAAAAATTCATTTTATAAATCCAAATAGCTTAATTAGTCCAAATACATATTCAAAATTACTAAAAATCCATTTTATTACAAAAATAGTATATAATATATTATTTGAAAATTTTTTTTTGAAAATTAGTAATAATTAGTTAAAATTAGTAAATAATTTGTAAAAAATCATTTTTATACCTCAAATAATATTAAAACCAATTAGACATAATATTTAACTAAAATTATCACCAAATTACACAATTAACCCTAATATTCAAAAATTACATATAATATACTAATATTACTCAAAAATTCAAAAAAACTTATATAAATACACAAAAATTATTTTCTCAACATATATCTCATTATTATCAACAAAAACATATAATTGACCCATAATTTCCATCAAAATATATATTTAACCTAATTTTTCAAAATTTACATAAACCTAAAATAATTATAAAAAATTACATAAAAATCACAAAAATTATAAACTAAATTCTAAAATTAATAATAATTACTAATAACCCAAAAATCACAAATTTATAATTTATACAATTAATTTATGAAAATTAATAAAATAATAATAAAATATTCAAAAATTCACCAAAAAATTAAATAAATTCTAAAAATAAAAAAAAATATAGAGATGTAGATTGAGCTTCTAGGAACAATATTTGTTAAGGAGGATTGACTGAATCAAGCTAAATCAACCTAAAAAAAATTGTGAAACCCTAATGCTTAAAACTAAAAATTCAAGAAAATGCAAAAATGGGTGGATTAAAGCTCAAACTGAAGCTAGGATCAAGTTCACCGGAGCTTGAGGAGCTAAAGGACACCGAAAAAGCTCGGAAAGGTGGCCAGACGAAGGAGGAACATCGAAAGATGAAGTTTCAGCCAAAATTGATGTTTTTGTCACTACTGGCGCCGGGGAAGGGAGAGGAGGATGGCAGAGCTGGTAGAGGAAGGGGGTGGTCGACGGCGAAGGGTGGGGAGGCACTCTGACGATGGAGGATCGGCGTGACAGGCGACGAGGAGGGGATGGTTCGGGAAGAAGAAGAAAACAAAATATGTGTTTTGTTTTTTGGTTATGTAAATGTATTTTGTGTATATAATATTATATTATATAGTATATAAACATTATAATATAATATTATATTATAATATTAGTCTACTTATACATAAAAATTCTCCACTGCCACGACCCAAAACAGGGGCCATGACTGGCGCTAAGGAATGGGAATTCTTTCGAATCCGGAACCCGTAGCAAGCCTAAAAATAAAATAAAATAAACATGCAATAGTAATAATAACAATATTAAATGCAGTAGAAATAAAAATCATAAATATCACAATAACAATCCACCACGGGATTTAAATTAAATACTCATCAGTACATATATATAACTCTTTATACAAATCCAGTTCAAATATATTACAACATCTCTTTAAATACTTAATGACTACTGCAGTGTCTAGATAGAATAAATCCAAGACTCAGATAAGCAGTTTACATAAAGAAGCCGGGGCGAAAGAAATCCGGCGTACAGGCTTGCTACTGAGGTCTGAAGATGATGACTCTCCTGAAAAATTAGTCAACGGAGGGGAGTCAGACCTCACTAAGTGAATTACTATAATATATATACATGCATGCTAAATGACAATGCATACAATCAATAATATATATGTAATATGAATATATACAGGCAATACACACAGATGCAAGAAATTCATTTTTATATATTTTGTCTGAAAACCATTGGTTATGAAGGATCAAATAGAACTCTATAATATCGCAACCTCAAAACAGTGTTAGACAACACTCTAGCCATACAGGCTCACTTAATCCAAATATATCCACTTAATCATTTAGACAGTAGACTGGCCCCGAGACACTAAGTCAATCGAGCTCCAGCAGTCTGACTGCCAGTGTGATTGGCCCCGAGACACTTGATCAACCGAGCTCCAGCAATCACACCCAAGTCACATCTCACACATTAAATAATCATATTCCATCAATATCCACAAATGGTTAGTAATATAGCCTATCTGCTATAAGCGTACCAGTACGTACTCGGTCCTAGTGCTGCCCACTAGGTAGCACGTTCTATTGATATCCTTCATTAATAAATGTAAAACATCCATTCACAAATAAATGATGCATGAATTTAAATAAAATAACAATATAAACCATATATATACCGGAAATATACCAAAAGTAAACCAGGTATATTTCGAGTATATATACGTCAAATAAATCCAGTCAAATTATAAATTAAGCTAGAAATATATTTAAAAACATTTTAAATATAATTCATTAACAAAACATGTATATAATTCAAAATATACAGGAAATAAACCAAAATAAACTAAAAATAAACTTAGGTAATAATCAAATTATTCATGCATAGATAATCAAAATAAAAAATATTTTTCTAAATCATGCACCCTAAATATATATATATAATATAGTAACTCACACTTAGTGCGCTCCACGAGATGGGTCCGACGGGCCTGGTCCACTAAGCCTCGGTCTCAGCGCAACTAAACAAAAAATAATGATAGAAATCAAAATAATCCTAACAGAAATCCTAGAATTCGATCTAGAATATTAAACACGGAATCGAAATTAGGGATCGACCGGACATCACGTTTTACGAGAATTCTATCAAAAATTCGACAGAACCTCCCCTGTAAAATGGACATCTCTCTACTCAAAGAGTAGAGCCGACCCTGCAAAGAAACACACTTCGAAAATAAACACCACATCTCATTCACAACCCCTCGATCGAACTCCAAACTACAGTCTGCCGACCTGGGTCCACAATCACAGAATAATTCTAGAAATACCAAAAATACACTTATAACATAGAAATTCATTTTATAAGTATAAATTACATAATTAACCTTTAAACACAGTAAAAATCGATAAAAACTCATTTTATTAGTAAAACAGTATATTATATATATAATTGAAAATAATTCACGAAAAATAGTTTTAATTAGTTAAAAATACTAAATAATTTGTGGAAATCATTTTTATACCTTAAATAACTATTAAAACCAATTAAATTACATTTTTAGCCAATTTTGTGTAAAATTACCAAAATGCCCTTATATATATAAATATACTAAAATTACTTCAAAAATTCACCAAAAATAGTATAATTATCCAAAATTAATTTCTCAACATATTTATCAATAATATTAATAATTAAACTAAATTTACCAATTAATTTTAATTAAAAACATAATTAACCCTATTTTCCAAAAATTCCATAAACTTAAATAATTCAAAATAAATACTTAGAAATTCATAAAAATTCCAAATAAATTTATATAATTCATTTTAACACCTATATTTATCATAAAACACAATTTCATAATTTATTTAATTAATTTCCGAAAATTAGAAAATAATATTAAAATATTCAAAAATACCCAAAAATCAAAATAATCTCCAAAAATTCTAAAAAAAATCATACATGTAGATTAAGCTACTAGGATCAACATTTGTGAAGGGATTTTTCATGAATCAATCAATTCGAAGCTCAAAAAAATAAAAAACCCTAATATGGCCGAAATTGAAAATTCAAAACCTAAGCAAATCAAGACCATTTAAGCTCAAACCAAAGCTAGAATCACACTCACCAGAGCTCAAGGAGAAGAAAGAGACTAGCGGTGTTGAAAATGGTGGCCAGAAAGTTGGTGAACGGTGAGGAGGGAAGTTTCGGCCAAAATGGGGAAAATGGGAGCTAGCCGGCGCCGGGGTAGAAGCTAGGGGCGGCAGAGCAGCTGGCTGGGGAAGGCGGAGCAGCTGGCTGCACACCGACGGTAGGTGGTCGGAAGTTGCAGCGGGAGGGGAGAAGGATCAGGCTCGGGAAGAAGAAAGGAGAAGAAGAAAAGAAAAGGAAAGGAAAAGAAAAGAAAAAGAAAAAGAAAGAAAAAGAAAAAGAAAAAGAAAAGAAAAAAATAATTTTAAATAAAATATTTGGGAAAAATCTCACACCACACATTATTATAATAATTTACAATTTAATAATAAATAAAATAATTAAATAACAATAAAATTAATAAACAACTAATAAAATATTAGGGTAATAAATTAAACCCTAATTAAATAAATATATACACACATAGGCTTTATTTAGTAATTTAAAAATACGTATGAGTTCATGCAAGTCCGTAAATATATTTAAAATAATTAATAATAAAATATTTACGTGAAAATTTTCCCGAAAATGAAAGTTTCGGGAAAATTTTACGTAAAGGACTTTAAATAATACACAATAATTAAAATAGGTTTTAAATACATATCAACTCGTAAAAATATCATAATATATGTCACGACCCAAACTAGGAGTCATGATCGGCGCTAGGGAACGGAAATTCTTTCGAATCCGGAACCCGTAGCAAGCCTAAGAAAATAAAATCATGCAATAATTAAGTAAAAGTACGACAGAATTAAAATTTTTCTGAATCAATATACAAAATAAATACTTCAAATCCTTTTATAAATGAATACCTATTCGTACAATCTTCAAATACAAATTCTCAGAGTATTTAATATCCAACCAAAATAATACACTTCCAATATAATAACACTACTACTGCAGTTTCTAGAATACAATTCAAAGTTCAGAATATACATTTGCATAAAGTAGTCGGGATTGAAGAACACCGATAAGGAACTCTACAACTAAGGTCTGACGATATGGGATCTCCTGAAAAAAAATAATTGAGGGGGGGTCAGACCTCACTGAGTGAATTATTATACTATATATACATACAAACTAAACCATAACAATCAGACATTCTTATATATATATATATATATATATATATATATACACACACACACATTTCACACGAATGTCAAACTCTGCTTTTATAAATATACTAAATGTAGAAAAACATTTGATTAAATTCATGAAGGATCCATAGAACCCTAATAATAACAACCTCAACAACCCCATCATCACTCTAGCCATGCAGGCTCACTTGATTCCAAATAGAACACTTATTCCAATTTGGACAGCATACTGGCCCCGAGACACTAAGTCAACCGAGCTCCAGCAGTCTGACTGTCAGTGTGATTAGCCCCGAGACACTTGGTCAACCGAGCTCCAGCAATCACACTATCTATCACATCACATCTCAATCAACCCAATAGATCATTCAATTCACTTATGGACAGTAGACTGGCCCCGAGACACTAAGTCAACCGAGCTTCAGCAGTCTGACTGTCAGTGTGATTGGCCCCGCAATCACACTATCTATCATACCATTAATCTTAGTCAAATCAATTAAATCAATTATAATCACCCAATTTTAACTCTCACTCAATCCTTATCTATCGTACCAGTACGTACACGGTCCTAGTGCTGTCCACTAGGAAGCACGTTCTATTGATATCCTTCACTTCAAATAAATCATTCATTTAAATACGTGTTTGTTTTTAACATATATTCACAAATATACTAAAAATAAACCTAATTACCTAGCATGCATATATCAAAAATAAACCCTAAATATACCACTAATGTGCTAGGTTTAATTTAACAATAAAACATTTATTTATTCGGAAATAAATAAAAATATACCAAAAATAAACTTAAAAATAATTTAAGTGTAGGTTTATAATTTAACATGCAATTATTTAAGAATAAACCTAAAATCTACTAAAACTATACCTAAGGTATATTAATCATTTAATAAAATAATTATGTCTAAGTGTACATTTTAAAACATGTGTATATTACTTAAATGTATTAAACCTAAACCTAATTGTTTAATGTGCATATATCAAACTAACATACATAATTATTTAATATGCATATATATAAAAATGCAACTCTAGATATACCAAAAATATTATAATTTAAATCATTTTTAAAACATACAATAAAAATGAAAAATTCTAAATAATGCACCCTATATGCAGTGCATATATATACAGTATAATAACTCACTGGTGTGCGCTCTTCGAGACAGACTCAACGGGCCTGGTTTGTTAGGCCTCGGTCCCAATGCAGTTAGAAAGATAAAGTAAAAATAACCGTCAGAATAAACTTCTAACTCTATACTTCTAGGATTACTATAGATAGATTTAATCAAGAATTCAGAATTAGACTCGGACCGGTTGTCACATTTTACGAGAAATCTATCAAAATTTCGACAGAGTCTCCTCTGTAAAACGGACATCTCCCTACAAAAGTAGGGCCGATCCTGCACATAAAACACACTTCAAAAATCTCAAGGCACAATACCTCGGGTTGGGACCCCAAACTTCACAAATCCCCAACCGAGGTCCACAATACACAATCAACAATATTAAATAGTAAAATAATGAAAACCATCAAAAACCCGTAAAAATATTTAAAATCCTTCATTTCCTAATTAAAACATAAAAGTTTAATTTAAATAATATTTGATAGTAAAAATTTATAAATGGAACAAAATTCCAATTTTACAATTAAATTGACATAAATTTTAAATAACATTTAAAATCACAATTTAATTATATTATAAAATTAGTTTAAAACCCATTTTATTTCCAAAATAATATATAATATATTATTTGAAAACAATTTTTGAAAAATAGTATTAATTAGTTAAAAATAGTAATTAATTTGTAAAACATCATTCTAATACCTTAAATAATTATACAATCAACAAAAACATAATATTTAACTATAATTAATACAAAATTACACATTTACCCCTATAATATCAAATATCCAATATACTTAATAATTCCTCAAAATTATAACATCATTAGATTTATTTAATCACATATATAATTCTAATATCAACTAAAACTCATAGTTAACCATTAATTTCAACAAAGTACATATTTAACTTAATAATTTAAAATACACATAGGTTATATAAAATTCCGTAAAAATTATTTAAATTCATAAACATTATTTTATCATTAGATAACATTTTAACATCAACTAAAACACACAATTAAACTTTAAATTCAACCAAAATATTCATTTAATTCAATTATCCAATATTTACGTAAACTACAATTATTCATTAAAATTATGTAAAATTTCCAAAAAAAAAATTAATTTCTCAACATCAACATCAATAACAATATATAATAACAACAATTTAACAAAATTTATAATTAAAATAGTTAATTAACAAAAATTTTAATAATTAATAATTAAATATGAAATAATAAAAAAATTAACCAAAATAATTTGGATCAACTCAAAATTAACCAAATAATCAAAATAAATACTGAATAATTAAATACAATATATATAAATTAACTAAACTCAAAATCAACCTAAAAACTACCAAAAACAACCACCTAACAACTACCCTTTCCAAACATCAACCCACACTTACCAAGCAAGAAGATCAATAACTGAAGAATGCTAGAGCTGCTGCCATGTCCGGTGACAGTAGGTAGAGGTGGTGGCGGAGCTGGCGTCACGACAGAGGGCTGCTGCTGCAGCTGGTGCTGCTGTCCTCCGATGGCTTTAGCAGCTCTCTAATGGTAGTGGCGATGAGAAGGAAAAGATGATGGCGCTGGTGATGGTTGAGAAATCGTGAGGAAGAAGAAGAAGAAGCTTGATGATGAGGGAAGGCCGGAAATCTCGAGAAGAAAAGGAAGAAAAATAGCTCTGCCCTCTGTTTTGTTTGTTTATATATATATATATATATGTAATATCCCGTGTTTTTAAACATTTTAACACTGTACCGGGATATGCAGTGTTAATAATTTTTGTGTATATATATTATAATGTTTTTACAAGTTGATATGTGTTTAAAACCTATTTTTATTATTGTGCATTGTTTACAGTGCTTTACGTAAAATTTTCCCGGGACTTGCATTTTCGGGGAAATTTTCACGTAAATAATTTATTATTAATTATTTTAAATATATTTTCGGACTTGCATGAACTCATATGTATTTTTAAATTACTAAATAGAGCCTATGTGTGTAAATATTTATTTAATTAGGGTTTAGTATTTTACCCTAATATTTTATTAATTAATTAATTGTTTTATTGTTATTTAATTATTTTTAATTAATATTAAATTTTAAAATATTAAATATTAAGTGTGTGGATGTGATTTTTTTCAAATATTTTATTAAAATTATTTTTTTTATTATTTTTCTTTTTTTTTTCTTTTTCTTTTTCTTTTCTTTTTTCTTCTTCTTCTTCTTCTCCTTCCCCGTGCCCGACCACTCCCTCACCACCAACCACCGCTGCAACTGTCGTTCCCCTACCGTCGGTGTGCCTCCCGGCCTGCCATCGTTGTCCCCAGCCGTTCCCCGCCGCCAGCAGCCTCCTTCCCTGGCGCCGGCAGCCTCTTTTCTTCCATTTTGGCCAAAATTCTTCTCCTCGCCGTCGACCACGATTCCGGCCACCGTTTTTGACATCACCGGTCTCTTTCTTCTCCTTGAGCTCCGGTGAGCGTGATTCCAGCTTTTTTTTGAGCTTAAATGGTCTTGATTTGCTTAGGTTTTGAATTTTCCAATTCGGCCATATTAGGGTTTTTGATTTTTTTGAGCTTTTAATTGATTGATTCATGAAAAATCCCTTCACAAATGTTGATCCTAGTAGATTAATATACATGTATGAATTTTTGTGGAATTTTTGGAGATTTTTTGGATTTTTGGGTATTTTTGAATATTTTAATATTATTTTCTAATTTTCGGAAATTAATTATTTAAATTATGAAATTGTTTTTTATGGTTAAATTAGGTGTTGAAATGAATTATAGGAATTTATTTGGAATTTTTATGAATTTCTATGTATTTATTTTGAATTATTTGAGTTTATGTAAATTTGGGAAATTAGGGTTAATTATGTTTTTAATTGAATTTAATTGGATAATTGAGTTTAATTATTTATATTATTGATAAATATGTTGAGAAAATTAATTTTGGATAATTTTATAATTTTTGGTGAATTTTTGAAGTAATTATAGTATATATATATATAAGGGCATTTTGGTAATTTTACCATAAATTGGCTAAAAATGTAATTTAATTGGTTTTAATAGTTATTTAAGGTATAAAAATGATTTCTACAAATTATTTGGTATTTTTAACTAATTAAAACTATTTTTCGTGAATTATTTTCAATTATATATATAATATACGGTTTTACTAATAAAATGAGTTTTTATCGGTTTTTACTGTGTTTAAAGGTTAATTATGTAATTTCTACCAATAAAATGTATTTTTAGGTTTTAAGGATATTTTTGGTATTTCTGAAATTATTCTGTGTTTGTGGACCCCGGTCGGTAGATTGTAGTCTGGAGTCCGACCGAGGGGTTGTGGTTGAGTGTTGAGCTTGTATTTCGAAGTGTGTTTCTTTGCAGGGTCGGCTCTACTCTTTGAGTAGAGAGATGTCCGTTTTACAGGGGAGGTTCTGCTGAATTTTCGATAGAATTCTCGTAAAACGTGATGTCCGGTCGAACCCTAATCTCAATTCTGTGTTTAATACTCTAGATCGAATTCTAGGATTTCTGTTAGGGTTATTCTGATGTCTATTATTTATTGTTTGTTTAGTTACGCCGAGACCGAGGGCTAGTGGACCAGGCCCGTCGGACCCATCTCGAGGAGCGCACTAATTTATGAGTTACTATTTTATATATATATGTCTTAGGATGCATGGTTTAGAAATATACGTTTTATTTTGATTAAAATGCATAAATAATGTGATTTTTATTTAAGTATATTTTTGGTTTATTTTTGGTATATAATAAATTGTATACATGTTTTGTTAATAAATTATATTTAAAATGTTTTTAAATATATTTCTAATTTATATTTCTAATTGGCTGGCTGAGGAAGGTGGAGCTCCTGGCGGCACACCGACGGCCGGAAATCGGAAGTTGCAGCGGTGAGGAGTGAGGTGGGTGGTCGGGCGCGCGGGAGAGAAGGGAAGAAGAAGAAGAAGAAAAAGAAAAAGAAGGAAAAGAAAAGAAAGAAAAAGAAAAGAAAAAGAAAAAGAAAAGAGAAAAAGAAAAATAAAAGAAAAAGAAAAATAAAATAAAATAAAATAATTAAATATTAATAAAATAATAATAAAATAATTTAATAATAAATAAAATAATTAAATAACAATAAATAAATAAATAAATAATAAAATATTAGGGTTATATATATTAAACCCTAATTAAATAAATATTCACACACGGCTTTATTTAATAATTTAAAAATACGCATGAGTTCATGCAAGTCCGTAAATACATTTAAAATAATTAATAATAAATTGTTTACGTGAAAATTTCCCCGAAAATGCAAGTCCCGGGAAAATTTTACGTAAAACACTGAAAATAATATACAGTAATTAAAATAGGTTTTAAATACATATTAACTCATAAAAATATCATATAAAATACAGAAATTATTAACACTGCATATCCCGGTACAGTGTAAAAATATTTAAAAAAAAACACGGGATATTACAGTCTTCCCTCCTTACAAGAATTCGTCCCCGAATTCCAAAAGATAAGATCAAGAAGGAAAGAGATACGGGTAAGAAGCTTGCATCTCAGCTTCAGTCTCCCACGTATGCTCTTCAACTCTGTCGCTACGCCATAGAACCTTGACCATCGGAATCTGCTTCGATCGCAACTATCGAACTTGAAAATCAACGATCGCCACAGGTTCTTCTACAAACGTCAAATCTTCAGTCACTTCCACCCTGTCAGGTTACAACAAGTGTGAAGGGTCTGAGATATACTTCCTCAACATCGAGATATGAAATACTGGATGCACCTGTGACATACTCGGAGGCAAATCCAACCGATATGCAACAGTGCCAACTCTCTCCAGAATCTCAAACGGTCCAATGTATCTCGGTGCTAACTTACCCTTCCTGCCAAATCTCATCACACCCTTCATCGGAGATACTTTCAGAAAAAAGAAATCTCCAACCTGAAACTCCACATCTCTGCGCCTAGGATCCGCATAACTCTTCTGTCTGCTAACTGCGGTCTCTAATCTGCGCTTGATCACGACGACTTTCTCTGCAGCATCCTGAACCATCTCTGGTCCAGTCAAAGCTCTCTCACCAATCTCATCCCAACTCAACGGGGATCTACACTTCCTTCCATACAACGCCTCATATGGTGCCATGCCAATACTGCTATGGTAGCTGTTATTATATGCAAACTCAACAAGCGACAAATGATCATCCCAGCTACCTCCCAAATCCAAGACACACATCCTCAACATATCTTCCAGTGTCTGGATCGTCCTCTCAGACTGACCATCTGTTTGAGGATGAAAAGCAGTACTGAAATCCAACCTAGTGCCCATCGCTTCTTGAAACTTCTTCCAAAAACGAGAAGTGAACACCGAACCTCTATCTGACACAATGGACACAGGTACTCCATGAAGGCATACAATATGGTTCACATACAACTTCGCCAATCTAGCAACTGAATATGTGGCTTTCACCGGCAAGAAATGTGCAGACTTCGTCAACCTATCTACAATCACCCAGATGGAATCGTATCCATCCTTCAAACGAGGTAAACCGACCATAAAATCCATAGCTATCCTTTCCCACTTCCACTCAGGAATAGGAAGAGGCTGAAGCTTCCCAGAAGGCTTCTGATGTTCGGCTTTCACTTGCTGACACGTCAAGCACTTAGCAATATAATCAGCGACATCCTTCCTCAATCCATCCCACCAGTATAGATCTCTGATACTGTGGTACATCTTAGTAACACCTGGATGAACGCTGTAGGCTGTAGAATGTGCTTCCTCTAAAATCTCCTCTCTCAAGTCATCTACATCTGGAACACACAATCTACCACTGATCCACAACACACTATCATCATCGAGTGTGAAATCAGTGAACTTCCCTGCTTTGACATTCTCTGCAAGCTCTTCCAGAATAGGATCTCGACTCTGAGCTGCTTTAATCCTATCCCTCAGTACATATCGTACTTTAAACTGAGCTAACAGTCCACCCGATCTACTGATCTTCATCATCAGACCTTGATCCACCATCAGATGTAACTCTTGGATCAATGGTCTCCTCTCAACACTGATGTGAGCAAGACTACCTGAGGACTTCCTACTCAAGGCATCTGCTACCACATTAGCTTTACCCGGATGGTAAAGAATCTCGCAATCATAATCTTTCAACAATTCCAACCATCTTCTCTGCCTCAAATTCAAATCTCGCTGCTGAAAAATGTACTTAAGGCTCTTGTGATCAGTAAATATCTCACAAGTCACCCCGTACAGATAATGTCTCCAAATCTTCAAAGCAAAGATCACTGCAGCCATCTCAAGATCATGTGTGGGATAGTTCTGCTCATGCTTCTTCAACTGCCTCGAAGCATAGGCTATCACCCTTCCATTCTACATCAACACACAACCAAGACCAATTCTAGAGGCATCACAGTAAACTGTGAACTTATCCACACTATTAGGCAAAGTTAATATTGGCGCTGTGGTCAACTTCTCCTTCAATAACTGAAAACTATTCTCACAAGCTTCCGACCACTCAAATCTAACGTTCTTCTGAGTCAAGCGAGTCATAGGGGCTGCTATCCTGGAAAAATCCTGCACAAACCGCCTATAATACCCGGCTAAACCCAGAAAACTCCGAATCTCCGTAACAGAAGTAGGTCTAGGCCACTCAGATACTGCCTCAACCTTCTGTGGATCAACCTGAATACCTTCTTTAGACACTACGTGTCCAAGAAAAGAAACACTCTCCATCCAGAAATCACACTTCGAGAATTTAGCATAAAGCTGATGATCTCTCAGTGTCTGTAGTACAATCCTCAAATGATATACGTGCTCTTCCATACTCCTCGAATATACCAGTATATCATCAATGAAGACTACTACAAACTGATCCACATACGGTCTGAATACTCTGTTCATCAGGTCCATAAAAGCTGCTGGTGCATTAGTCAAACCAAAAGACATCACCAGAAACTCATAATGACCATATCTAGTGTGGAACGCTGTCTTAGGAATATCAGCTTCACTAATCCGCAGCTGATGATAACCTGACCTCAAGTCAACCTTAGAAAAGAACTGTGCACCCTGTAGCTGATCAAACAAATCATCTATCCTCGGGAGAGGATACTTGTTCTTCACCGTCACCTTATTCAACTCTCTGTAGTCAATGCACAGTCTCAGGGTACCATCCTTCTTCTTCACAAACAGGACTGGTGCACCCCAAGGGGAAACACTAGGTCTAATGAAACCCTTATCCAACAACTCTTGCAACTGCTCCTTCAACTCTCTCAACTCTGCAGGAGCCATACGATAAGGTGGCATAGATATAGGAGTAGTACCTGGTACCACATCTATACAGAACTCAATCTCTCTGTGAGGTGGTAAACCTGGCAACTCCTCGGGAAAAACATCAGGAAACTCATAAGCAACAGGAACATCTATGAGTGACAACTTCTCCACTGACGTATCCCTAACCAATGCCAAATATCCCTGGCATCCCTTCTTTAACAACTTCCTAGCAGAAATAGCAGAAATAAGATTCTGAGGTGCTGAACTCCTATCACCAACAAACTTAAAATCTTCTTCACCAGGAATTCTGAAAGTCACCTCCTTATTCCTGCAATCTACCACGGCATAGTGCTGAGACAACCAATCCATTCCCAGAATAACATCAAACTCCATCACATCCAACAAAATCAAATCAGCGGGTAATTCTCTATCTCCCACGAGAACTGGACAACCAGAAAGAACAATATCGGTGTCCAAAGAATCGCTCAGAGGAGTGGCAACAGACAAAGGAAAAGCCATCCTCGAAGCTTGCCAACAAGATTTAGAAGCAAAAATAGGAGAAACAAACGAATGCGTGGCACCCGGATCAAACAAAACCCAAGCATCCAGGTAACAAACAGAAACAATACCTGCCACGACTGCATTAGATGCCTGAGCATCTTGCTGAGTCAGATGAAAAACTCTGGCCTGACCTCGACCTCCCTGCTGACTGGTAGAAGCCTGGCCGACACCTCTGGCACCTCCTCTAGTACCTTTACCACGACTCTGCTGTGGAACAAACTGAGTGGAACTCTGATGCTGGGCTGGTGGTAACTGAAATGGCACGGGTGCTACACTAGCAATCGACTGCTGTGGGAATCACGGAATCTGCTCCTGCTGATACCCGGAATAAGGACACGATCTGGCAAAATGTCCTGTCTGCCCGCATCTGAAGCATGTCAGTGGTGTCAGATAACACGGTCCCTGATGGACTCTACCACAAGTCTGGCAAACGCTGGCAGGTGATCCAGAACTACGACCACTGCTGATGCTCGAAGCACCTGACCCGAATCTGAACGATCTACGCTGACCTCCACGGCCATGTCTACTGCTCCGATGCACTCGCTGCTGCTGTCTCTGACTCTGCTGAGTCGAACCTCGCTGCTGACTACTCGAACCAACATGAAAACTCGAATATGGAGTAGCCTGCGATCCACTCGACTGAACTCCCAGCTGATAATAATCAGGCATCGCTCCCTGCCTAACTAGCCTCAGCTCAATCTCCTTAGCTAGCTCAATCACGGACTCCAGAGTAAGACCTGATGTAGGCATACCAGCAAAAGCTGAACCCAAACCAGTAACGTATGTAGTAACAGCGAAATACTGATCTCGCATCAGATCCTCAGCATATCTACCCAGACGAAGAAACTCTCGGGTATACTCCTCTACAGATCGATCTCCACGAGAAATACTGGTCAACCGAAGACGATAACTCAAACGAAGAGGCTCTGGACAAAATCTCCTCATAAACCGCTCTCGAAACTGAGCCCAAGTCATCGTCATCATATAGGGCTGGATCATCTGAATGAACCAATCTAGAGCTGGTCCCTCGATAGACAACTCAACGATCATGATCCTCTGGTACTCGGTATGAGCAGTCCGAGTCCTAGTCTCAATCGCATGCAGAAAATCTAAAGGATCAGAAGTCCCATCAAAAGCAATCCTGCCAACTCGGGCATAGAACAAAGCTGCCTCAGGGTCAGACATACCCTGCTGATAGGCAGGCTGAACAGGCTGAACAACTGGAGGAACAGGAACATCAAACTCAGGCTCAACAGGCTCCTCGTCCTGTAACTCTCTCTGCCTACGGCGACCTGCCGCTCCTCGAGGTCTACCTCTGCCACGACCTCTACGTCTAACTGGCGGCTCAGGAGGTAAAACCTCATCCTGAAAAGACTCATCATCCTCGGCCTCAACGACCGGTGGAGCGACACGCGCTCGCCTCCTCATTCTGAAAAGACAAACGGAAAGATTCAGACAAAACAGACAACGGAGGAATAACGCTGAAAACTACAGCAAAGAATACTTATCAAGACATACTCGAACCTAATACACTGCAGTAGTGACCAAAAGAAAAAACATAACTTTAAAACTAGGGCCACAACTCACATAACTAAGCCCTGACACAGAACCTGGCTCTGATACCAACTTTGTCATGACCCAAAACAGGGGCCATGACCGGCGCTAGGGAACGGGAATTCTTTCGAATCCAGAACCCGTAGCAAGCCTAAAAATAAAATAAAGCATACCATAATAACAGTAACAGTATAATATGCAGCGGAAAATAAAATCATAATATCATAATATCATCCATATCAACTGGATTAAATTCAAAACTCATCTCATCACATATATATAATCTTTAATACAAATCTGGTTTCAACATAATACATCTCCTTAAAATAAAATACATGAAATCAAATACTTTAATTCACAACTACTGCAGTGTCTAGATAAAATAAATAAGACTCAAGTAGACAATTTACATAAAGAAGCCGGGGCGAAAGAAATCCGGCGTATCGACCTGCTACTGAGGTCTGAGGAAGTTGACTCTCCTGAAAAAATTAGTCAACGGAGGGGAGTCAGACCTCACTGAGTGAATTACTATAATATATATACATACACACTAAGTGATAATGCATACAATCAACAGTATATATAATATGTATATATACAGGCAATTACACACAGATGCAATAAAATCATTTTTTATATATTTATCTGAAAATCATCTTTTATGAAGGATTACATAGAACCTTAGAATATCGCAACCTCAGAAAATAGTGTTAAACAACACTCTGGCCATACAGGCTCACTTATTCCAAATATATCCACTTAATCCATTTAGACAGTAGACTGGCCCCGAGACACTAAGTCAACCGAGCTCCAGCAGTCTAACTGCCAGTGTGATTGGCCCCGAGACACTTAGTCAACCGAGCTCCAGCAATCACACCCAAATCACATCTCACACATAACAATAATCATAATCAAATCAATATCCACAAATAAGTTAGTAATATAGCCTAAAGCTATAGGCGTACCGGTACGTACTCGGTCCTAGTGCTGCCCACTAGGTAGCACGTTCTATTGATATCCTTCATCATTAAATATAAAACATTCATTCACAATAAATGATGCATGAATTTAAATAAAATAACAATATAAACCATATATATACCGGAAATATACCAAAAGTAAACAAGGTATATTTCGAGTATATATACGTCAAATGCATTCAATCAAATCATAAATTAAACTAAAAATATATTTAAAAACATTTTAAATATATTTTATTAATAAAACATGTATATAATTTATTATATACCAAAAATAAACCAAAAGTATACTTAAATACAAATCACATTATTTATGCATTTTAATCAAAATAAAACATATATTTCTAAATCATGCATCCTAAGCATATATATATAGTATAGTAACTCACCTAATGCGCTCCACGAGACAGGTCCGACGGGCCTGGTCCACTAGCCCTCAGTCTCGGCGCAACTAAACAAGAAATAAATAACCGATATCAGAGTAACCCTAATAGAAATCCTAGAATTCAATCTAGAGTATTAAAATACAAAAACAGAATTAGGGTTCGACTGGACATCACGTTTTACGAGAATTCTACCGAAAATTCGGCAGAACCTCCCCTGTAAAACGGACATCTCTCTACTCAAAAGAGTAGAGCCGACCCTGCAAAGAAACACACTTCGAAATACAAGCTCAACACAATCAAAATCCCACGGTCGGACTCCAAACTACAGTCCACCGACCGGGGTCCACAAACATAGAATGATTCCAGATATACCAAAAATATCCTTAAATCACAGAAATACATTTTATAAATAAAAATTACATAATTGACCTTGAAACACTATAAAAACCGATTAAAACTCATTTTATTAGAAAAACCGTATATTATATATATAATTGAAAATAATTCACGAAAAATAGTTTTAATTAGTTAAAAATACCAAATATTTTGTAGAAATCATTTTTACACCTTAAATAAATATTAAAACCAATTAAATTACATTTTTAGACAATTTAGGGTAAAATTACCAAAATACCCCTATATATATTAATATACTTAAATTACTTCAAAAATCATACAATTATCCAAAATTAATTTTCTCAACATATTTATCAATAATATTAATAATTAAACTCAATTAACCAATTAAATTCAAATAAAAACACATTTAACCTAATTTTTCCAAAATTCCATAAACTTCAATAATTCAAAATAAATACTTAGAAATTCATAAAAATTCCAAATAAATTCCTATAATTCATTTCAACACCTAATTTAACCATAAACTCCAATTTCATAATTTAAATAATTAATTTCCGAAAATTAGAAAATAATATTAAAATATTCAAAAATACCCAAAAATCCAAAAAATCTCCAAAAATTCTACAAAAATTCATAAATGTATATTAAGCTACTAGGAACAACATTTGTGAAGGAAGTTTCCATGAATCATCCAATTCGAAGCTCAAAAAAAATCAAAAACCCTAATAGGCCGAAATTGACAAATCGAAAACTAAGCAATTCTAGACCATTTTAGCTCAAAACAAAGCTAGAATCACACTCACCGGAGCTCAAGGAGAAGAAAGAGACCGGCGGTGTCGAAAACGGTGGCCGGAATCGGAAGTTATGAAGAAATGGAGCTTCGGCCGGAAATGGAGGAGAAAGGGCTTGCCGGCGCCGGGGAAGGGAGCTGGGGGCGGCGGAGTGGCTGGCTGAGGAAGGTGGAGCTCCTGGCGGCACACCGACGGTCGGAAATCGGAAGTTGCAGCGGTGAGGAGTGAGGTGGGTGGTCGGGCGCGCGGGAGAGAAGGGAAGAAGAAGAAGAAGAAAAAGAAAAAGAAGGAAAAGAAAAGAAAGAAAAAGAAAAGAAAAAGAAAAAGAAAAGAGAAAAAAAAAGAAAAAGAAAAATAAAATAATTAAATATTAATAAAATAACAATAAAATAATTTAATAATAAATAAAATAATTAAATAACAATAAATAAATAAATAAATAATAAAATATTAGGGTTATATATATTAAACCCTAATTAAATAAATATTCACACACGGCTTTATTTAATAATTTAAAAATACGCATGAGTTCATGCAAGTCCGTAAATACATTTAAAATAATTAATAATAAATTGTTTACGTGAAAATTTCCCCGAAAATGCAAGTCCCGGGAAAATTTTACGTAAAACACTGAAAATAATATACAGTAATTAAAATAGGTTTTAAATACATATTAACTCATAAAAATATCATATAAAATACAGAAATTATTAACATTGCATATCCCGGTACAGTGTAAAAATATTTAAAAAAAAAACACGGGATATTACATATATATATATATATATATATTAAACTATAATCTTATAATATAATATAATAACTTTAGCTTAGTTTAATCCCTACCACAAATAATACTCACACACACACACACACACATATATATATATATATATATATATATATATATATATACACACACATAATATCTCACACAATATTAACAATAATACACACAATAGAATATAATATAATATAAAATAACACTCAAAATAACATTAATAAAATATCACTCTCAAAATTAATAAATATTAACAAAGTAAATTAATAAAATAAAATAAAATAATAATGAGGTGCTCACAATATTAAAAAAAAACTCAAAATCGTGTCAACTAAGGAAATAATATTAGTGTTTTTAAATAAAATAAAATTAAAATAACCTTGCACAAAATTAACATTATTAAAATAATGGTATTCGAAAATAATAAATATACATAATGAAATTTAAACGTCCAAAATAATATATTTACGTAGAAAACTCAATTAAATATAAAATAATCATAATTAATCATAAAATAATTAAATAATTAATTTAAAATTTTAAAAATTATTAACACTGCATATCTCATTATTTAATAAAATAATTTAAAAACCAGGGTCATCACAATATATATACAAAAATTATTAACACTGAATATCCCGGTACAGTGTAAAAATATTTAAAAATACGGAATATTACATCCACCAAGTATATATATATATATATATATATATATATATATATATATATATATAGACACACACACACACACACACACACACATAATAACACACAAATAAAATAATATTAACCCTAATATAATGTGTGTGTATATATATTATATTAGGGTTAATATTATTTTATTTGTGTGTTATTATGTGTGTGTGTGTATATATATATATATATAATAACAAATAAAATAATCATGCAAATAATAAGTTTTTAAAATAAATATTTATGTAGAAAATTATAATTGAACATAAAATAATATATATTAACCAAAAAATAATCAAATAATCAAATATAACTTTAAATTTTATTAACACTGCATATCCTGTTATAAAATAAAATAATTTAAAAATTAGAGTTATTACAATATAATTCATAATTTTTATTGTAATTTTTTTATTTTTAACAAAAATCAACAAATATAAACAAAGAAAAATAATAAAAACAATTGAAACCTACGACTAAAACAACAAAAATCAACTAAAACCAACGAAAGTAACAAAATTTTATAGTTGTTGATTGTTGTTGATTTTTGTTCTTTTTTCAGTTTTTTCATCATTAATAATAAAATTAAGATTATAAATATAACTTTAATAATAAAATTAAGATTATAAATATAAATTTTACTTTTATTAGTATAAATAATAATAATAATAATTTTTTTTTGATATAATTCATAATTTTTTTGTTATTTTTATTGAAACAATAATTATTGAATACTAGGGGTAATTTTTACTTTAATTAGTTTAATTTATAAATTCTTAATAATTATGAAAAAAATAATTATTGAAAACTATGGGTAATTTTTTTTTAATTAGCTTAATTTTTATATACTAAATAATAGTAAGTTTCAAAATAAAAAAAATTGTTATTTAAAATATAAAATTAAATTATTTAAAATATACAAATCAAATAAATGCATACAAGAAACTTAAATTAAAGATGATTTTAAAAATAATAAATAGGTAAAAAAAGAATTACAAAAAAAAAGAGAAAAATGAAAAAAAAGATGAAAGAAACAAAAATACAGAGAAAACGCTGAAGTTGGCCATCACCTTTAAAAAATGGCCTAAAATCTTGACAAAATTGAAAGCCAAAGAAACAAATCTGAAAATAAAAAATGTTTCCAACCACTAATGATATTAATTGCATTAACCATGACATTGAGTGAAATTTCTTAAAAAAAATTAACTGTTAAAAGATTTTTGTGATTTGATATTTGAGTCGAATGGATTTAGTTTGCTGAACTCTAAATATTGATGGTTTAGATAAAAATATATATATAGAGAGAGATGGAAAACATTTTCATAATTACCGTTGACCAAAGTTTCATTTCCAAAACACGTTAAAATGAAAAAAGTTTTTCAAAACTACAGTGTTCTTTTTCTTCCTTTCTTTATTTTTTTCCTTTCTTTGCAATTTTTTTCTTTTTCCCTTTATTCATTCTCTACTCTTGTATGATATTATTATAATCTGATATTTTATAAATTATTAAATTAATTTTGGGATTTATAGTTTTAATAAATATTTTATTAAATTATTATATTATGGTTATTTTGTGCAATTTAATTAAATTCAAATGCTATTAATTATTTTATTTTATTGTGGTTATATATTATTTAATAATAATAATAATATTATTATTTGTGAATAATATTAATTTAATGTATTTTATACAATTTAATATTTTATGGTGAATTTAATTAGAAAAGTAAATATTTAAATTAAAAATATTATTTTTATACTATTTCGTCTTCTTCTAATTTAAAAAAAAAAACATATATAAAAAATAATTTTTCCTTCCCCCTCTTTCTTTCCTTTCCTCCCCTTTTCCCTTCTCCTTTTCTTCCTCTTCCTCCCGCCACCATTTCTTCCCTCTCCCTTCTACCTCCTCTCGGTATCGTCAACTTTCGGAGGCCACCGATGTCAATTCCGACAACATCAGTGGACAAGATTACTCTCGTTTGAAAACTTGTTCCTTGAGCTTCGTTTCCCAAAAGGTAATTCCTCCTATTAACCTTGAATTTAGCTTTAATTTTGTTAATTTCATTATAGAGTTCATAATTTAATTTGTTGATTTTGTGTTCAATATTTTTAGCTAATTAATAATAATTTCTGGAAATATATTCAAATAATAGTTTTATTTATTAGTTTTATGATTAAATGGATTTTTAGCTATTTTTATTATATATTTGGACAATTTAAATAATTATTTGTAAAATATGCTATTTGATTTCGAATATTTGAAAAATGGATTTTTATTAATATTATTTAATTATATTTGAGATTTTATTACTTATTTTGAAAATAAATATCTTTAATGTTTTTATTATTTAAATAAGTTGAATTGTGGTATTTTATTTATTTTTATGAATTTTAGTGATTGTTAATATTTATTATTTTATTATTGATTTTGTGTATGTTGGTTCTTGGTTGGGCAATTTATGTAGTTTAGGGGGTCCAACCTAAGAAGTTGAGCATTTTGTGTATTTGAAGTGTGTTTGCTTGTAGAATCGGCTCTACTTTTAGTAGAGAGACATCCATTTTACAAAGGAGACTCTGCTAAATTTTTAATAAAATTCTCGTAAAACGTGACATCGGGTCGGTCCTAAGTTTTGAATTTATTGTCGAGTCATGTCCTAAATCGAATTGTTCTTTAAAAATTTTAGATATATAAAATTAAGATTTCGATTCTAATATATTATTATGTTATTATTTTCCTTAATTACTCCACGTGCTAGACTTATCGGATCGGGCTGGCCGAGCCAGGGTTGATTAGCGCGATAGAACAGTGAATTATTATCATATGTATACATAGCATGTAGATTAATATTATGAACAATCATATATGTTAATAAATATGAATTTAATTATGCTCATTTCATTAAATCATATTTATTATTGTTAATATTCATATATATGATTTTCCATAGATATATTGAGAATATTTATTTTTGATGATATATACTGCCATATTTTTATATTGAATTTTCATTATATTATTAAGAAACATTGTTTTGGAGGATAGTTGTAGATCGTGCTGCTTAGAGGGTTACTTTAGGGTTATTGCGCAACAATATGCTAGAATTAAGCTTTGAGCGATGATATGAGAATTATGATTTTGGTGAATTATGGATAAAGGGATGTGACTATGAATCCTCGGTTGACCTGTGAGGTATTCGGGGCCAGTTAGCACAGGTAGTGGGACTACAAATCCTTGGTTGTCCCTTTATGTACTTGGGACCAGTTCATTACCAAAAGTTGGACAAAATAATAATTTTGGAGTTATGGAAAGCCTAATAGTTGATGACATTCAGTGTTGAGGTTGAGGAAATTTAGAGATTTTACTTCAATCCTCCACTCAAAATTCTTCTGCATTTATTATTATTATAAAAGTGGATTTTTAACATTTGTATGATGTGCATGTGTGTGTATATATACATACATACATATATACATATATATATATATATATATATATATATATATATATATATATATATATATATATTATTATTATTATTATTATTATTATTATTATTATTATTATTATTATTATTATTATTATTATTATTATTATACAGATGAGTGTATATGACCTTAGGTTGCATGTATATACATTATAATAATTCATTTAATGAGGTCTGACTCCCCTTAATATTTTTTCAACATCTTTTATTTCAGACCTCCCTAATATAACTCTTCACTATACTCTTTCCTCTCCGGCTGATTTATGTAAATATTGAGTTGTCACTTCTCTTATTTTTGTAAATGCTGCAGTAGTAGTTGTCACATTTGTATTCTAACTCTAGGCATACTTGCATTCATTATACATTGCATTTACATAATATATATTGATTTAATTTGAGTATAAGTTAGCACACATATATATAGATATAGTTATAGAGAAAAAGACTCAATTGTGCAAATGATTGTCCTTGATTAAATAATTGAAAGCTTGAGGATTTATTAGTAACTTAAGCATCTCATTAAGGACCAAAAGTGGTATTATACATATTATTTAATTTATTTATTTGGATGTTAGGAGGAGAGCAGCCATTAAAAGAAAGAAAGAGAGAAAGAAAGAAGGGAAAAAGAGAAAAAGGGAAAAGAGGGCTGAATTAACTCCTCTTATAGAAGTGATTTTCCAAGCAAAATTAAAGATCTAAAGTACAATTAAGGTTGTAATCTTCATCTTAGAAGACTTTGGTGATTGATTTGGTAAGTAATTTTAGTATTTTGATTGATTTAATCTAGGGTTCTTAAGTTGCAGAATTTGAGTTTTATAATTTTGATTTATCAGTCTCTGTAATTCAACTATATCTTGATTTATAAAACTCTAAATTAAGTTTTATTTGATGATCTAGAATCTGGGAAGAATTATCTAAAATTTGTTCTCTTTGAGCTCGATTTGATTCAATCTCTATGATAGTGAAATTAGAGGAAACATTTTATTACTCAGTTTGTTATATAAATTGAGCTGGTTATGTTCAGATGCTTATATCTCGCTCTATAGTTGTCCAATTGGTGTGAATTTTTTTGTCAAATTCTAGACATATATATCTAATATTGACTAAAATTTCAGCTCAAAATTCCTTTTCTTTAAGTCCCAGTAATTCTTTAAATTTAGCTTTGAAAGTAGTGATTTTGATTATGTGAACCAGGTTTACAGAGTTCATAAGTTAAAACTAGTCTAGATATTTTTCGTATATCTTGAGATAGGAAACTCCAAATTAAGTTTATTTTAATTTTAAGGAAACTTTAAAGAGTTCTCTAAAACTTTGTAGTTTTGATCCAAAGCCGATTATGATTGAATAGTGGTCTAACAGACCTGTACTTTTGATTGCTCAATATGTTTGAGTAATTGAGCTGCTTGCAATACGACCTTTATAATTATATTTTTCGTTATTGGATGGAAGTGAAATTTTTATTTAAGATACTAGACACAAATACCTAAGTTTGGTTAAAATTTGAGGTTAAAATTCTTCTCCTACAGGTCAAAAAAAATTTTATAATATAGGCCTAAAAATAGCTCTTGTAGAGTTAATAAGGCTAGTTTGTAGAGTTAAATTAATTTGCATATTTTGCATATAGTTGGAGGCTGCATGGTAAGGTCAGCATATGATATTGTTATATTGATGATTTATAAATGAAATTGCTTATGTTAGGTACTGAAAAAGGCAAAGGAAGTGCAGGTGCAAACTAACCAAATTCGGTAAACCAAATTTTAGTGTTTATAAGTTGTTTGGTGAGTGGATGTTCAAGCCTTTAAAATCTATTTATTTTAGAAATAAATGATATTTCTTAACGTTGTTTTATGGACCTAAAATGAGGTATTTAAATGGTTTCAAGTCAGCCCCATGCTACTTGAATCGTATGTTTAAATTTCAAGCTTTAAAGGTTCCAAGTATATGAATTAAGTGTGTTACTTTTATATGCTTTGCTTTATGATTTAAATTGAGATCCTTTTGGTTACTTGGTGATTAAAATGAGCTTATGCCCAATATAATTTCACTTCTTTGAACTATACTGAGATTATTTTAATTTTGAATACTTTGTTGAAAGCAAATGTGATAGAAAGGTTTTGACTATGTATTCGATGGAAATGGTATTTATTTTATGTATTACCTCCCTATATGAGAAGTATGAATGTGCTGAGGTGATATATGCATATTTGAGATTGTTTTGGTTGTTATTGCGCTATAAACAATGGGGCTTGATTGCATGATGGTGAAGGAAGAAGGGTTGTTTCGTGCTAATGTAGTTGAAGGGTTAGCCTTCAAGTGTACCTAAAGAGTGAGCTTGTGATGGCCTGCATGTTATGGCTGAGTTGGGATGCTTGTGGTAGGGATGGTTAATACAAATGAAAAGTTATATTGATATTTGCAAAGGCATATGTTTCAATTGACTAAGATTTGAATGTGTTTGAAAGTGAAATTGAATTGGATAATTTGAGCGAATGATAATTTGATATTTAAATGCTTTAGTAGTTTAATTTGAAATGTTTATTATATTTAATTTAGCTAAACTATTTTTTGCTTGTAACGTCTATTCATTGAGTATTTTTTATACTCATTTTACTCTCTTTTATAAATGATTTCAAATAGTTGGGCTTGATAATTGGTGAACCGGGTTGAGTGAGTGTGAATAAAAATCTAGAATAAGGTTGGCCAACAATTCTCATTAGAGTAGTCTTTTCTTTTCTTTTATTTTTATTTTATTTTAATGATGTATAAGTGTGTAAAACATTAGTGATTAAGCCATATTTAAAAATGTAACATTTATGTTTTCTAAATATTTTGTATGTATTTTTATTATTCATAAATAATATTTTACTATTCCTAAATACATATGTTTACTATACATGAATAGTACTTCACTATTTAAAAAAATATTAATACTTAAAAGGTTCTTATTCTCTAAATATAATATATGTACAACACTAAACTTTTATAAGAGATTAATTTTCAATCCTTTTGCAATTATAAGGATATTTTAATAAAAAATTATTTAACTAAGCAAATTATTTGACATTTGGTTTTAAATGTCCATCTCGGGCTATATGAGATGAGGTGTGACAATTTTGGTGTCAGAGCTTTGTTAAATGGTCCTTTAAAATATACTTTTGTTGTAGTTTGATGAAATTCTAAAAATATTTTTATTATATTATAGGATGCCACGAAGAAGGAATCATGGTAGACCACCTAAACAAGGGAGAGTTGGCCAACGGGGTAGTAACAGGGCAAAGTCTAGGGGTAGTGCTAATCCTGATATAAAGTCTGAGGCTAGAACCCCTACTGTCCAGCAACCTCCACCTCCCCCACCCCATGTTGTACCTGTATTGTAGCTGGATCCCAGAATACTTGCAGAGACTATTGTTGTTACTTTAGCAGCCCAAGAACAAAGGAGAAGGCTTGGTGATATAATTGAACATGCTAAGAAATGTGGAGCATTTGAATTTCATGGCTTAGTTGATTCTCAGAAGGCAGATAGATGGTTAAGAGCTACAGAGAAAGCATTTAATACTCTTGCATTAACTGAAGCATAGAAAATTGATAATGTGTATGGCCTTCTACATGATATGGCAGATGCCTAGTTTTCTTGGGTTAGATTATTATATGGAGGTCAATTAACTTGGGATGTATTTGAGACTGCGTTTTATAGGGAATACTTGACAGATGCATTTAAGGCTGAAAGGCAAAATGAATTCATTGCTTTGAAACAACGGACAATGTCAATTCGAGAATATGTGGATAAATTTGAAGATTTATATAAGTATGCTTCAGATATTTTTCCAAATCAAGCTTAAAAGTGTTACAGATTTAAAGAGGGCCTGCAAACTGTGTTGAAGAATGAATTATCACTATATGAAGGCCATAATTTTAGGGGTTGGGTTAATAAAGCAATAGAGAAAGAGAAGTTGAGAGAGGAAATAGAGCAAGAGAGCAAGTTAAAGGCTCTAGTTTGGGTAGGGAGGCAAAAAGGGTTCAGTAAGGGAACTGGCACATCTCAACAAAGGCCAGAGACATGAGGATTCAGAGGCAGTAGAGGGCCTTAGACTTGGTCAGGCACTAATAGACCACAGTCTTCTCAGTTTACTCAGAGCTCTGTAAGACAACCTGTAGTTAGTGCAGATAGTTCATTCAGAAGGACCACACCTTGTACTGTTTGTGGCCGTGTTCATGAGGGAGGAGATTGTAGGAAGAGGACTGTTCAGTGTTTCGAATGTGGTAGATTCAAACACATTATGAGGGATTGTCCTAATTTTGCATAGTTTGGCACTAGTACGGGTAGAGGAGTCCAGAGCATAGCTAATAGAGGTGGTAGGACCTCTGGATTTGGTAGAGGTTTAAGTAGAGGTTTAGGAGCCAGTATTATTCGAGAGGGTGTTGCATCCACATCGATACAACCTACTCGACCTATACAGATAGAGAGACCTTTAGTATAACCTAGGATCTTTGTTACAACACAACAGGAGGCAACATCATCACGTGATGTTATTTCTGGTAGGTTAACTATCTTTGGTGAGAATGCTTATGCTTTAATTGATTCGGGTGCAACCCATTCATTCATTGCATTATTTTTTGCATCATGCATACCAAAAGAAAAGAGTGTAATGAACCAGGGTTTGGCTGTAGATATACCAGTGGGTGAATCCGTAGTTTGTAGACATGTTTATCGAGATTGTGAGTTAGAATTTGGAGGTCAAAAATTAGAAGCAGACTTAGTGCCATTGCCATTACAAATTTTTGATATGATTATTGGCATGGATGTCTTAACCAAATACCAGGCAACAATTGATTATTATAAGAAGAAAGTAGAGTTCCAAATTCCTATGGGTAGTAAAATTATGTTTAGAGGTGAAAAGGGTTCAGAGCATTATAGTATGATTTTAGCGCTCATAGCTAGAAAAATGATGAGAAAAGGGTGTGAAGCATTCTTGGCATATGTTATTGACATTGAAAAAAAGGGGCAAAAGATTAACAGTCTACCTATAGTAAATGAGTTTACAGATGTAGTTCTAGAAGATCTTCCAAGTTTGCCACTTGATAGAGAGATTGAGTTCGGTATTGATTTGTAGCCAGGTATAACTCCTATTTCTCAAGCTCCATATAGAATGGCTCCAGTAGAATTAAAAGAATTAAAGGTGCAGTTTCAAGAATTACTTGATAAAGGCTACATTAGACCTAGTGTATCACCTTGGGGAGCACCAGTTTTGTTTGTGAAGAAGAAGGATGGTACCATAAGATTATGTATTGATTACAGATAGTTGAATAAGGTGATTGTGCGTAATAAGTATCCATTGCCACAGATTGATGACTTGTTTGATCAACTGCAAGGAGCTAGAGTATTCTAAAAGATTAACTTGAGGTATGGGTATCACCAACTGAAGATTAAGGCAACAGATATGCCTAAAACAACATTTAGAACTCAATATGGGCATTATGAATTCTTAGTGATGCCATTCGAGTTAACTAATGCTCCTATTGCATGCATGGATTTAATGAATAGAGTATTCGAGCCTTATTTGGATACCTTTATTATTGTGTTCATTGATGATATTTTGGTGTATTCACAGTCAAAGGAAGAGCATGCTGAGCATTTAAGGATTGTACTATAAACATTGAGAGATAAACAACTGTATGCTAAGTTTAGCATGTGTGAATTTTGGTTAGAGAAAGTGGTGTTTCTAGGGCATGTCATCTCATCTGAGGGAGTATATATTGATCCTAAGAAAATTGAAGCAATTCTTAGTTAGAAACCACCTACCAATGTGCATGAGATGCATAGTTTTCTAGGGTTGGTGGGCTATTATAGGAGATTTGTGTAGAACTTTTCTATCATTACTTTACCTTTAACAAAACTGCTAAGGAAGAATGTAAAGTTTATTTGGAATGAAGAATGCGAAGATAGTTTTGATAAATTAAAGGCATGTTTAACTTCAGCACTAGTGTTGACACTACCAGTGATGGGACTAAAATAATTATGTATAGTGATGCATCTAGAAATGGCTCGGGCTATGTATTGATGCAATAGGGTAAGGTGGTAGCCTATGCTTCTCAACAATTGAGGCCACATGAGTTGAATTATCCTATATATGACTTAAAGCTAGTAGCAATTATTTTTGCTTTAAAAATTTAGAGACATTATTTATATGGTAAGAAGTGTCAGATTTTCACAAATCATAAGAGCTTGAAGTACATACTAAGTAAGAAAGAATTGAACTGGAGGCAAAGAAGATGGATTGAGCTTCTAAAGGATTATGATTTCACCATTGAATATCACCCAGGGAAAGCTAATGTAGTAGCAGATGCACTTAGCAGGAAGTCCTTAGGTAACTTATCTTACATTCATTCTGTGAGAATTCCATTGTTACTTGAATTAAGGGCTTTGGATGTGGAGTTAGTTCAGGGTGAGAAAGGAGCATTGCTTGCTACTTTAAGGATCCAACCAGTGTTGATTAATAAAGTTAAAGAGGCACAAAGTCAAGATGAACAAATGGTGAAGATAAAAGAGCAAGTCCTGTAGGGCAACAGGGTAGACTTTATGATTTTAAAGGACGGTACTTTATTATATAGGGGTAGATTATATGTACCTAATGTAAAAGTTTTGAAAAGAGAGATAATGGAGGAAGCATAAAATTCAGCATATGCAATGCATCCTCGAAGTACTAAAATGTACCTTACTTTGAAAGACAACTATTGGTGGTCAGGGATGAAGAAAGACATTGCAGAGTTTGTGGCTAGATGTTTGGTTTACCAATCAGTGAAAGCTGAGCATCAACATCCAGCAGGAACATTGAAACCTCTTCCTATTCCTGAATGGAAGTGGGAGCATATCATGATGGATTTTGTGGTTGGGTTGCCCAAGACTCAGTAGGGACATGATGTAGTTTGGGTGATTGTTGATTGACTCACCAAATCAGCTCACTTTTTTCCTGTTAAAGTGAGCTTCTCACTAGATAAACTTGCTGAAGTCTACATCAGAAAAGTGATTAAATTACATGGTATTCCATTCTCTATTGTATCATATCGAGATCCAAGGTTTACATCCAAATTTTGGCCAAGTTTACAACATGCTTTGGGTACTAAGTTGAGGTTTAGTACAACTTTTCATCCTCAAACAGATGGCCAGTCAGAGAGGACAATTCAAACATTAAAAGATATGCTTCGAAGTTGTGTGATGGAATTACAGGGTAGCTACGATAAACATCTACCTTTGATGGAATTTGCCTACAACAATACTTTTCATTCTAGTTTGGGAATGGCAAACTATGAAGCACTATATGGTAGGAAGTGCAGAACTCCAATTTATTGGGATGAAGTTAGGGAAAGACAATTAGTTGGTTCAGAAATTGTGCAAATGACAACAAAGAAGATTAAGTTAATTCAGAATCGACTTAAAGAAGCCCAAAATAGACAGAAGAGTTATGCAGACTTAAAAAAGGAACCGATTGAATATACATTGGGAGACAAGGTCTTCCTAAAGATTTCACTTTGGAAAGGAGTGTTGCAGTATGGGAAAAGGGGGAAATTAAGCCCTAGGTATATTGGTCCATATGAGGTGATTGAGAGGATTGGTCCAGTAGCCTATAGGTTGGCCTTACCTTCAGAATTGTCTCAAATTCATAATGTTTTCCATGTGTCAATGTTGAGGAGGTATAGGAGTGATCCTAGTCACCTTTTGCAAGCCTAACCTATAGAATTGAAAGAAAACTTATCTTATGAAGAAGAGTTAGTTGCAATTGTTGCTAAGGAAACCAAGGTGTTGAGAAATCAATATCCTCATTTGTTTTAGCATAAATTTTGGGGATGAAATTTCCTAAGGTAGGGAGAATTGTCACATCCATACTCTAACTCTAAGTATACTTGCATTCATTATACATTGCATTTACATAATATATATTGATTTAATTTGAGTACAAGTTAGCATATATATATAGATATAGTTATAGAGAAAAAGACTCAATTGTGCAAATGATTATCCTTGATTGAACAACTGAAAGCTTGAGGATTTATTAGTAACTTAAGCATATCATTAAGAACCAAAAGGGGTATTATACATATTATTTAATTTATTTATTTGGATGTCGGGAGGAGAGCAGCCATTAAAAGAAAGAAAGAAAAAAAGAAAGAAAGAAAGAAGGGAAAAAGAGAAAAAGGGAAAAGAGGGCTAAATTAATTCCTCTTATAGAAGTGATTTTCCAAGCAAAATTAAAGATCTAAAGTACAATTAAGGCTGTAATCTTCATCCTAGAAGACTTTGGTGATTGATTTGGCAAGTAATTTTAGTATTTTGGTTCATTTAATCTAGGGTTCTTAAGTTGCAAAATTCAGGTTTTATAATTCTGGTTTATCAGTCTCAGTAATTTGATCATATCTTAATCTATAGAACTCAAAATTAAGTTTTATTTGATGATCTGGAATCTTGGAAGAATTATCTAAAATTTTTTATCTTTGAGGTCGATATGATTCTATCACAACCCAAAACAGAGGCCATGACCGGTGCTAGGGAACGGGAATTCTTTCGAATCCGGAACCCGTAGCAAGCCTAAAAATAAATTAAAACATGCAATAATAACAATGACAATATAGAAATCATAAATATTACAATATCATTTCATCACTGGATTTAAATCAAATCTCATCTCATAGATATATAATCTTTAAATACAAATCCAGTTTCAATATAATACATCTCTTTAAAATAAAATACATGAAATCTAATACTTTAATTCACAACTACTGTAGTGTCTAGATAAAATAAATAAGACTCAAGTAGATAATTTACACAAAGAAGCCGGGGCGGAAGAAATCCGGCGTATCGACCTGCTACTGAGGTCTGAAGAAGTTGACTCTCCTGAAAAATAGTCAACGGAGGGGAGTCAGACCTCACTGAGTGAATCACTATAATATATATACATACACACTAAGTGACAATGCATACAGTCAACGGTATATATGTAATATGTAAATATATACATGCAAATTCACACAGATGCAGAAAAATCATTTTTTATATATTTGTATTGTAAATCACAGTTTATGAAGGATCACATAGAAACCTAGAATATCGCAACCTCAAAAATAGTATTAGACAACACTCTAGCCATACAGGCTCACTTATTCCAAATATATCCACTTAATCCATTTAGATAGTAGACTGGCCCCGAGACACTAAGTCAACCGAGCTCCAGCAGTCTAACTGCCAGTGTGATTGGCCCCGAGACACTTGGTCAACTGAGCTCCAGCAATCACACCTCCAAACCACATCTCACATATCAATAATCATATCAAACCAATATCCACAAATAGTTAGTAACATAGCCTAAAGCTATAGGCGTACCGGTACGTACTCGGTCCTAGTGCTGCCCACTAGGTAGCACGTTCTATCGATATCCTTCATTAATAATATAAATCATTCATTCACAATAAATGATGCATGAATTTAAATGAAATAACAATATAAACCATATATATACCAGAAATATACCAAACGTAAACCAAGTATATTTCGAGTATATATATGTCAAATGAATTCAATCAAATCATAAATTAAACTAAAAATATATTTAAAAACATTTTTTATATATTTGTATTGTAAATCACAGTTTATGAAGGATCACATAGAAACCTAGAATATCGCAACCTCAAAAATAGTATTAGACAACACTCTAGCCATACAGGCTCACTTATTCCAAATATATCCACTTAATCCATTTAGATAGTAGACTGGCCCCGAGACACTAAGTCAACCGAGCTCCAGCAGTCTAACTGCCAGTGTGATTGGACCCGAGACACTTGGTCAACTGAGCTCCAGCAATCACACCTCCAAACCACATCTCACATATCAATAATCATATCAAACCAATATCCACAAATAGTTAGTAACATAGCCTAAAGCTATAGGCGTACCGGTACGTACTCGGTCCTAGTGCTGCCCACTAGGTAGCACGTTCTATCGATATCCTTCATTAATAATATAAATCATTCATTCACAATAAATGATGCATGAATTTAAATGAAATAACAATATAAACCATATATATACCAGAAATATACCAAACGTAAACCAAGTATATTTCGAGTATATATATGTCAAATGAATTCAATCAAATCATAAATTAAACTAAAAATATATTTAAAAACATTTTAAATATATTTTATTAATGAAACATGTATATAATTTATTATATACCAAAAATAAACCAAAAATATACTTAATATAAACTAAAGAAATAATCAATTTATTTATGCATATTTAATCAACATAAAACATGCATTTCTAAATCATGCATCCTAAGCATATATATATATAATATAGTAACTCACCTAGTGCGCTCCACGAGACAGGTCCGATGGGCCTGGTCCACTAGCCCTCGGTCTCGGCGCAACTAAACAAGCAATAAATAACCGACATCAGAATAAACCTAACAAAAATCCTAGAATTCGATCTAGAGTATTAAATATAGAATTGATATCAGGGTTCGACCGGATATCATGTTTTACGAGAATTCTACCGAAAATCCGGCAGAACCTCCCCTGTAAAATGGAGGTCTCTCTACTCAAAAGAGTAGAGCCGACCCTGCAAAGAAATACACTTCGAAATACAAGCTCAACACAAGGCACAATCAAAATCCCACGGTCGGACTCCAAACTACAGTCTACCGACCGGGGTCCACAAACACAGAACAATTCCAGAAATACCAAAAATATCCTTAAAACCTAGAAATACATTTTATACGTAGAAATTACATAATTAACCTTAAAACACTGTAAAAATCGATAAAAACTCATTTTATTAGAAAAATCGTATATTATATATATAATTGAAAATAATTCACGAAAAATAGTTTTAATTAGTTAAAAATACCAAATATTTTGTAGAAATCATTTTTATACCTTAAATAACTATTAAAACCAATTAAATTACATTTTTAGCCAATTTAGGGTAAAATTACCAAAATTCCCCTATATATATTAATATACTTAAATTACTTCAAAAATTCACCAAAAATCATACAATTATCCAAAATTAATTTTCTCAACATATTTATCAATAATATCAATAATTAAACTCAATTATCCAATTAATTTCAAATAAAAACACATTTAACCTAATTTTCCCAAAATTACATAAACTTCAATAATTCAAAATAAATACTTAGAAATTCATAAAAATTCCAAATAAATTCCTATAATTCATTTCAACACCTAATTTAACCATAAAATCCAATTTCATAATTGAAATAATTAATTTCCGAAAATTAGAAAATAATATTAAAATATTCAAAAATACCCAAAAATCCAAAGAATCTCCAAAAATTCCACAAAAATTCATACATGTATATTGAGCTACTAGGAACAACATTTGTGAAGGGAGTTTTCATGAATCATTCAATTCGAAGCTCAAAAAAATCAAAAACCCTAATATGACCAAAATTGAAAAATCGAAACCTAAGCAAATCTAAACCATTTTAGCTCAAACCAAAGCTAGAATCACACTCACCGGAGCTCAAGGAGAAGAAAGAGACCGGCGGTGTCGAAAACGGTGGCCGGAGGAGGGAGAAACGGCGAAGGGTCGATTTTCGGCCAAAAGAGGAAAACTAGCTCGTCGGCGCCGGGGAAGGGAGCTGCTGGCGGCGGGGGACGGCTGGGAACGACGGTGGCAAGCCAGGAGGTACACCAATGGTATGTGGCCGGAGTTACAGCGGTGAGGGGTGAGGTGGGTGGTGGTCGGGCGCGGGAGAGAAGGAAAGAAGAAGAAGAAGAAGAAAAAGAAAAAAGAAAGAAAGAAAAGGAAAAGAAAAAAGAAAAAAAAAAGAAAAAGAAAAAGAAAAATAAAACAAAATAATTAAATAATAATAAAATAATTTTAATAATTTAATAATAAATAAAATAATTAAATAACAATAAATAAATAAATAAATAATAAAATATTAAGGTAATATATATTAAACCCTAATTAAATAAATATTCACACACATAGTCTTTATTTAGTAATTTAAAAATACGTATGAGTTCATGCAAGTCCGAAAATACATTTAAAATAATTAATAATACATTGTTTACGTGCAAAATTTCCCCGAAAATGCAAGTCCTGGGAAAATTTTACGTAAAACACTGGAAATAATACACAGTAATTAAAATAGGTTTTAAATACATATCAACTCGTAAAAATATCATATAATATACAGAAATTATTAACACTGCATATCCCGGTACAGTGTAAAAATATTTTAAAAACACAGGATATTACAGTCTTCCCCCCCTTACAAGAATTCGTCCCCGAATTCCAGAAAACAAGATCAAAAAGGAAAGAGATACGAGTAAGAAGCTCGCATCTCAGCTTCAGTCTCCCACGTATGCTCCTCAACTCTGTCGCTACGCCACAGAATCTTGACCATCGGAATCTGCTTCGATCGCAACTATCGAACTTGATAATCTACGATCGCCACAGGTTCTTCCACAAACGTCAAATCTTCACTCACTTCTACACTATCGGGCTGCAACACGTGTGAAGGGTCTGAGATATACTTCCTCAGCATCGAGATATGAAATACTGGATGCACTTGTGACATACTCAGAGGCAAATCCAACCGATATGCAACAGTGCCAACTCTCTCCAGAATCTCAAACGGTCCAATGTATCTCGGTGCTAACTTACCCTTCCTACCAAATCTCATCACACCCTTCATCGGAGATACTTTCAGAAAAACAAAATCTCCAACCTGAAACTCCACATCTCTGTGCCTAGGATCCACATAACTCTTCTGTCTGCTAACTGCGGTCTCTCATCTACGCTTGATCACGATGACCTTCTCTGCAGCATCCTGAATCATCTCAGGTCCAGTCAAAGCTCTCTCACCAATCTCATCCCAACTCAACGGGGATCTACACTTCCTTCCATACAACGCCTCATATGGTGCCATACCAATACTGCTATGGTAGCTGTTATTATATGCAAACTCAACGAGTGACAAATGATCATCCCAGCTACCTCCCAAATCCAAGACACACATCCTCAACATATCTTCCAGTGTCTGGATCGTCCTCTCAGACTGGCCATCTATCTGAGGATGAAAAGCAGTATTGAAATCCAACCTAGTGCCCATCGCTTCCTGCAACTTCTGCCAAAAATGAGCAGTAAACACCGAACCTCTATCTGACACAATGGACACAGGTACTCCATGAAGGCACACAATATGCTTCACATACAACTTCGCCAATCTAGCAACTGAATATGTGGCTTTCATAGGCAAGAAATGTGCAGACTTCATCAACCTGTCTACAATCACCCAGATGGAATCGTATCCATCCTTCGAACGAGGTAAACCAACCACAAAATCCATAGCTATCCTTTCCCACTTCCACTAAGGAATAGGAAGAGGTTGAAGCTTCCCAGAAGGCTTCTGATGTTCGGCTTTCACTTACTGACACGTCAAACACTTAGCAACATAATCAGCGACATCCTTCTTCAATCCATCCCACCAGTATAAATCTCTGATACTGTGGTACATCTTAGTAACACCTGGATGTACGCTGTAGGCTGTAGAATGTGCTTCCTCTAGGATCTCTTCTCTCAAGTCATCCACATCAGGAACACACAGTCTACCACTGATCCACAACACACCATCATCATCAAGTGTGAAATCAGTGAACTTCTCTGCTCTAACATTCTCTGCAAGCTCTTCCAGAATAGGATCTCAGCTCTGAGCTGCTTTAATCCTATCCCTCAGTACAGATCATACTTTAAACTGAGCTAGCAGTCCACCTGATCTACTAATCTTCATCATCAGACCTTGATCCACCAACAAATGCAATTCCTGGATCAATGGTCTCCTCTCAACACTGATGTGAGCAAGACTACCTGAGGACTTTCTACTCAAGGCATCTGCTACGACATTAGCTTTACCCGGATGGTAAAGAATCTCGCAATCATAATCCTTCAACAATTCCAACCATTTTCTCTGCCTCAGATTCAAATCTCTCTGCTAGAAAATGTACTTAAGGCTCTTGTGATCAGTAAATATCTCACAAGTCACCCCGTACAAATAATGTCTCCAAATCTTCAAAGCAAAGATCACTGCAGCCATCTCAAGATCATGTGTAGGATAGTTCTGCTCATGCTTCTTCAACTGCCTCGAAGCATAGGCTATCACCCTTCCATTCTGCATCAGCACACAACCAAGACCAATTCTAGAAGCATCACAGTAAACTGTGAACTTATCCACACTATTAGGCAAAGCTAATACTGGCGCTGTGGTCAATTTCTCCTTCAACAACTGAAAACTATTCTCACAAGCTTCTGACCACTCGAATCTAACATTCTTCTAAGTCAAACGAGTCATAGGGGCTGCTATCCTGGAAAAATCCTGCACAAACCGCCTATAATACCCGGCTAAACCTAGAAAACTTCGAATCTCCGTAACAGAAGTAGGTCTAGGCCATTCAGACACTGCCTCAATCTTCTGTGGATCAACCTGAATACCTTCTTTAGACACTACGTGTCCAAGAAAAGAAACACTCTCCATCCAGAAATCACACTTCGAGAATTTAGCATAAAGCTGATGATCTCTCAGTGTCTATAGTACAATCCTCAAATGATATACATGCTCTTCCATACTCCTCGAATATACCAGTATATCATCAATGAAGACTACTACAAACTGATTCACATACGGTCTGAATACCCTATTCATCAGATCCATAAAAGCTGCTGGTGCATTAGTCAAACCAAAAGACATCACCAGAAACTCATAATGGCCATATCGAGTACGGAACGCTGTCTTAGGAATATCAGATTCACTGATACGCAGCTGATGATAACCCGACCTCAAGTCAACCTTGGAAAAGAATTATGCACCCTGTAGTTGATCAAACAAATCATCTATCCTCAGGAGAGGATACTTGTTCTTCACCGTCACCTTATTCAACTCTCTGTAGTCAATGCACAGTCTCAAGGTACCATCCTTCTTCTTCACAAACAGGACTGGTGCACCCCAAGGGGAAACACTAGGTCTGATGAAACCTTTATCCAATAACTCTTGCAACTGCTCCTTCAACTCTCTCAACTCTGCAGGAGCCATACGATAGGGTGGCATAGATATAGGAGTAGTACCTGATACCACATCTATACAAAACTCAATCTCTCTGTGAGGTGGTAAACCTGGTAACTCCTCGGGAAAAACATCAGGAAACTCACAAGCAATCGGAACATCTGTGAGTGATAACTTCTCCACTGACGTATCCCTGACTAATGCCAAATATCCCTGACAACCTTTCCTCAATAACTTCCTAGCCGTAATAGCAGAAATAAGATTCTGAGGTGCTGAACTCCTATCACCAACAAACTTAAACTCTTCTTCATCAGGAATTCTAAAAGTCACCTCCTTATTCTTGCAATCTACCATGGCATAGTGATGAGATAACCAATCCATTCCCAGAATAACATCAAACTCCATCACATCCAACAAAATCAAATCGACGGGTAATTCTCTATCTCCCATGAGAACCGGACAACCAGAAAGAACAATATCGGCGTCCAAGGAATCACTCAGAGGAGTGGCAATAGACAAAGGAAAAGCCATCCTCGAAGCTTGCCAACAAGATTTAGAAGCAAAAATAAGAGAAACAAATGAATGCGTGGCACCCGGATCAAACAAAACCCATGCATCCAGGTAACAAACAGAAACAATACCTGCCACGATTGCATTAGATGCCTGAGCATCCTGCTGAGTCAGATGAAAAACTCTGGCCTGACCTCGACCTCCCTGCTGACTGGTAGAAGCCTGGCCAACACCTCTGGCACCTCCTCTAGTACCTCTACCACGACTCTGCTGTGGAACAAACTAAGTGGAACTCTGATGCTGGACTGGTGGTAACTGAAATGGCACGGGTGCTGCACTAGCAATCGACTGCTGTGGGAATCATGGAATCTGCTGCTGCTGATACCCGGAATAAGGACATGATCTGGCAAAATGTCCTGTCTGCCCGCATCTGAAGCATGTCAGTGGTGTCAGATAACACGGTCCCTGATGGACTCTACCACAAGTCTGATAAATACTGGTCGTTGATCCAGAACTACAACCACTGCTGCTGCTCGAAGCACCTGACCCAAATCTGAACGATCTACGCTGACCTCCACGGCTATGTCTACTGCTCCGATGCACTCACTGCTGCTGTCTCTGACTCTGCTGAGTCAAACCTCGCTGCTGACTACTCGAACCAACATGAAAACTCGAATACGGAGTAGCCTGCGATCCACTCGACTGAACTCCTAGCTAGTAATAATCAGGCATCGCTCCCTGCCTAACTAGTCTCAGCTCAATCTCCTTAGCCAACTCAATCACAGACTCCAGAGTAAGGCCTGCTGTAGGCATACCAGCAAAAGCTGAACCCAAACCAGTAACGTATGTAGTGACAGTGAAATACTAATCTCGCATCAGATCCTCAGCATATCTACCCAGATGAAGAAACTCTCAGGTATACTCCTCTACAGATCGATCTCCATGAGAAATACTGATCAAACGAAGATGATAGCTCAAACGAAGCGGCTCTGGATAGAATCTCCTCATAAATCGCTCTCGAAACTGAGCCCATGCCATCGTCATCATATAAGGCTGGATCATCTGAATGAACCAATCTAGGGCTGGTCCCTCAACAGACAACTCAATAATCATGATCCGCTGGTACTCGGTATGAGCAGTCTGAGTCCTAGTCTCGATCGCATGCAGAAAATCTAACGGATCGGAAGTACCATCAAAAGCAATCCTGCCAACTCGGGCATAGAACAAAGCTGCCTTAGGGTCAGACATACCCTGCTGATAGGCAGGCTTAACAGGCTGAACAACTGGAGGAACAGGAACATCAAAATCAGGCTCAACAGGCTCCTCGTCCTGTAACTCTCTCTACCTACGACAACCTGTCGCTCCTCGAGGTCTACCTCTGCCACGACCTCTACGTCTAACTGGCTGCTCAGGAGGTAAAACCTCATCCTAAAAAGACTCATCATCCTCGGCCTCAACGACCGATGGAGCGACACGCGCTCGCCTCCTCATTCTGAAAAGACAAATGGAAAGATTCAGACAAAACAGACAACGGAGGAATAACGCTGAAAACTACAGCAAGGAATACTTATCAAGACGTACTCGAACCTAATACACTGCAATAGTCCAACAGAAAACACAACTTTAAAACTAGGGCCACAACTTATATAACTAAGCCCTGACACAGAACTCTGCTCTGATACCAACTTTGTCACGACCCAAAACAGGGGCCATGACCGGCGCTAGGGAACGGGAATTCTTTCGAATCCAGAACCCGTAGCAAGCCTAAAAATAAATTAAAACATGCAATAATAACAATGACAATATAGAAATCATAAATATTACAATATCATTTCATCACTGGATTTAAATCAAATCTCATCTCATAGATATATAATCTTTAAATACAAATCCAGTTTCAATATAATACATCTCTTTAAAATAAAATACATGAAATCTAATACTTTAATTCACAACTACTGCAGTGTCTAGATAAAATAAATAAGACTCAAGTAGATAATTTACACAAAGAAGCTGGGGCGGAAGAAATCCGACGTATCGACCTGCTACTGAGGTCTGAAGAAGTTGATTCTCCTGAAAAATAGTCAACGGAGGGGAGTCAGACCTCACTGAGTGAATCACTATAATATATATACATACACACTAAGTGACAATGCATACAGTCAACGGTATATATGTAATATGTAAATATATACATGCAAATTCACACAAATGCAGAAAAATCATTTTTTATATATTTGTATTGTAAATCACAGTTTATGAAGGATCACATAGAACCCTAGAATATTGTAACCTCAAAAATAGTGTTAGACAACACTCTAGCCATACAGGCTCACTTATTCCAAATATATCCACTTAATCCATTTAGACAGTAGACTGGCCCCGAGACACTAAGTCAACCGAGCTCCAGCAGTCTGATTGCCAGTGTGATTGGCCCCGAGACACTTGGTCAACCGAGCTCCAGCAATCACACCTCCAAACCACATCTCACATATCAATAATCATATCAAACCAATATCCACAAATAGTTAGTAACATAGCCTAAAGCTATAGGCGTACCGGTACGTACTCGGTCCTAGTGCTGCCCACTAGGTAGCACGTTCTATCGATATCCTTCATTAATAATATAAATCATTCATTCACAATAAATGATGCATGAATTTAAATGAAATAACAATATAAACCATATATATACCAGAAATATACCAAACGTAAACCAGGTATATTTCGAGTATATATATGTCAAATGAATTCAATCAAATCATAAATTAAACTAAAAATATATTTAAAAACATTTTAAATATATTTTATTAATGAAACATGTATATAATTTATTATATACCAAAAATATACTTAATATAAACTAAAGAAATAATCAATTTATTTATGCATATTTAATCAACATAAAACATGCATTTCTAAATCATGCATCCTAAGCATATATATATAGTATAGTAACTCACCTAGTGCGCTCCACGAGACAGGTCCGACGGGCCTGGTCCACTAGCCCTTGGTCTCGGCGCAACTAAACAAGCAATAAATAACCGACATCAGAATAAACCTAACAAAAATCCTAGAATTCGATCTAGAGTATTAAATACAGAATTGATATCAGGGTTCGACCGGATATCACGTTTTACGAGAATTCTATCGAAAATCCGACAAAACCTCCCCTGTAAAACGGACATCTCTCTACTCAAAAGAGTAGAGCCGACCCTGCAAAGAAATACACTTCGAAATACAAGCTCAACACAAGGCACAATCAAAATCCCACGGTCGGACTCCAAACTATAGTCTACCGACTGGGGTCCACAAACACAGAACAATTCCAGAAATACCAAAAATATACTTAAAACCTAGAAATACATTTTATACATAGAAATTACATAATTAACCTTAAAACACTGTAAAAATCGATAAAAATTTATTTTATTAGAAAAATCGTATATTATATATGTAATTGAAAATAATTCACGAAAAATAGTTTTAATTAGTTAAAAATACCAAATATTTTGTAGAAATCATTTTTATACCTTAAATAACTATTAAAACCAATTAAATTACATTTTTAGCCAATTTAGGGTAAAATTACCAAAATTCCCCTATATATATTAATATACTTAAATTACTTCAAAAATTCACCAAAAATCATACAATTATCCAAAATTAATTTTCTCAACATATTTATCAATAATATCAATAATTAAAATCAATTATCCAATTAATTTCAAATAAAAACACATTTAACCTAATTTTCCCAAAATTACATAAACTTCAATAATTCAAAATAAATACTTAGAAATTCATAAAAATTCCAAATAAATTCCTATAATTCATTTCAACACCTAATTTAACCATAAACTCCAATTTCATAATTGAAATAATTAATTTCCGAAAATTAGAAAATAATATTAAAATATTCAAAAATACCCAAAAATCCAAACAATCTCAAAAAATTCCAAAAAAATTCATACATGTATATTGAGCTACTAGGAACAAAATTTGTGAAGGGATTTTTCATGAATCATTCAATTCGAAGCTTAAAAAAATCAAAAACCCTAATATGACCAAAATTGAAAAATCAAAACCTAAGCAAATCTAAACCATTTTAGCTCAAACCAAAGCTAGAATCACACTCACTGGAGCTCTAGGAGAAGAAAGATACCGGCGGTGTCAAAAACGGTGGCCGGAGGAGGGAGAAACGGCGAAGGGTCGATTTTCGACCAAAAGAGGAAAACTAGCTCGCCGGCGCCGGGGAAGGGAGCTGCTGGCGGCGGGGGACGGCGTTGGAATGGCGGTGGAAAGCCGGGAGGCACACCGACGGTAGGTGGCCGGAGTTGCAGCGGTGAGGGGTGAGGTGGGTGGTGGTCGGGCGGGGGAGAGAAGGAAAGAAGCAGAAGAAGAAGAAAAAGAAAAAAGAAAGAAAGAAAAGAAAAAGAAAAAAGAAAAAAAAAAAGAAAAAGAAAAAGAAAAATAAAACAAAATAATTAAATAATAATAAAATAATTTTAATAATTTAATAATAAATAAAATAATTAAATAACAATAAATAAATAAATAAATAATAAAATATTAAGGTAATATATATTAAACCCTAATTAAATAAATATTCACACACATAGTCTTTATTTAGTAATTTGAAAATACGTATGAGTTCATGCAAGTCCGAAAATACGTTTAAAATAATTAATAATACATTGTTTACGTGAAAATTTCCCCGAAAATGCAAGTCCTGGGAAAATTTTACGTAAAACACTGAAAATAATACACAGTAATTAAAATAGGTTTTAAATACATATCAACTCGTAAAAATATCATATAATATACAGAAATTATTAACACTGCATATCCCGATACAGTGTAAAAATATTTTAAAAACACGAGATATTACAGATTCAGTCTCTATGATAGTGAAATTAGAGGAAACATTTTATTGCTCAGTCTGTTATGTAAATTGAGCTGGTTGTGTTCAAATGCTTATATCTCTCTCTACAATTCTCCAATTAGTGTGAAATTTTTATATCAAATTATAGACATATATATCTAAGATTGACTAAAATTTTAGTTCAAAATTCCTTTTCTATAAGTCCCAGTAATTTTTTAAATTCAGCTTTGAAAGCAGTGATTTTGATTATGTGAACCAGGTTTACAGAGTTCATAAGTTAAAACTAGTCTAGATACTTTTCGTATTTCTTGAGATAGGAAACTCCAAATTGAGTTTATTTTGATTCTAAGGAAACTTAAAAGAGTTCTCTAGAACTTTGTAGCTTTGATCTAGAGCTGATTATGACTGAATAGTGGTCTAACAGACTTGTCCTATTTATTGCTTAATTTGTTTAAGTAATTGAGCTGCTTGTAATATGACTTTTATAATTATATTTTTGTTTATTGGATGGAAGTGAAATTTTTATTTAAAATACTAGACACAAATATTTAAATCTGGTTAAAATTTAAGGTTAAAATGCTTCTCCTACAGGTCAAAACAATTTTTATAATATGGGCCTGAAAATAGCTCTTGTAGAGTTAATAAGGCTAGTTTGTAGAATTAAGTTAATTTGCATATTTTACATATAGTTGGAGGTTGCATGGTTAGGTCAGTATATGAGATTTTTATATTGATGATTTATAAATGAAATTGCTTATGTTAGGTATTGGAAAAGGCAAAGGAAGTGCAAGTACAAACTAACCAAATTCGATAAACCAAATTTAGGTGTTTATAGGTTGTTTGGTGAGTGGATGTTCACGCCTTTAAAATCTATTTATTTTAGAAATAAATGATATTTCTTAACGTTGTTTTATGGACCTAAAATAAGGTATTTAAATGGTTTCAAGTCAACCTCATGCTACTTGAATCGTATGTTTAAGTTTTAAGCTTTAAAGGTTCCAAGTATATGAATTAAATGTGTTACTTTTATATGCCTAGCTTTATGATTTGAATTTAGATCCTTTTGGTTACTTGGTGATTAGAATGAGTTTATGCTTAATCTGATATCACTTCTTTGAACTATATTGAGATTATTTTAATTTTGAATACTTTATTGAAAGCAAATGTGATAGAAAGGTTTTGACTTATTTTAATTTTGAATACTTTGTTGAAAGCAAATGTGATAGAAAGGTTATGACTATGTATTTAATGGAAATGGTATTTGTTTTTTATATTACCTCCCTATATAAGATGTATGAATGTGCTGAGGTGATATATGCTGCGCAATAAACAATGGGGCACTTGATTGCAGGACGGTGAAGGAAGAAGAGTTATTCTGTGCTAATGTAGTTGAAGGGTTAGCCTTTAAGTGTGCCTAGAGTATGATGGCTTGTATGTTATGGTCGAGTTGTGATGCTTGTGGTAGGGATGGTTAATACAAATGAAAAGTTGTATTGATATTTGCGAAGGCACATGTTTCAATTGACTGAGATTTGAATGTGTTTGAAAGTGAAATTGAATTGGATAATTTGAGTGAATGATAATTTGATATTTAAATGCTTTAGTATTTTAATTTGAAATATTTATTATATTTAATTTAGCTAAACTATTTTATGCTTGTAATGTCTATTCATTTAGTATTTTTTCTACTCATTTTACTCTCTTTTATAAATGATTTCAGATAGTTGGGCTTGATAGTTGGTGAACCGGGTTAAGTGAGTGTGAATAGAAGTCCAGAATAAGGTTAGCCAACAATTCTCGTTAGAGTAGTCTTTTCTTTTATTTTATTTTTATTTTATTTTAATGTTGTATAAGTGTGTAAAACATTGATGGTTAAGCCATATTTAAAAATGTAATATTTATGTTTTCTAAATATTTTGTATGTATTTTTATTATTCATAAATAATATTTTACTATTCATAAATACGTATTTTTACTACACATGAATAGTACTTCACTATTTAAAAAAATATTAATACTTAAAAGGTTCTTATTCTCTAAATATAATATATGTACAACACTAAACTTTTATAAGAGATTAATTTTCAATCCTTTTGCAATTATAAGGATATTTTAATAAAAAAAAAATCTAAACTGAGCAAATTGTTTGACATTTGGTTTTAAATGTCCATCTCGGGCTATGTGAGACGAGGTGTGACAGTAGTACTTTTTGTTGTAGTATCTATATTTGTATTAAACAGTGTTTCAGCATTTAAAGAATTATATGAATATATTTTATTATGTTATGATATGGATTTCTTTTATATTAATTAAAATTTTAATTCTAATGTATTTTTTGTGATATTTTTGCATGTGTTTTTATTTTAAAGCTTGTTATGGGTTTCGAATTCGAAAGAATTCCTATTCCTCAGTGCCGGTCATGACTCCCCAGTTTAGTTCATTACAAATATCATCAACATCATCTCTAAAATAAAACTAAACAATAAAAAATTTTCTCTTAAAAAATTCGTTCATTTCATCTATCCATAGCTTTCTTTGATTTGTTAATTTAACTTTTGTTTTCCTCGATCTTTTCACCTCAATGGCCAACAAATATCTCAAAGAAAAAGAAAGTAAAAAGAGAAAACAAAAGAAAAAGATGAGTAAAGTGAGTTTTGAATTTTTTTTGAAAAAGAGTTTTCATAGCTAATCTCTCTTTTTTCTTTCTTGGTTATTTTTCTAGTTTGTTTTGACGGTTGTTTTTTGTTGGTTCATTTTCAATTTTTATGAGATTATTTTTTCTAGTTGTTTTTGTGGTTGTTTTGATAGTTGTTTTTTTTATAGTTGTTTTTCTGGTTGTTTTAACAGTTGTTTACCTGGTTGTTTTTGGTTTGTCATTTTTCAATTTTATGAGTTTATTTTGTAGTTGTTTATATTGGTTAATTTTCTAATTGTTCTAGTAGTTGTTTTCTGATTTTTTTGTTAGTTCTTCTTCAATTTAATGAGCTTGTTTTGCAATGATTGTTCTGGTTGTTTTTGTGATTATTCTTAGTACATGGTTTTTTGTTGTCTTTATGGTTGTGTTGGTGGTTGTTTTTCTTGTTGTTTTAGTGATTGTTTTTTTATTTTTTGTTGGTTGTTTTTATGGTTGTTTTGGCAGTGGTTTTTCTGGTTGTTTTGGTTGTTTCATTTTTCAATTTTTATGAGTTTGTTTTCTAGTGGTTTTGGTAGTTGTTTTTTTTTATTATTTTGGTGGTTTTTTTATTTTTGTGTTAATTTTTTTGCAATTTTATGAACCTATTTTCAAGTGGTTTTTCTGTTATTTTTATGGTTGTTTTGAAAAAATCATAAAAAAAAAATCATGAAAACAACCAGAAACAACAAGAAAAACTATCACTGCAAAAAAATTTCATAAAGTTGAAGAATCAAAAAACCAAAAACAACCCAAATAAAAGTTGCATATTTGAAAAGATTAAGAAAAAAGGTAAAGTAAAAAGAAAAAAAGAACCAGAAAAATAAGGAGAGAAAAAAATAAATAAAAAATAAAAAATAAGGAATGAATAATAATATCAAAATAAAATGGTTACAAAATGATAACAATAATAATAACAAGAACGTAATGAAAAGAAAAATAAATAAATATGAAAAGTGGAAAGATTAGGTATAAAAAAGGGCAAATTACAAAAAAATTCATGATCTTTATTTTTTTAATTTTAGCAATATTATTCACCAACTTTTAAATTTTTCCAATTTCATGCATCGGTTGAAAATCCAGTGACATTATACTAACGTGATCGTCAGAAAAATATGAGTCGATCCACATAAGTGTCACATCAAAATGTATCATTTTGAGTATTTGCAAAAAAATACACAACCTTTTTCTTTAAATATGACCTATTGATTTTGACAAATATGACCTATTGATTTTGACAAATTGGTACATAATTTTCTTTTTTTATTTAATTTATATTTTTTAGTTGAAACATATGAAGCAAATATTTAAGTAATGATAATTCTAAATTAATTTTAGATTAAATTATTATTTTAAAATATTAAAATATTTAATTTAATCAAATTGTATTTTATTACTTAAATTGATTTATATTTATTACTCAAATTAAATGCTCATTACATAAAAATAAGCAATAAACTTATATTTAATTTAATTAGAAAATATAATTTTGAATTCTCATTACTTAAATGTAATAAACATTTAATTGATATATTCAAATTGACATGTACTTTATTTTTATTAGTTTGAGTTAAAATATCATTTTGAAAATAATTTGATTTAAATATTATTTTATACATAGAACTGGAAATAAATATTTCTTTTAAAATTTTACTATTTATTCACTTAAAATATAATAATACAGTTATTAATTAAAATTTAAAATTCATTAATTACTATAAATTCATTAATAAAAGTTAATTAAATTCACTAGTAAAAGAAAAATTAAGATTTGATTTCAACATAAACGTATATATCAATAATTATTTTATATATAATTTGATTTACTTAATATGTAAATCAAATTAAGTAATAAAATACATTTTGATTAAATTAAATATTTTAATATTTTAAAATAATAATTTAACTAAAAATTAAAATTGAATTCTCATTACTTAAATATTTGCTTCACATGTATCAACTAAAAAATATAAATTAAATAAAAAAGAAAATTATGTACCAATTTGTCAAACTCAATAGGCCGTGTTTAAATTGCAAAAAATATCAAAGGTTGTGTATTTTTTTATAAAGGTTGTTATCAAAGGGTACTTATGTGGATCGACTCATATTTTTCCAATGGTCACATCAGCATAGTTTCACTAGATTTTCAACCAGTATATGAAATTGCAAAAATTTAAAAGTTTGTGAATGACATTACTAAAATTAAAAAGATATATCAAAATTACAAAAAGCGCTAAAAATCATGAATTTTTTTATAATTTGCCCTAAAAAAAAAAAGGAAATGTAAAGTAAACAAGAAAAAGTTTTTGTCAACCTTGGTTTTATTTGTAATTATCCCAAAAACAAATTGTTTATTCCATCAATTATTTATTTATTTTTTTGGGTATATAAAGGGAGGCAAAAGTCTAAAAACTCATTTGGATGTGGTTTGAAAATAACCAATTTCGATTATAAGGAAAACCATCAAATTTATCTCAATATTTGAGTCGATTATTAATTAAATATTATTTTAAAAGTTATTTCAATTTACTCTTTTAACTTTACAATTTGAATCAGTTCTATCCAATTTTATTTGAAAGATATAATATTTTCAAAAATTAGTTTTAGATCTTTATAAAATAAATTTGACACTTACTAAATTTTTTAGCCTCTTTTTCTTATAAAAATAATATGTACAAAATAGTTTTAAATTCTAATTTTACCATTCCTGACATAAATTTAAAAATTAAAAATTATTTTCATAAATTTTTAACTTTTGTACTAAAAAAACCTCACATTCTAACTATTTTAAAATTTAATTTTCAGTTTTCAACCATATTATTTAAAAAAATTTGCTAATATGGATCAAACAAAAAAGTACGAAATAGAAAGGAGAGACTTTTGAAATAATAAAAATATTATCAAGAATAAAAAAATATTTGATTTTCTAAAGAAATGAAAAATTCAAAAATTTAAAATTTTTTATTATTTATAGTGATAATTAAAAATGCTTACTCTATATTTATTCTTATATATATATTTTTTATTAATATTAGTCTATATAAAGAGAGGCAAAAGTCAAAAGCCTCATTTGGATGTGGCTTGAAAATCAGCAATTTTTATTATAAGGAAAACCATCAAATCTATCCCAATATTTGAGTCGATTATTAATTAAATCTTACTTTAAAAGTTATGTTGGCTATTTTTTATTTTTTAAGTGATTGTGAGTGTGTCAGAGGAGCTAAGTCCTAAAAAATAAACTGACTTCTTCCATATGATTTATGAATTCCCAAGCTCTTTTACTACAATTTGTTTGGATTTCACAGATGAAAATAAATTTGAGAATAAAAGAAACTATTTGCACAATTAAAAGGGAAATTGAATTGATTTTAGAGCTTAGTACAAAAATGAAAGTATAATAAAGACAAATGCTATTGGTAAACTAAAGAAAATGACAGTAAGAATGATTGGCTAATAATAATTGAAGATGATTGTAGATTTGTAAATTGATTTAGATGTTGTAGATTTGTTGGTGTCCTGTATTGTATTCTTCCCCTTACTTTTATAGACATATTTTACTTGCAGGCTACTTTTGTCATCAACTCAAGAGTCTTCCGTTTCTGAGTGAAAATAAATTCACGTAACTTGCAACATTTATCCTCAAGCTGATCTTTCCTCAAGTCTTTTCAAGTTCCAAAATTTTCTTACTTTGTCACTAAGCTGCTCCTTTTTCTATAATCTTTTTGTGATGATCAAATTGCACTGGTTATGGGCTGGACTTTTTAATTGTTTTTGGATTTCAAAATTCTAATTAAATCAAATTGGACTATTGATTTAAGAGAAATTTACCAAAAATGTCTAATTTTTAGACTTATTTACTAAAATGCACTCAGTTTTCATTTATTACACTTTTACCTTAGTTTCTTTACTTTCATACCCTTTGTTTTCTCTTTTGCCCCTTATTATTTTCTCCTTTTTTTATTTTTTCTTTTTTTTCCTCCTAACCTTTTTTCTTTTTTATTTTATTTTATCTTTATTTTTATTTTGTAGTATTTTCACTCTTATTTATTTATTTTTTCTTTTTTCTCATTCTTTTAATTAATGAAAATTTAGGCAACATCATTATTATTTTTTTATTTTTATTTCATTATTTTTCTATTAGTTTTTGTTTTTATTTTTATTTTGTTAAGCTCTTCAATTTTTTCATATTAAATAGCAGTTGAGTGCTAACTTTTCTCCTTTTTTTCTTCTTGTTTTATTTTTATTTTTTATTTTTCTATTTTACTTCTTTTCTCCTTTCTCTATTTTTATTTTATTCTTATTTTTATTTCATTTTTCTTCTCTATTTTTTTTAATTTTTATTTTCTCTTTACTTTTTCATTTCTTTCTCTTTTTTTAATTAATGGAGAATTAGCCATTATTATTATTATTATTATTATTATTATTATTATTATTATTATTATTATTATTATTATTATTATTATTATTATTATTTCATCAATTTAAATTTTTATTTTCATCTTTTTTATTTTTAATTTTTTTCTCCTCTTTTTAAAATTTTTATTTTCTCTTCCTTTTTTTCTTTTCATTTTTTTTATAAATTTTCATTTTAACATTTTTTTTCTTAATTTTCCTCTTTTTTATTTTTATTTTTCTACTTTTTTCTTTTATTTTTTTATTTTTTATTTTTTAATTCCTGTTTTTCTTTTTCTTTTTCTTTTTCCTTTTTTAAAAAAATTAATTTTTTTCCAAGAGGTACAAGAATTAATACCTCACATCTTCATTCTATTATTAGGTAGCATGTATTTAATTTTGTTATTTTTTGATTTACTTTTTATTTTTGATCTTGTTTTAAATGTACAGGGAAAGATGAAGGTGCTTTTGATGCTTCTAGTTCTACTTTAATAGATGTTGTTGGTTCTAAAAAGGGTATTGAAAATAAGAAAAGTAAACGTAAAGGCAGTGAAGGTGGAGGGGATAGTAAAAATAAAGAAGCTTATGATTCAAAGTTTTATTGAAGCTATTGGTGGTGGTGATGATGAGTTAAAGGACTCTGTTGGGATATGTTCTATTTTATTATTTTTGTATCTTTTTTGTTTATGATAAGGATCATATACTGATCATATACGGATCATAGACATATCATATACGAAAAATATTTCATTTTCTATTGTAATTATTAACCAAGTTTAGTAGATGTTGTTGGTTTTGAACAAAATGTTGAAAATAAGAAAATTGAATGTAAATGCAGTGAAGGTGAAGGGGAATATATATATATATATATATATATATATATATATATATATATATATATATATATATATATATATATGTTCTATTTGGTAATGGTATATTCAATGTGAATATATATGATTTTTTTGTTTTTTATTTTTTATTTTTAAGAAAAAATAAACACAAAAAAGAAAAAAAAAAAAAAAAAAGGGCTAGCATGCATTGCTCTATGAATTGCATGTTCCAGGTTATAGAAAAAATATATACATGTATTATAATGATTTATAATGAAATTTCTGAAAATAAGATTTTGAGTCTATTCTCCATTATAATAAATAAAAACTACTCGTTGTTTTATTATTGTAAACATAAGTTTTGTTAGAAGTCAATTTTTTTATGATATTGTATCAAAAATGGAAAAATATACTATAATGAAGATATTGTAACAGAAACGTAAAATATATGTAATATATTCTAAATTGAAAAAAGTTATACGAAAGAATGTGTCTGATGATTTTGGTTTTACTTTCGATGTTATTGATTCTTTTGATAAAGCTCGTGTTGTTGGTGATGAAGTGTCAAAGGATTATGATTTCGTATTTTTATGTTTTTTAGGTTATATTCATTTTGTATCCTTTTGGTTTTTTTTTTTTTTTTGGTTTTTGATACTTATCTTTGCTATTTGTTGTTTTAAGGGAAAAAAAATGTAATTGCTGATGATGATGATATGTTTAATGTTATTGATTCTCCCTTAAAGGCTATTGCTGGATTGGGTGGAGTTGTTGTATGTTTCTTTTTTTTTTTTTTTTTACATTTTCTATTATTTTTTTTGTTTTGTATACGTTTTGTTTATTTGTAATTTTTTTGTTGAATAGGGTGTTGAAAAGGTTGATTCTATTTCTGTTCCTACTCATTATGGTGGTCTTGGTGGACAGATTGTGAAGGCTGATGATCTGATATATATTGTTATTAGTTTTTGTAATTTATTTTTGTTACTTTTTGGTTTTCTGATTTAATTTTGTATTCGTAGGATGCTAAACATTATTTTGTCAGTCCTCCTCCATAAAAAATGGAGCATATACCTACCTATATCTTAAAGTATCATTTTGCTGTTGTATAGGAAATTAAACATAAACCAAAAGTATACAAAAAAATATACTATAACTTAAAGCTAAATATTTTTTTTGGAGTTAAACAAGTTGAAATTATTGTAAGAAAATTTTTTAAAAAATGAAAATGCTTTTAAGTTTTTTTATGTTGTTGAGTCGTAAGAGGATGTTGCATTTATAATTTGGTATCATTTTGTTTTTTTCGTTTCTGATACTTTTTTGTTTTATTAATGGCAATGTAGTTGTATCACATAGTTTCTTTTTGTTATGTTTGTTGTATTTATGCAATCTTTATTTTATATCCAAATATTCCATAGTTGAAGTAGAGTTATTATTTTGATTTTCTTTTGAATCTATTTTTGTTTTATTTTTCATTTTCGATTCATTTTTTTGTATCATTTTGGTTTCTTTTTGGTTTCCAATTCATTTTTTGTATCCTTTTTGTTTATGTTTGGTTTCTGATTCATTTTTTCTGTTTTAGTGACATGTTATGTACATAACATGCATACACATTCCAACCCCATTTTTATATTTCTTGTTATTTTTCTAATAAAGTTTAAATAAAAGGGACCAATTATATATTATAATAATATAATGTTGAATTCAAAAGTTTAGATTTATTAAATTAAATATTAATATCTAATTGATATATATATATATATATATATATATATATATATATATATATAAAATAGAGTTGATTGTTTCAATAGATAGCTTAATTTGCAACTGCATGGGAAAAATAAAAGGCTGCCATCGATAATTTCAAGAGTCTCAATAGTTGTAATGGAATATTATGTATATAAACGATAGCAAAGTGGAGACCACACCTTTTTCTATCTACAAATTCATTTTTTTCATTTTGTATAGCTATAACAATTGATTGTATAGTTTTCCTCACTCTATTTTTTGAAACATACAAAATTTAAATTTTTTTTATAAATTCAAAATATTTTTTTAAGTTTGGAAAACTGGGATTTTGAATTTGAGTATGCTCTAATTATAATATATAAATCAATGTATGAAATTTTTATGGTTTTTAATGTCAATTTTTTAATGTTACATATACGTTTATTTTCCAAATAAACACAAAAAGTAAAGAAAATAAATAAACGTAAATAAACGCATTTGAAAAAAACTTATAAAAAGTAAAGAAAAGAAAAAGGGCAAGAAAGTAATAAAAGCAAAGAGAAAGGCTCAATTGTAATAATAATATTATTATTATTTAAATGTAATAATAATTTAAATAATTAAAAATAAATAATTTAAATAAACATTTTATTATTTAGATATTAAAAATATTTTACATAAACAGATATGGGCATCGAAGCGCGGTCCATGGAAAGAAGCCAACTACCTAACCTTTGGACTACACCGCAAGTTGAGAGCGAAATAAACAGCCACTTCAACGGGCATTTGCATCTGCAGTGGCGTCAAGTTGACACGGAGGTAATTATGTTTCGATTTTTGGGTATATTAGTAATAAATAAGAGGCAGGTGCATTTTACTGAATAAGGGTATTTTTTAGGTATTTATATTAAAATTCCTTAATTTAATGATTTTAATAATTCAGCTAAAAAATTTCAATTATGACACAAATAAGTTATTTTAATTTACTTTTTCAACTTTATAAATTGAATAAATTTTATCTAATTTTATTTGAAAAATCTAATTATATTTTTAAAAATTACTTTTAGATTCTTATTAAAAAAATTTGACATTTATTAAATTTTTTAACCTCTAATAAAATGTAAAAAATAGTTTCAAATTCTAATTTTACCACTCTTTAAATAAATTTAAATATTTAAATTTAAATATTTTCATAAATTTTTAACTTTTACTAAAAAAAAATATATTCTAACTACTTTAAAATTTAATTTTTAGTTTTCAATCAGACTATATAAAAAATTTTCTAATACAGGTCAAACAAAAAAGTACGAAATAAAAAAGAGAGACTTTTGAGACACTAAAAATATTATAAAAAAATAAAAAATTTGATTTTCTAAAGATATGAAAAATAAAAAATTCAATTTTTTATTATTTATAGTTATAGTTAAAAGTGCTTACTTTATATTTATATTTTTATTAATATTAGTCTATATAATAAATTGATTCACAAGTTATAACTCTTTTATTTTTCTTATTATTTTTTATTGATACATAAAAAGTAAAAATTTTATGTAAAAAAATTTAAATTAATTTTAAAATTTATTTCAAAAATTATAAGATTAAAACTTGAGAATATTTTTAAATTTAATTTTTCTTAAAAAGGAAAAAATTGAATATGTTAAATGTATTTTGTAGGGATCTAAAAGTAATTTTTACAAATACAATTACATCATTCAAATAAAATTAGATAAAATTGACATAATTCATAAAGTTAAATAAACAAATTGAAATGACTTTTAAAGTATAATTTAATTGGTAATTGGACTAAAGTTCAAAATAAAACAAATAATTTTTCCTATTATGTTGAATTTTTTATTATTAATCAAGGTAGTAAAAGAGGTTAGCCGAGTCGAACTAAACTCTAGCTCATTATATCATTTATTGTCTGTGAACTGTTCACAAATCTAAACATGTTTAAAATTTTTTATAAATATATAAATATAAATTAAAATTATTTATTAAAATTAAAATATATCATTTATTAAATAAATTATATATTTAATAAAAAGTACAATTTTTTTCTAATAATATATTTCTTAATATTTTTATAAGAATTTTTTTTAAATATTACATATGTATTATCAAGCTATTAAAACATGAAAATTATGAATAAACTTGCATATCTTTATTCTAATTTATTCGCAAAGTTCATGAACAGACTGACATATATATATATATATATATATATATATAGGACTTGGCAAGTCCATTAATTAAGCATCAGTTAGAATTCTTATATATGATGTTCAGGAATCCAAAACATAATATGCATATAACAAAATTAAGCAGAATAATCAAACTTTCTTGCTGTGTCTGTTGTTTTTGTTTCGGTTCATCAGCTGGTTAAATACAACAAAAAAAAATCAAATATTTATTTGTATCATAAATAGTTCAAATAGTAAAAAATATAAATATTTAAATAAAAATAATAGGGTTCGAAACCCCCCATCCTCCCTTAGTCTCCTCTTTTGGTGAAAAATTAACCATGTTAACCAGTTAAAAATAAAATAAAATGAAACGTATATTTTTTTTTCAATAGCAACACCATATTAATCATATCCTTATTGTATAATTTTGCCTTATACTACATGAATTAGCTATCAAGTCTCAAGAGACTTGGTTAAAGGCAAAGTCATATATTGAAAGACGCTAACATATAATCAAATCAAGGAAGAAGCTTCACCAGCATAAAAGGAATGTAACATCTACTTCAACAATCAAAGTATCATTCACTACAAATCCTTTTGATACATTATAGAGATCACTCAATAGCATGCAACATGGAAATCCCTTCAAAACCATCCTATACCTCTCCACACAGGATGATAACTCAAACTTCTTTTTAGGCAAATTTATGGAAGAAAATGCAAATGTGCTGCGTTAAGATAATCAATCTCAATTCAATTTATACATAGATATACGTATAAGATTAAGTAAACTTATATAGTGTAAAATTAAAAGTACTTTGTTCAGAAGATTGGTTCTGTTGTAACATGGAGAACATTTCAATTTTCCAGGTGTAAATAAAATCACCATTTTCAGGTTCCTTTATTAACTTTAATTTTCTCCCATTGACCAGCAAAATAAGGAACATTAGCCTGAACTTCTATTCCAAATGCACAGCTAGCATCAAGATTTAACAATTACTAAAGGCCACCAAACAAGAACAATAAAGAAAATTATTGGATTTTGCCAGCAACACTTGAAAGGAGACCTTAAAACAATATTAAGATGCAAGTAATGTAAAACTTAGGAGATTCTTGTCCATGCCAAGAGTATTACACTTAACCATTAGATGCATGACACATATTCTGGCTGTAGCGCACTTGGATATATGAAGATGTGACACGCGCAATACAATGTGTCACAAATTCAACCATTAGATTAATACACGGTAAGAACTATATAACTAAATTGGATTAGCATAAATGAAGACTATAGAACAATTAAAAATAGGACATAAAGAGGCTAAAATCTTTACTTCAAGCAAACTGCAATATTTAATCCAACATACATCACAGGACATCAACAAATAAACCACACAGAGTTAGCATAATGATAAGTTTCAATACTAGTTTCCATGCACATGCAGTAGCTAGAAACCTTCGATTCAATATCAAAGTCCATAGCTAGTTTCAGGAGAGACCTTGAACAGTAGAGACTAGGGTAATTTTTGCTTCAACAATCAAAGTATCATCCACTAGAAATCCCTTTGATACATTATGGAGATTACTCAGCAGCAAGAAATCTGAAAATCCCCAACTGGGGACAGATTTGCTGAACCATCTACCACAGCCTGGACAAGAGAAAATCAGAATTATGTTTTCAATATAGGTAACTGAAAGAAAGGAATGCAAATCTATTATCACGCAATTAAAAATTAGATAGCTTCACCTTTTCTTTCATGATGCTTTCCATTGACCTGATCTTTTGCTATTAATGTATACTCAACATATACTTTATGCTTAAGAGGAGCACTGCTGCCATCGAAATTTAGATATAATGACAGACAAGTATCCTTTTCCCTTATATCTCCTTTAGGATATAATGACAATTTCCTGATATATTCAGTTCAGCGGTTAATTATTTCGCTGTTCACATCACCAAAACAACTTCAGAGTCTTAAGAGTCAGGGGAAGAACATATGGAGGACGTACCATTTGTAGTTAGCAGCAGTAAATATTTCAGAATAGTAGTTATATAGATCCAATGTAGACAACTTCTTAATTTTCCAAGTATAGCTACCGCCTTGAGGATCCATTACAAAAGAAACTTCCTCCCCTTTTCCTGTGCACTTTATGACATGAACCTCTGCTCCAAATGCACAGCAATCGTCAACAAGATATCCATTACATGGATCATTGAACGTTGCAAGAGGGAGTAATCGGTGAAAGCCATTTTCAGTCTTTAAAGCATGGTAGCGCTTCTCTATCCCATCTGCATGGAGTATTAAAAAAAATTTAAAACATAACCATGTATACTGATCATACCCATTGTTGCTTTAACAAAACAAAAAATATATATGCACACCCACCTTGGATAATCAAGTACTTATCTCGAATATGATCGTAAATAAAAATTTTGAGTGTCACATTGATCTGACATCCGTGAGAAATCGCATCAGTTTCTGCTAAAGCTAAGTAGAGAGAGATGTGATCATTCCCATTTCTCTTTGCATTTCCCTCAGGATACAGCACCAATTTCCTATCACACAATGAACTTGAAGAAGTAATTTCTATACATTGATTGAAGTAACATAAATGAGTTGGAAAATGTAACCTCTATACATTGATTGAAGTAAAATACCATTTGTAACCATCAACTTCAAAATCACTTGATTCATAATTGTCAACTCCAGACTTTCTCACTATCTCTGACAACTGGGAGAATGACTTGATCTTCAGTGTATAATGAGCAGGCGGTATATCTCTTTTCAATCTTGTACTTTCTAGATAAAAAATAAAGTACACGCAAATAAATGCATGCCAAAATTAAGCACAGAGAGGAATTTCTTGCTGTATTTGTGTTCTACTTACCAAGTACTTCTCCATTGTTCAAAGAATTTTGATTAGCAGAGTCCTATCATACGTACATTGCAATTAATCCTCTTAAGTCATATGTGTTTTAATCGTAATTACGAGCAACTTAGCTAAGTTCTATCTCAATTAGGCTAAATAAAGCCACTTAACATTATTTCTAATTGAAGAACTTTTCAAGTTTTAACCCTATTGTAAAAAAAAAACACGTAAATAACAAACACGGTTAGTATTCCTTTAAATAAAGTCTAGAATTCGAATTCAAGTTTTGTGTATTAGATATATCCAATTGAAGAACTTTTCAAGTTTTAACCCTATTGTAAAAAAAAATATACATAAATAACAAACGCGGTTAGTATTCCCTTAAATAGAGTCTAGAATTCAAATTCAAGTTGTGTATTTTATATATATATATATATATCCCAAAATTGAATTTTCTTTTTTGTTCATTTTATTAACTTGTCACAAATTTCTTTCTTTCACTTTTTCACCATCAGATTGCCAAACAAAAAGACCAGCGCAAATAGAATCTCATGAACTTATTTTTATTTAGCAAGCAAAACAGAAAGTGCATGTCAAAGTTCTTGTCGCATTTGTGTATAAAAAGGTAGAACAACAACAATCAGTGAAGAAACAAAATAAAAAAATTGGATATAAAAAGGAATATATAGATAATATTTTTTTGGAGTTAAAAATAGAGTAATTAGTTGGATTAAAATTACTGTAAAAACTGTCTTTTAGAGTGAAATTTGCTACATTTTAGGATATGTTTGAATCAGAGTTAAAAAATGAGGTGTAACTGTTAAGGGAATAACAGTTAAAAGTGTAATTATTAAATTGTTAGCCTTATTTGGTAAATAAGCTGTAAAGCATTTGTTGTGTGATTGGTTTTATTAAACAAATAGTTAATATATATGAAATAATTAAAATAATAGAAATAAATAATTAATTAATTATTAACTTTTTTATGAATAATAAAATTAATTTTTAAAATATCAGATAATTAAAAAATTATTAGAAAAAATTTCACGAACACAAAGTTACATAATATATATTTATACATTTTTACACTTAAAAAATTATGCAGATTTATACAATATAATTAAAAGGGAATAAAATGAAAAACAAAAAAATAAAATTATCTGAAACTATTAATTTATATTTTATAGGTAATCATGAAAACACATATATTAATTAAAATAGAAACTAGGGGCAATAACAAAATTAAAATAAAATAATAAAACTACCAAAAAAATTGAAGTCATTTACACATTTTTTATAGATTTAGTTTATGTATTATTAATGTAAAAAATTGAGAAGATGAGTAATTTATAAATAAACGTAAAATGATAGAAATTTGAAAATTTTGTACTTTTCAATATACTTATTTTTTTCAGATATTTACCCTATTGACAATTAACTTAACAAAAACTTACATAAATGGGGTGAACTATTAAAAGGGCTAAAAGTTAACTCTAATCTTTTAAAGTTTGCAATATAATGTATTACAGAAATAATATTTACTTTCCTTTAACCCAATTGCAGATCTCCTAAGCGGAACACACCTAGAATGGACAACAATCTCTCCTTACCTTTTTTGTTTTTTTTCGTCTAACTACTGCTCGCTGGGTTTTTTTCTTTTAATTTGGGTGTTTGAGGTGAAAATGATAAATAAAAGGGAATGAAGAAAAATTAAGCCAATTAACAGTTCCTTCCAATTTAAAAACTTTCCAAAACTGAAATGATTTTATATTAAAGAAAACACATAATAAAATCTTTTAACACAAAACTTGTAAACATCGAAATAGTCAAAGAAGCACCATTGCTAAAAAAGTTACCAACTTAAATACAAATCCATCCTTTTTTCCAATTTCTTATTTCTTTTTTTTTCCTTAGCAATTTAAGACAGAAAGTGCATGCCAAGACTAAGCAGAGACATCTTTTATTTTCAGTTCCTGAAAGATATTGCAAGTTGGTCTCTCTCTAATGATAAACACACACAAAAAGAAATACAGCAGGAAAAAGGAAAAAGAAATATCTTTCAGGAACTGATGAAAAAAGAAATATCTTTCAGGAACTGAAAATAAAAGATTTAAATAATAGCTGGAACCATCAAGATTCAAGAAAAAATCAAGAAGATGATTGTGGGTTTTAGATGGGTTTACTCAGAAGATCACCACCGTCTTCCAATTTCGTTTTCTGTTGCAATTATCTCAGTTCTCACTTCTCAACAAGCAAGTACAATAAAGAAAGAAAAAAGTCATCAACTTTTTTTTTGGTTTTGAAAAGACTTCTGTTTTACGGATCAGAGGAAACTGGTCAGAGATGGTCTCTTTGTAGGCTGATTTAGCCATCTAATAGAGTGGTTCATCAAACATTTTTTTTTTTATTAATCTGAACTATTGGTATCAAGACAGAAAGTGCATTTGTGTATAAAAAGACATAACAACAACAAAAATCAATGAAGAAACAAAAAAAATAAAAATCAAGGATACAAAGATAGCTTTACCAAGAACATCACCATCGCCATCAGAAGAAGAAGAAGAAGAAGCATCATCCTCCATTTTCTTTTTCCTTTTATGTTGCATTTTTTCTGATCTCTCACTGTCTACAGAAGTAAAAAAGTTCTCAACTTTTCTTCTTGACTTCTTTCTCAAGTACGTTTCGTAATTTTTTTCAAAGGATATAAATGCTTTCATCCTTTCAAAACTTTTCTTCTTGACTTTCAGACTTCTTTCTCAAGAACGTCTGGTATTTTTTTTTTTTAAAGGATATTCAACCTTTCAAGACTTCTTTTTTGTTTTAATTTTTCAAGAATAAAATATAAAATTAATAGTATTCTGACAAATAAATAAATAATTAATAGTATATAAATGGCTCAAATCATTTTAATTTTCTGAATTTTTTTAGTTTTTTTCTTATTGATTTTTACTAAATTATTTTTTTAATTGAGCTTTCAAACATTTATTTTTATAATTTTTATATTTTTAATTTAATGTTCATTAAATTTAAACAAATTTTCTATTCAATTATTATCACATCGTAATATTGCCGTTAAATTTAAATTTTCCAATTTTTAATAAATTTTTAATAAATTATTTACATTTAATTAAATTATTAAACTTTTTTTTTTAAAATTTTATATACTTTAAAAGATATATATAAAACATGTGTTAATAAAATATTGAATAATATGACTATTTAATAAAACTTATATTATGTGAAATATTTTTTATTTAAATATATAAAATTAACTTGAAAATTGACTCATAAAAACTCAAATTTAACTTATAATTTAATTCAATATTTTTAGTTATTTAATTTTATATTTATATATTATAATTTTAATTTACTTTCAATTTTAAATAATAGAAATTTTTTCATTTCTAACTTCTCATTTTATCAAGAAATTTATATATCAATATTCTTTAATTTATAAATTTATTTCATATATGTAATGTATATTAATATAGTACCATAAAACTTGAATAACATAAAGTATTCTTTGCCATATTAATTATTAAAATGATAAAATTATGATAATAAATGTCACGACCCAAAACAGGGGCCATGACCGGCGCTAGGGAACGGGAATTCTTTCGAATCCGGAACCCGTAACAAGCCTAAAAATAAAATAAATACGCAATAATAACAATAAAAATATAATATGCAGCGGAAAATAAAATCATAAATATTACAATATCATCCATAACAACTGGATTTAATTCAAAACTCATCACATCACATATATAATCTCATAAATGTATAATCTTTATACAAATCCAGTTTCAATGCAGTACATCTCTTTAAAATAAAGTACATTATTTCACAACTACTGCAGTGTCTAGATAAAATAAATAAGACTCAAGTATATAATTTACATAAAGAAGCCGGGGCGGAAGAAATCCGGCGTATCGACCTGCTACTGAGGTCTGAGGAAGTTGACTCTCCTGAAAAATAGTCAACGGAAGGGAGTCAGACCTCACTGAGTGAATTACTATAATATATATACATACACACTAAGTGATAATGCATACAGTCAACAGTATATGAGTAATATGTATATATACAGGCAAGTTCATACAGATGCAGAAAAATCATTTTATATATTTTGTCTGAAAATCAACTTTTATGAAGGATCACATAGAACCCTAGAATATCGCAACCTCAGAAAATAGTGTTAAACAACACTCTAGCCATACAGGCTCACTGATTCCAAATATATCCACTTAATCCATATGGACAGTAGACTGGCCCCGAGACACTAAGTCAACCGAGCTCCAGCAGTCTGACTGCCAGTGTGATTGGCCCCAAGACACTTGGTCAACCGAGCTCCAGCAATCACACCCAAACCACATCTCACATATCAATAATCATAATCAAATCAATATCCACAAATAGTCAGTAATAAAGCCTAAATACTATAGGCGTACCGGTACGTACTCGGTCCTAGTGCTGCCCACTAGGTAGCACGTTCTATTGATATCCTTCATTAATAAATAATAAAACATTCATTCACAAATACATGATGCATGAATTTAAATAAATCAACAATATAAACCATATATATACTGGAAATATACCAAACATAAACCAGGTATATTTTGAGTATATATATGTCAAATAAATCCAATCAAATCATGAATTAAACTAAAAATATATTTAAAAACATTTTAAATATATTTTATTAATAAAACATGTATATAATTTATTATATACCAAAAATATACTTGAATATAAATCATGTTATTTATGCATATTTAGTCAAAATAAAACATGCATTTTCTAAATCATGCATCCTAAGCATATATATATAATATAGTAACTCACCTAATGCGCTCCACGAGACGGGTCCGACGGGCCTGGTCCATTAGCCCTCGGTCTCGGCGCAACTAAACAAGAAATAATTAATCGACATCAGAATAACCCTAACAGAAATCCTAGAATTCAATCTAGAGTATTCAACACAGAATCGGAAATTAGGGTTCGACTGGATATCACGTTTTACGAGAATTCTACCGAAAATCCGGCAGAACCTCCCCTGTAAAACGGACATCTCTCTACTCAAAAGAGTAGAGCCAACCCTGCAAAGAAAATACACTTCAAAAATAAACACCACAATCAATCACAACCCCTCGGTCGGACTCTAGACTACAATCTGTCGACCGGGGTCTACAAACACAGAATATATATTCAAATATACCAAAAATATCCTTAAATCATAAAAATACATTTCATACGTAGAAATTACATAATTAACCTTGAAACACTGTAAAAACCGATTAAAACTCATTTTATTAGAAAAACCGTATATTATATATATAATTGAAAATAATTCCCGAAAAATAGTTTTAATTAGTTAAAAATACTAAATAATTTGTAGAAATCATTTTTATACCTTAAATAAATATTAAAACCAATTAAATTACATTTTTAGACAATTTAGGGTAAAATTACCAAAATACCCCTATATATATATATATACCTAAATTACTTCAAAAATTCACCAAAAATCATACAATTATCCAAAATTAATTTTCTCAACATATTTATCAATAATATCAATAATTAAACTCAATTAACCAATTAAATTCAATTTAAAACACAATTAACTTAATTTTACAAAATCACATAAACTTCAATAATTAAAAATAAATACTTAGAAATTCATAAAAATTCCAAATAAATTTCTATAATTCATTTCAACACCCAATTCAACCATAAACTCCAATTTCATAATTTAAATAATTAATTTCCGAAAATTAGAAAATAATATTAAAATATTCAAAAATACCCAAAAATCCAAACAACCTCCAAAAATTCTGTAAAAATTCATACATGAAGATTAAGCTACCAGGAACAACATTTGTGAAGGAATTTTCCATGAATCATCCAAATCGAAGCTCAAAAAAATCGAAAACCCAAAGAGGCCGAAATTTTCAAATCGAAACCTAAGCAATTCTAGACCATTTTAGCTCAAACCAAAGCTAGAATAACACTCACCGGAGCTCAAGGAGAAGATAGAGACCGGCGGTGTCGAAAATGGTGGCCGGAGGAGGGAGAAACGGCGGTGAGAAAATGGTGGTCGGGCGTCGGGCGGAAGAGAAAGAAGAAGAAGAAGAAAAAGAAAAAGAAAGAAAAAGGAAAAGAAAGAGCAAAACAAAAAAGAAAAAAAAATAAAATAATTTAAAATAATTAATATTAATAAATAATTAATAATAAAATAATAAATTTTAATAATTTAATAATAAATAAAATAATCAAATAATAATAAATAAATAATAAAATATTAGGGTAATAATAAACCCTAATTAAATAAATATACACACACAGGCTTTATTTAATAATTTAAAAATATGTATGAGTTCATGCAAACCCGTAAATACATTTAAAATAATTAATAATACATTGTTTACGTGGAAATTTCCCCGAAAATGCAAGTCTCGGGAAAATTTTACGTGAAACACTGAAAATAATATACAGTAATTAAAATAGGTCTAAAATACATATTAACTCATAAAAATATCGTATAATGCATAAAAATTATTGACACTGTATATCCCGGTACAGTGTAAAAATATTTTAAAAAAACACGGGATATTACAGTCTTCCCCCCTTACAAGAATTCGTCCCCGAATTCTAAAAAAACAAGATTACAGAATCAGGAAGGAAAGAGATACGGGTAAGAAGCTCGCATCTCAGCTTCAGTCTCCCACGTATGCTCTTCAACTCTGTCGCTACGCCACAGAACCTTGACCATCGGAATCTGCTTTGATCGCAACTGTCGAACTTGAAAATCTACGATCGCCACAGGTTCTTCCACAAACGTCAAATCTTCACTCACTTCTACACTGTCAGGTTGCAACACGTGTGAAGGATCTGAGATATACTTCCTCAACATCGAGATATGAAATACTGGATGCACTTGTGACATACTCGGAGGCAAATCCAACCGATATGCAACAGTGCCAACTCTCTCCAGAATCTCAAACGGTCCAATATATCTCGGTGCTAACTTACCCTTCCTGCCAAATCTCATCACACCCTTCATCGGAGATACTTTCAGAAAAACGAAATCTCCAACCTGAAACTCCACATCTCTGCGCCTAGGATCCGCATAACTCTTCTGTCTACTAACTGCGGTCTCTAATCTACGCTTGATCACGGCGACTTTCTCTGCAGCATCCTGAACCATCTCTGGTCCAGTCAAAGCTCTCTCACCAATCTCATCCCAACTCAACGGGGATCTACACTTCCTTCCATACAACGCCTCATATGGTGCCATACCAATACTGCTATGGTAGCTGTTATTATATGCAAACTCAACAAGCGGCAAATGATCATCCCAGCTACCTCTCAAATCCAAGACACACATCCTCAATATATCTTCCAGTGTCTGGATCGTCCTCTCAGACTGACCGTCTGTCTAAGGATGAAAAGCAGTACTGAAATCCAACCTAGTGCCCATCGCTTCTTGCAACTTCTGCTAAAAACGAGAAGTAAACACCGAACCTCTGTCTGACACAATGGACATAGGTACTCCATGAAGGCACACAATATGCTTCACGTACAACTTCGCCAATCTAGCAACTGAATATGTGGCTTTCACCGGCAAGAAATGTGCAGACTTCGTCAATCTGTCTACAATCACCCAGATGGAATCGTATCCATCCTTCGAACGAGGTAAACCGACCACAAAATCCATAGCTATCCTTTCCCACTTCCACTCGGGAATAGGAAGAGGCTGAAGCTTCCCAGAAGGCTTCTGATGTTCGGCTTTCACTTGCTGACACGTCAAGCACTTAGCAACATAATCAGCAATATCCTTCCTCAATCCATCCCACCAGTATAGATCTCTGATACTGTGGTACATCTTAGTAACACCAGGATGAACGCTGTAAGCTGTAGAATGTGCTTCCTCTAAAATCTCCTCTCTCAAATCATCCACATCAGGAACACACAATCTACCACTGATCCACAACACACCATCATCATCGAGTGTGAAATCAGTGAACTTCCCTACTCTGACATTCTCTGCAAGCTCTTCCAGAATAGGATCTCGGCTCTGAGCTGCTTTAATCCTATCCCTTAGTACAGATCGTACTTTAAACTGAGCTAACAGTCCACCTGATCTACTAATCTTCATCATCAGACCTTGATCCACCAACAGATGCAACTCCTGGATCAATGGTCTCCTCTCAACACCGATATGAGCAAGACTACCTGAGGACTTCCTACTCAAGGCATCTGCTACCACATTAGCTTTACCCGGATGGTAAAGAATCTCACAATCATAATCCTTCAACAGTTCCAACCATCTTCTCTGCCTCAGATTCAAATCTCGCTGCTGGAAAATGTACTTAAGGCTCTTGTGATCAGTAAATATCTCACAAGTCACCCCGTACAAATAATGTCTCCAAATCTTCAAAGCAAAGATCACTGCAGCCATCTCAAGATCATGTGTAGGATAGTTCTGCTCATGCTTCTTCAACTGCCTCGAAGCATAGGCTATCACCCTTCCATTCTGCATCAACACACAACCAAGACCAATTCTAGAGGCATCACAGTAAACTGTGAACTTATCCACACTATTAGGCAAAGCTAATACTGGCGCTGTGGTCAACTTCTCCTTCAACAACTGAAAACTATTCTCACAAGCTTCTGACCACTCGAATCTAACATTCTTCTGAGTCAAGCGAGTCATAGGGGCTGCTATCTTGGAAAAATCCTGCACAAACCGCCTATAATACCCGGCTAAACCCAGAAAACTCCGAATCTCAGTAACTGAAGTAGGTCTAGGCCACTCAGATACTGCTTCAATCTTCTGTGGATCAACCTGAATACCTTCTTTAGACACTACGTGTCCAAGAAAAGAAACACTCTCCATCCAGAAATCACACTTCGAGAATTTAGCATAAAGCTGATGATCTCTCAGTGTCTATAGTACAATCCTCAAGTGATATACATGCTCTTCCATACTCCTCGAATATACCAGTATATCATCAATGAAGACTACCACAAACTGATCCACATACGGTCTGAATACTCTGTTCATCAGGTCCATAAAAGCTGCTGGTGCATTAGTCAAACCAAAAGACATCACCAGAAACTCATAATGACCATATCGAGTGCGGAACGCTGTCTTAGGAATATCAGCTTCACTGATCCGCAGCTGATGATAACCCGACCTCAAGGCAACCTTAGAAAAGAACTGTGCACCCTGGAGCTGATCAAACAAATCATCTATCCTCGGGAGAGGATACTTGTTCTTCACTGTCACCTTGTTCAACTCTCTGTAGTCAATGCACAGTCTCAGGGTACCATCCTTCTTCTTCACAAACAAGACTGGTGCACCCCAAGGGGAAACACTAGGTCTAACGAAGCCTTTATCCAATAACTCTTGCAACTGCTCCTTCAACTCTCTCAACTCTGCAGGAGCCATACGATAGGGTGGCATAGATATAGGAGTAATACCTGGAACCACATCTATACAGAACTCAATCTCTCTATGAGGTGGTAAACCTGGCAACTCCTCGGGAAAAACATCAGGAAACTCACAAGCAACAGGAACATCTGTGAGTGACAACTTCTCCACTGACGTATCCCTAACCAATGCCAAAAACCCCTGACAACCTTTCCTCAACAACTTCCTAGCTGAAATAACAGAAATAAGATTCTGAGGTGCTGAACTCCTGTCACCAACAAACTTAAATTCTACTTCACCAGGAATTCTGAAAATCACCTCCTTATTCCTGCAATCAACCACGGTATAATGCTGAGACAACCAATCCATTCCCAAAATAACATCAAACTTCATCACATCCAACAAAATCAAATCGGTGGATAATTCTCTATCTCCCACGAGAACTGGACAACCAGAAAGAACAATATCGGCGTCCAAAGAATCACTCAGAGGAGTGGCAACAGACAAAGGAAAAGCCATCCTCGAAGCTTGCTAACAAGATTTAGAAGCAAAAATGGGAGAAACAAACGAATGCGTGGCACCCGGATCAAACAAAACCAAAGCATCCAGGTAACAAACAGAAAGAATACCTGCCACGACTGCATTAGATGCCTGAGCATCCTGCTGAGTCAGATGAAAAACTCTGGCCTGGCCTCGACCTCCCTGCTGACTGGTAGAAGCCTGGCCAACACCTCGGGTACCTCCTCTCGTACCTCTACCACGACTCTGCTGTGGAATAAACTGAGTAGAACTCTGATGTTGAGCTGGTGGTAACTGAAATGGCACGGGTGCTGCACTAGCAATCGACTGCTGTGGGAATCGCAGAATCTTCTGCTGCTGATACCCGGAATAAGGACACGATCTGGCAAAATGTCCTGTCTGCCCGCATCTGAAACATGTCAACGGTGTCAGATAACACGGTCCCTGATGGACTCTACCACAAGTCTGATAAACACTGGCCGCTGATCCAGAACTACGACCACTGCTGCTGCTCGAAGCACCTGACCCAAATCTGAATGATCTACGCTGACCTCCACGACCATGTCTACTGCTCCGATGCACTTGCTGCTGCTGTCTCTGACTCTGCTGAGTCGAACCTCGCTGCTGACTACTCGATCCAACATGAAAACTCGAATATGGAGTAGCCTGTGATCCACTCGACTGAACTCCCAACTGGTAATAATCAGGCATCGCTCCCTGCCTAACTAACCTCAGCTCAATCTCCTTAGCTAGCTCAATCACAGACTCCAGAGTAAGACCTGCTGTAGGCATACCAGCAAAAGCTGAACCCAAACCAGTAACATACGTAGTAACAGCGAAATACTGATCTCGCATCAGATCCTCAGCATATCTACCTAGACGAAGGAACTCTCGGGTATACTCCTCTACTGATCGATCTCCACGAGAAATACTAGTCAGACGAAGACGATAGCTCAAACGAAGAGGCTCTGGACAAAATCTCCTCATGAATCGCTCTCGAAACTGAGCCCAGGTCATCGTCATCATATAGGGCTGGATCATCTGAATAAACCAATCCAAGGCTGGTCCCTCGACAGACAACTCAACGATCATGATCCTCTGGTACTCGGTATGAGCAGTCCGAGTCCTAGTCTCAATCGCATGCAGAAAATCTAAAGGATCAGAAGTCCCATCAAAAGCAATCCTGCCAACTTTGGCATAGAACAAAGCTGCCTCAGGGTCAGACATACCCTGCTGATAGGCAGGCTGAACAATTGGAGGAACAGGAACATCAAACTCAGGCTCAACAGGCTCCTCGTCCTGTAACTCTCTCTGCCTACGGCGACCTGCCGCTCCTCGAGGTCTACCCCTGCCACGACCTCTACGCCTAACTGGCGGCTCAGGAGGTAAAACCTCATCCTGAAAAGACTCATCATCCTCGGCCTCAACGACCGGTGGAGCGACACGCGCTCGCCTCCTCATTCTGAAAAGACAAATGGAAAAATTCAGACAAAACAGACAACGGAGGAATAACGCTGAAAACTACAGCAAGGAATACTCATCAAGACATACTCGAACCTAATACACTGCAGTAGTCCAACAGAAAACACAACTTTAAAACTAGGGCCACAACTCACAAAACTAAGCCCTGACACAGAACTCCACTCAGATACGAACTTCGCTCTGATACCAACTTTGTCACGACCCAAAACAGGGGCCATGACCGGCGCTAGGGAACGGGAATTCTTTCGAATCCGGAACCCGTAGCAAGCCTAAAAATAAAATAAATACGCAATAATAACAATAAAAATATAATATGCAGCGAAAAATAAAATCATAAATATTACAATATCATCCATAACAATTGGATTTAATTCAAAACTCATCACATCACATATATAATCTCATAAATGTATAATCTTTATACAAATCCAGTTTCAATGCAGTACATCTCTTTAAAATAAAGTACATTATTTCACAACTACTGAAAATCACAACTACTGCAGTGTCTAGATAAAATAAATAAGACTCAAGTATATAATTTACATAAAGAAGCCGGGGCGGAAGAAATCCGGCGTATCGACCTGCTACTGAGGTCTGAGGAAGTTGACTCTCCTGAAAAATAGTCAACGGAGGGGAGTCAGACCTCACTGAGTGAATTACTATAATATATATACATACACACTAAGTGATAATGCATACAGTCAACAGTATATGAGTAATATGTATATATACAGGCAAGTTCATACAGATGCAGAAAAATCATTTTATATATTTTGTCTGAAAATCAACTTTTATGAAGGATCACATAGAACCCTAGAATATCGCAACCTCAGAAAATAGTGTTAAACAACACTCTAGCCATACAGGCTCACTGATTCCAAATATATCCACTTAATCCATATGGACAGTAGACTGGCCCCGAGACACTAAGTCAACCGAGCTCCAGCAGTCTGACTGCCAATGTGATTGGCCCCGAGACACTTGGTCAACCGAGCTCCAGCAATCACACCCAAACCACATCTCACATATCAATAATCATAATCAAATCAATATCCACAAATAGTCAGTAATAAAGCCTAAATACTATAGGCGTACCGGTACGTACTCGGTCCTAGTGCTGCCCACTAGGTAGCACGTTCTATTGATATCCTTCATTAATAAATAATAAAACATTCATTCACAAATACATGATGCATGAATTTAAATAAATCAACAATATAAACCATATATATACTGGAAATATACCAAACATAAACCAAGTATATTTTGAGTATATATATGTCAAATAAATCCAATCAAATCATGAATTAAACTAAAAATATATTTAAAAACATTTTAAATATATTTTATTAATAAAACATGTATATAATTTATTATATACCAAAAATATACTTGAATATAAATCATGTTATTTATGCATATTTAGTCAAAATAAAACATGCATTTTCTAAATCATGCATCCTAAGCATATATATATAATATAGTAACTCACCTAATGCGCTCCACGAGACGGGTCCGACGGGCCTGGTCCACTAGCCCTCGGTCTCGGCGCAACTAAACAAGAAATAATTAATCGACATCAGAATAACCCTAACAGAAATCCTAGAATTCAATCTAGAGTATTCAACACAGAATCAGAAATTAGGGTTCGACTGGATATCACGTTTTATGAGAATTCTACCGAAAATCCGGCAGAACCTCCCCTGTAAAACGGACATCTCTCTACTCAAAAGAGTAGAGCCAACCCTGCAAAGAAAATACACTTCAAAAATAAACACCACAATCAATCACAACCCCTCGGTCGGACTCTAGACTACAATCTGTCGACCGGGGTCTACAAACACAGAATATATATTCAAATATACCAAAAATATCCTTAAATCATAAAAATACATTTCATACGTAGAAATTACATAATTAACCTTGAAACACTGTAAAAACCGATTAAAACTCATTTTATTAGAAAAACCGTATATTATATATATAATTGAAAATAATTCCCGAAAAATAGTTTTAATTAGTTAAAAATACTAAATAATTTGTAGAAATCATTTTTATACCTTAAATAAATATTAAAACCAATTAAATTACATTTTTAGACAATTTAGGGTAAAATTACCAAAATACCCCTATATATATATATATACCTAAATTACTTCAAAAATTCACCAAAAATCATACAATTATCCAAAATTAATTTTCTCAACATATTTATCAATAATATCAATAATTAAACTCAATTAACCAATTAAATTCAATTTAAAACACAATTAACTTAATTTTACAAAATCACATAAACTTCAATAATTAAAAATAAATACTTAGAAATTCATAAAAATTCCAAATAAATTTCTATAATTCATTTCAACACCCAATTCAACCATAAACTCCAATTTCATAATTTAAATAATTAATTTCCGAAAATTAGAAAATAATATTAAAATATTCAAAAATACCCAAAAATCCAAACAACCTCCAAAAATTCTGTAAAAATTCATACATGAAGATTAAGCTACCAGGAACAACATTTGTGAAGGAATTTTCCATGAATCATCCAAATCGAAGCTCAAAAAAATCGAAAACCCAAAGAGGCCGAAATTTTCAAATCGAAACCTAAGCAATTCTAGACCATTTTAGCTCAAACCAAAGCTAGAATAACACTCACCGGAGCTCAAGGAGAAGATAGAGACCGGCGGTGTCGAAAACGGTGGCCGGAGGAGGGAGAAACGGCGGTGAGAAAATGGTGGTCGGGCGTCGGGCGGAAGAGAAAGAAGAAGAAGAAGAAAAAGAAAAAGAAAGAAAAAGGAAAAGAAAGAGAAAAAAGAAAAAAGAAAAAAAAAATAAAATAATTTAAAATAATTAATATTAATAAATAATTAATAATAAAATAATAAATTTTAATAATTTAATAATAAATAAAATAATCAAATAATAATAAATAAATAATAAAATATTAGGGTAATAATAAACCCTAATTAAATAAATATACACACAGACTTTATTTAATAATTTAAAAATATGTATGAGTTCATGCAAACCCGTAAATACATTTAAAATAATTAATAATACATTGTTTACGTGGAAATTTCCCCGAAAATGCAAGTCTCGGGAAAATTTTACGTGAAACACTGAAAATAATATACAGTAATTAAAATAGGTCTAAAATACATATTAACTCATAAAAATATCGTATAATGCATAAAAATTATTGACACTGTATATTCCGGTACAGTGTAAAAATATTTTAAAAAAACACGGGATATTACAATAAAATTTAATTAAAAATCATATATCAATTGATAATTGAATTATTTAACTTAATTTATTAAATTAAAACATTAGAGTATATATAAAAATAACTAAAAATATTAAATTAAAAAAAAAAGTTAAATTCAAATTAAACTCGAGTTTTTACTAGTCAATCTCGAATTAAGTTTAAATTTATAAATAAAAAATATTCTACATGATATAAATTTTATTAAATAGTTGCATTATATATTATTTTATTTATATGTATTTTATATATGCCTGCTAAAGGATATAAAAATTTAAAAAAAAAATCTAAATTTTTTCGATATTTTAAGATTTTGATTAATTTATCTTTTTAATTTAAGTTAATTCCATATTTTGTCCTGTATTCTTAACCGGTGGCCAAGCATGTCCTGTCTCTGATCGATTCCCATCCCTCCCCAATGTCATTGGTGAAAAAAAAAATCCATCTTTTATTTATAATCTTAATTACAATACGATTGATTTTATTTATAAGTATTTCAGCAAATATGGTGGCCGCATTTAATAAATTCAATATTGTATTATTATTTAGCATTAAAAATTTTAATTTTAATTTTTAAGTTTAAAATAAATAAATGAATGAATAATATTTTAAATATTCAGTGTATGAGCAACCAAATATTTGACTTACACACACTAACTATATTTGACTTACACACGGTAACAGTATTTGCTAAGAATGAGTAATAAAGCCAATTGTGTTACATAAATTAAAGTTATAACTAAAAAATTAAAATTTAAATACAATAAGTGAATAGTTAAATAATAATTTTTTTTAAAGATATTTTAAGGTATAGAGTTTAGTTTTTATTATTATAAATTTAAAAGAAAAGAACTACTTTTTATTATACAATTCATCGAAATTTATGTTATATAAACTCTTTACTAATAAAAAAATTAAATAGTTAAAATTGCATGAATAGAAAAAAATTGTAGCAAATTATAATTCTTGAAAAGGTTTAAATCTCTCTTTTTTTTTTTTTGTCATTAAGCCTTTCTTTTTGTTTGGTTTAAGTCCCCAAGGAGCATAAAAGCTAAGCCAAAGATTTATCCAAGTTACTGAACGATGCAGTACCTGGCATGCACAAGAAGAAAACCCTCTAAAGTTTGTTTTCACCATGTTTATTAAGGTAAGGTAGCATAACAGATAAAAAATGTTATGATGTCCAGAAAAGGGAGGGCAGTAATTTATAACACTTTCTTTGAACTCTTAATGCATCCAAATATTCATTTATAAAGGCAACCACCAGCTAGGAAAGAAATAGTTAAGTAATAATTCATTTTCAAAGATATTATTTTAAAATATAAAGTTTGAATTTGTTATTATCAATTTAAAAATAAATAATTTTCTCTATTGTATAATTTGTTAATATTTAAATCATTTGCCTCTCTATTAAAAAAAAAAAAAGAAAGCCAACATATAACACAGTATTGTATGAATATCACATAACACCATAGATGTACTTGCTGCAGTACAGTATAATTGTAAGTAAAGCTTTTGCTCTCAGCAATATCCATACCACGTATATGGTAAGAATCTAGTACAAATAAAAAATGTAATAAAATGAAAATATATCGAATTCTATTTTATATAATAATATAATAATAATATAATAAATTTTTATATAATAATATTTATAATTTTTATATAATAATATTTATATAATAATATAATAAATTTATATAATTTATCTATTAATTTATCTATAATTATAATAATATATTTTATATAATAATATAATCAATTTTATATAATTTATCTTTTGCTCTCAGCAATATCCATACCACGTACATGGTACAACATGTTTGTTGCTTCATTTAAAGTCCTGAGAAAAATATGAAGGTTTTAAGCTGAAAATAAACCTGAAACAGAAGTTTTATGACTTCAGTTCAATGAATATAAATTTATTAGATTTTGTTAGCTAGCACTTAAATGATGCCTTCAGCAACAAAATCCACCAGTCATGCACAGGTGTGTAAACCATTCAAACCGAATCGAGCTTTTAAAATTTCAAGTTCAATTGGTTTAAAAATTAAAAAATTTGAATTGAGCTTCAGATTTTAAAGTCTAGCTCAAGCTCAGTTTGAGTTTGTATTTAATAAGTTCGAGCTAAACTCATGAGCTTGGCGAGTTTAATAATATATTTTTATAATTATAAATTATATTGTTTTATAACTTTAATTTATGTATTTTTATAACATTAAAATTTCGTAGTTTTAATTTAAAATATAAATATTACTTAATATTATATTTATATGTTACTTTAAATTTACATTATCTAATATTTATACTTATATATTATTTTAAAATACAAATATTACTTCATTTTTATTTATTTAAGAAATTTATTATTTACTAAATATTTAATTAGTATTGTATAATATTTACTTATTATAATATTAATGTTAATTTATATGCAAAAAATTATATAATATTATCATGTAATATTTTATATTAATTATTACTAATTTAATCAGTATTGTCTTTACTTAATATAAAATTAGTACTATATAATATTGACTTACTAAATTAAATGATATTTATTGAATATTAATATTTAAATTAAATTATACCTATTTAATACCACCATCTACTATAATGAGTTTATTTATGAACCTATAAATGAACCTATAAATGAGTTTATTCGCAAGCTTTAACGAGTCAAACTTAAGGAAACTCGAGTTTGACTTGTTTAACTTATTAACCTCAAAATGGAATTTGGTTGGCTCATTTAGCTTAACAAACGAATTCGAACAAAATTTTTCACGTTGAGCTCCAAATGAATTATAAACTGTTCAACTCAATTACATCCCTAGTGGTGTATGCTAAAACTTGATTGGATTAGCATATATACCCGTGTAAAACATCCAAAACTAGATCAAAAGAAACTAAAATCTTTAGTTAATTAAATATGGCCTTGGATTTACCATCAAACCAAGTTAATTATTTTAAGTTTATTTGTGATTTTTATTCAAAGAAAAATAAGAAGCAATTATTTGAACTTTATTTCTAACGACCAACAGTAATTTGTTCAGAAGATTGTTTCTATTCTAATGTTGAGAACCTTCTCAATTTTCCAAGTCTAAATAAAAACATCATTTTCAGGTTCCTTTACTAACTTAATCTTCTTCCTAAATTACCAGCAAAATAAGGAACATAAGCCTGAAAGGATGCCTTCAGCAACAGAGAACAATCAGAGGTATATAGAGTAAATCTTGGGAGATTCTCGCCTATATATTCTAAGAGTATTACGCTTAGCTGTTACATGCGTGACACATACTGTAGCTGTTCTGCACTTGGATATATGAAAACATGATTTGTACAGTATGTGTCATTAATCCAAGTCCAGAACTTCTAGTAAAACTTAATTGGATTAGCATATATACCTGTTAGAACAATGAAAAATAAAGCAAAAGATAGAATCTTTACATACAAGCTGTGTAATGTTAAATCCTACATTAAAGGACACTAACAAATAACCACACGGTTAGCATGATGATAAGTTTTAATACTGAATCACTAGTTTCCATACAATGTAGGCAAACCTTCAATTCAATATCAAAGTCCATAGCTAATTTCAGGACAGATCTTGAACAGGAGAGACAAAGGTAACTTTTCCTTCAATAATCAAAGTGTCATTCACAAGAAATCCTTTTGATGCATCATGGAGATCACTCAGCAGCATGAAATCAGGAAACCCCCAACTGGTGGACGAAGTATCAAACCATCCACTACCTGCACGATGGAAACTCAAAATTTTATTTTCAATATGGGCAACTAAAACCAAGAAATGCAAATGCATTATCACACCAATTAAAAATTTGATAGCTTCACCTTTTGTTTCATGTTGCTTCCCAAGGACCTGATCTTTCACCATTAACGTATACTCAACATGTACTGCATGCTTAAGAAGTGCACTTGTGTCAACTAATTTTAGAAATAGCGACAGAGATCTATCCTTTTCCCCTAAAACTCCTTTAGGATAAACTAATAATATCCTAACATATTCATTTCAATGGTTAAATTTTACACTATTCACAGCGTCAAAACAACTTCAGAATTTTAAGAGCTGAGGATGTACGTACCATTTGTAGTTAGCAGCAATAAATATTTCAGAGTAATTGATGCTTAAAGACAATGTAGAGAACTTCTTAAGCCTCCAAGTATATGTACCATCTTCAGGGTTCCTTATAAAAGAAAATTTCTCCCCTTTTCCTGTCCGCTTAATAACATGAACCTCTACTCCAAATGAACAACATTCATCCACAATATATCCATTACAAGGATCATTGAACATTGCAAGAGAGAGTAGCTGATCAAAACCATGTTCAATCTTTAAAGCACGGTAACGCTTAACTTTCCCATCTCCATATAGTATTAAACACTATCAAATATAGCAATCAACCATTGTTGTTGTAACAAAAAAAAAGAGAGAACCCACCTTGGATAGTTAAGTAGTTGTCTTAGATCTGATCATAAACAAAGAATTTGAGTCTCACATCAATCTGGGATGTATCAGAAATCACTCTAGTATCTGCTAATGCTAGGTAGAGAGAGATGTGATCATTTCCTTTTCTTTTTGCATTTCCATTAGGATACAACAACATTCCTATTGTAGGCACCCGATTCAATTGGTCCCTATTAGGGGATGAATTAGGAATGCTCAGTTTGATCTACTCGTTGTCAAGCCCAATGATGAGAATGTAAAACTTGGACACAAGAACCAAACCTAAATCTCCAATTGGAAATGGATTTGAAAGCCTAAAAGTCTCAAAAGCCCAAAACTTAGCCCAATTATCTAAAAATAACCTAACACAGGCCCGGCCCAAAGAGGCGTCGCCTTAGTGCAATGAGGCGATCGTCTCATCGTAGAGGCGTCGCCTCTGTGATAGACCACTTGCAGCTGCATTTAATACAGCTGTAGCCATGGCGGCCAAGTGGTGTGGGCCCCACACCCCCAGACCTGATTTTGCTTGAGGAAGAGATTTTTTGGGGGGAGAAAAAGGCAATAGGGGTTCATGATGGGCTAGGAAGCCTAGGGGCATGGGTAAGGTAGAAGATAAAAGGAAAAAAAGAAGAAAAAAAAGGGGGAGGAAGGGAGAGAAAAAAAAAGAAGAAGAGGAGGAGCTCTAAAAAGAAAAAAAATATAGGGAGAGACGTTCTTGAGAGAAGAGGTAGAATTTAAGCAAAAGCAAGTTCATAATCCTTAGAAGAGAAAATGAGAAAAACTTGTGTCAAAGTAAAACTCACACCCAAAAGCACATCTTTGAGGGTCCATTACTTTGGTAAAACTTTGCATCCAAATATACTTTTTTTATAACTTCATCATTTGTGTGTGTTTAGTTTGCATGTGACTAAGTAGTTAGTATACTTTAGGTTTATTTTAGGTTTATTTTGCTTATTACACTACTTCATTGATATGACCCCTTAAACTATTACATGTAGATGTAACCTGGAACCTATTGAATGCATGTATGTGAGTATCACTTGCTTAGGATAGAAGTTTGGTTGTCTTGAGAGTCAAGCTAGCCTGTCAATTAGGCGATGCCTCTTCATAGAGGCGTCACCCCTGTTAATGAGGCGATCGCCACATTAACAGGCCTCCACGTAACTTGGCTCCTCCTTCTACACTTTTCTACATGATTTTACTACTTTGATGTATCGAGGAAGCCTATTGATGAGGTGACGCCTCATCTTAGAGGCGTCGCCCCTTGTCGATGAGACGATCGCCTCACCACTGGGGCGATCGCCATATTGACAGGTCGGCCAATCATCTGACTCTTCTCCCTCTATTAATTTTCACTATAATGCCCACTTCACATGCTCTTTCTGTCTTCACATATAATTATTTCATTGCATGATGATGGTTATTTTGGTTATTTGAGGGTTTCTTTGGCTTGTGACATGAAAACCCCTTTTAGAACATTTCTTTGTCAATATTGTTATATATGATTTCGTGCTTTGAAAGAAGGAACTAACCATATGATTATTTCAGGAATTACTTGATGATTCACATCATTGAGCAATTACTTTGAATAGCTAGCTCCTTTAGTACTTTTCATTCGTATAAGTAGTTTATTATTAGTTTACTTTTAGTATATGTATCGTTTACTTTCTGTATATTATTCTTTTACTTTATCTAAAAGCGTTGTAATCCCTAATCCCTTTCCTCGTTTGATTCAAAAGTATTATTACTTTTTTTTTATTGAATGTTGGGACTTAAAAGCATGAAATTGGATTAATGTGCAAACTCGAGCTTAACTATAAAATTTGGTAATTATCCGAAGGCAATTACAATGTGTGTGGTAATAAAGAAATAATTGAATAATTAAAGGTAATAAAACACAAAACACAAACTAAGGCCAACCACAAGGTTGGGTGAGCATTCAAACGCTCATACCCAATTTTCGAACCCGATCTCTGATGACGACTTCTGGGAACCTCTGTGTGAATCGAGTTGCTATACAGTGTGTCCTGGCTTTTATCCGGGTGGTGACTCCATCTCCAAGTAGGCTTTATGACTTATTTCATATTTTTAAATAGGCCTCGAGTCCATATAGTGCCGTGGTCGCTAAACACTTGGGTGTGTGCTAAACCTCGCCGCCTACAGTGGAGACTCTACTAGGGATAGAGAAACTAATTCCAGTGTTTTGTGGTTTATCATTTTTAATTATTTTCTTATTCCTTTTTGCATCCTTTGCATTCACTACACATTTACACAGAATGAGCACTTTAGTCCCAAATAAACCTAATAATAGTCAGTATTTCACTACCTATGTTTCACTCAAACCTGCTGGTGGATTATTTGATTATTGTCACTCATGACAAGTACTAATCTACATTGTTGACATATATGAATGCATATCTTTGTGGGAGCTGAAGCTTTTTACCCTAGACTCAAGCCCATGTAATGACCTAACAACTATCCTTAGGAATTTTTCCCACATGCATGTGTGTTATGCCATATAATGGATCCTTAAAATAAATCTTAAGCCCATCAATAAGCGATCCAAGGTAAAATGGGCCCTCGTGTCCAACTAAAGCCCATTATAAAAAAACTAAGTCAGTAAGGGCCTCTCATGCCTATTCATAACCCATCTTAAAGGGGCTTTGACAAGTGAGTTTATGGTGCAAAGAACCTTGGCTTGTAGGAAATGGTCTTGGGCTTTATTTAAAGTACCTATTACTTGTCTGAATCGTTTTGAGAGTTATCTTGCATACGTCTGTTTATTATCCCCCGTTGATAATTAAAACCTAGGCCAAAAAATCCTAGGGCAAGATACTCGCCATTGAATACGCGTATAGGAGAAATAAGGGCGCAAGTTTGCATGTTTAAGCTTCGCATTTTGGTTTTGTGTATCCTCCTTTTATTTGTTTATTTCTTAAGTTTTCCTAAAATAAAATGGACTTGCATATCATGTATACACATCATGCATCATTCTAATAAATGGTTTTGTAGCACTATAGATCCTTCGAGCTCAGCAGGGTGGGTTCGGATTAGTTCAGGTCATTTGGTCAGAAATTCAGAAGTAAGAATGGCAGGATGTTTCAATCCAGAGGCATTTAGGGCACAGTTAAATGATGAAGTGATGGCAGAAACCCGGTCTATAATGAGGGAGATGATGGGGGAAATTACTAAGCTCATTAGGGAGAATTAGCTAGCACAACCGTCCAATGCACCACAATCAATTCGATGGATCTCGATGAGGAAAGCCCAATTAGGGGAAGGGAAGAAGATGATGTGATGGTGCTGGCCAACCCATCAAATCAAAGAAATGTGAACCTAACCGAAGATGTGGGGCAAACTGAGTGGGCCAAGAGCATGACTAAGGCTATAAACCAAATGCAGATGATGATAAAGGAGAAGGGCATTGCTGCCCCCTAGATTATGCCGATGTAAATCTGGAAAGGGAAGATGAACTGCTACCCTATAAGTTTAAATTCCCTACTATGAGGAAATACACTGGCACTAAGGATCCCTATTTGCATTTGAAGTAGTATGTGACTTATATGAAAGCCACTGAGTTGACTGAGAGCCAAATCATCAAGTAGTTCCCTATTTCACTGGAGGGAGCGCCAATCCACTGGTATTACACCTTATAACCACATGTTCAATCGGATTGAAAGGAATTATATACTGCTTTTATCAAGCAATACGACCTCAATGTTTAGTTAGAGGTGTCCTTAAGAGATCTGCATAACACCAAGTAGAACTTTAACGAGCCCTGACTCGTTAGAGGGGAAAGCTGTCTTTGATGAGGCATAGGCCTGCTGAGTCAGATCAGTTAGTCTTAGCAATAGAGGGGTGTGTCCTAGCACTGTCTAGAAAGCTAAGAGATTTAGGGATCAAAAGCTTCGAAGAATTGTACAGGTTTGGGGTCCAAAAAGAGTCAGATCTAGCTCAAGAGAAGAAATTCTTCGGAGGAAGGTATAGGGGCAAGGAAGGAGCTGGTTCGAGCAGTAATGTTCAGATCCATGCCATCTGATGACCAAGCAACAACATATAGGTTAATGCAGTTAGACAGACTCGGAGATTTTCAAATTTGGGATGCCCTCTATCTAAGGTCCTTGACAAGCTTATCGAGAAGAACCTATTGCGGCCTTTACCTTCACAATAACCTTTACCTGGTGCTAACCCAAAGCTTTTTTGCAAATTTCATCAGACCATCAAACATGACACTGATAGTTGTGCCCAATTAAAGCATGAAATCCAAGACCTAATTGAATCAGGCAAGATTACTGACCCATAAACCAGAAAGCCAAATACACAAACCAACCCCTTACCTAATTATCGAAATGTACCACCACCAAATGCACCCGTTTGATAGTCAACACTAGTCTAATGGAAGAACAAGTCCTAAACTCCTTCGTGGATGTCACCCACAACTCCCTAAAAATCAAACCTGAGAGCCTAAAACCAAGCAAATGACCCGCGTAATTGCAGGTGCACGTCTTGGACATATGGAGTTCCGATGATAAGAGTGAGGAACAGGTTGACCTGTGGGACAACAAGAGAAGTAGACTAGGCCAATATGTAGGGAAGGTTGAAGGAAAGAAGGAAGAACCTGAGATTGCCAAGTTTGAGCCTGAAAAGGCAAAAAGTTTAGAAAAAGGGAAAGAAGCAAAATAAAGTAAGGACACTGTTGCCAGTGTCTGGGAGTTACTTATGCATTCTAGGGATCATAAGGAGGCCCTGATTCTAGCATTGGATCAGAAAAAGATCCCCTCTAGCTCTACCCCAGAACAAATGGTCGGGTCATTAATAGAAACCCCTCAAGGGATGATAACATTTTCTAATGACGATCTGCCTCTAGAAAGGAGGGACCACTACAGAGCTCTATATATCAAGGTTGAAGTAAAGGGAAAAATTACCTGCTGTGTGGGGGTTGACAATGGTTCTGCCATTAATGTGTGTCTGTTGAAGATTTTGCCAAAGTTAGGTTTGATAGTGGCCAACTTAAAACCTTCTGAGGTAGTTATTAAGGCTTATGATGACACTAAGAGGTATGTAGAAGGAACATTTAGGGCATTGGTAAAAAAGGGACCTATAGAAGTTTGGGTTGACTTGCATGTGATTGATATCCCGGTGACATTTGCCATTTTATTGGGAAGACCGTGGTTTCACCCCCTGGGTAGCGTCCCATCCACTATTCACCAAAAAATTAAATTCCCTCATGAAAGAAGGGTTGTTACCATCTCCGCTGAAACTGAAATCGTTGTGGTTGCATTGAAGTTGACCCCCAAAGAGATCTCCATTAGTCCCAATTTTGAGGTTTGTGTAATTTACGAGGATGAGATGGATGAAAAGGTTCTGAAAATGATGCGCAGCATGAGGTTTATGCTCGATATGGGGTTAGGAAGAGATCAGAACGAACCTTCAAAATTTATGGAAAACAAGGTGCCTGTTTTAAAGCACGTGCTAGGATTCAAAGAGGCTAATGGAACTAAGGGAGAGGAAAAGGAATTCATGGCTAAAAAGCAAACTTTGTGGGAAATCTTTATAAAGGAAGGCACCGGGTACCCATAAAATGGAACTCTAGAACCTCTCCTAATGGCTGGGGAAGTTATTCCAGGGTTCGAGATCTTTACCGAAATTATGGACAGAGCCAAAGGTGTTGCTATTGAAAAAGTCCCTACTGAGGAGCTGGTGTTGGCTGAAGAAGAATTTAAAGGAAATGAAGCTACCTCAGAGTTGAAAGGCATTAATGATTAAATCAAAGAACTTGATTTTGAAGCCTACATCCTCAACTCTATCATAGATGTCTTTTATAATGACTATGATTTTTTTTTGCTTCTTTATTTAAAACTAACAATCTTTTCTTTTCAAAGGTGAATGCAATGAAGTCTGAATTTGCTTATTTATGTAATGTGTTCCCTAATGGTTATTCTATTTGTGATGATCATTTTATGCATATGTTTGACATTAATTCCATGTAAACTAAATCATTTAATTTGGGCACAAATGATAATCCTAAAAATATATTACTTGCTTCTAGTTTAACTCATGATAAGAGAGGAAAAATGAAATAAATCTTAACAAAGAGACAGAAAGTATTTGCTTGGAGTTATGAAGACATGCCTGGAATCAACAGGTAGATTTCAAAACACAGGATCCCCATATACCCTCATATAGTGCCAATAAAGCAAAAGCAAAGGACGTTGAGGCCACAGTGAGCTCTTCTGGTCAAGGAAGAAGTCGAAAAACAATTGAAGGAAAATTTTTTGGAAGTGGTAGAGGACACCCAATGGTTAGCAAACATAATTCCTGTTCCTAAGAAGGATGGAAGGGTTAGAGTGTGTGTGGACTACTGAGATTTGAATAAAGCCTGCCCCAAGGATGACTTTTTGCTACCACACATCAATACGCTAATTGATAGTGCGGCTTCCAACGTGATGTACTCTTTCATGAATGGATTTTTAGGGTACAATCAGATCATGATGGCAGTGATGGATAAGTTAAAGACATCCTTCACTACCGAATGGGGCGTATACTATTACCGAGTGATGCCATTTGGATTAAAGAACGCAAGGACCACTTATCAAAGGATTCTTTGCTACATAACATGATCCACAAGGAGGTAGAAGTGTATGTGGATGATATGATGGTGAAATCCGTAACCAGGGAAGGGCACTTTGAGGCTCTAGATAAGTTTCTGGAAAGGGCAAAAAAGTATAATCTCAGACTGAATCCGAAGAAGTGTGTTTTTGGGGTTACATATGGGAAACTATTGGGACACATTGTCAGCCAGAAAGGAATAGAGGTGGATCCAAAAAAGATTAAAGCAATTGGGGTTATGCCCATGCTAAAGAATGAAAATGAGGTCTGAGGATTCCTGGGGCACTTGCAGTATATCATAAGATTTATAGCCAAATTGATAGCCATCTGCAATCCCATCTTTAAGCTTCTAAAGAAAGATCAACCCGTGGTATGGGATGAAAGGTGTCAGCAAGCCTTTAAAGCTATCAAGGATTATCTGATGAATCCTCCTATTTTATAACCGCCAAGGCCGGGTAAAGCCTTAATCCTATATCTGTTAATTAAAAAAGACACAATAGGGGCAATGTTGGCATAGGAAGGCAAAGAGAAGATAGAGCACGCTATGTATTACTTGAGTAAGAAACTTATGTCTTACGAAACTAATTATAGCATTATGGAGAAAACGTGCCTAGCAGTGATTTGGGCAACGAAGAAACTCCGACACTATATTCAGTCTTTCAAAGTACAGGTAGTTTCTAAACATGATCCCCTTAGGTATCTCTAGCAGACCCCATCTCTTATAAGAAAGTTGGCTAGGTGGCTCGTTCTACTTAGAGAGTTTGACATAGAGTATATAGCCAAGAAGACGGTGAAGGGAAGAGCGATAGTGGACTTCCTGGCACAGAGCCTAATGGATGATGACCAAGAATGGAAGTTGGAGTTTCCTGACAAACACCTAGGGGCAATAGAGTACAAGGTTAGGAAATGTACTTTGATGGTGCTGTCAATAACAAAGGGGCCGGAATAGGTGTGATTTTGGTTTTGCTAGTGGGAGAGATGATCCCGATGGCAAAAAGACTCGAGTTTGAGGTAACTAATAACCAAGCAGAATACGAGGCCTGCATCTTCAGTCTAGAGGCATTATGCAGTACAGGGGCAGAGAATGTTACCGTATATGGGGACTCCATGTTAGTCATAAAATAAACTACCAAAGAGTGGGAGATAAAAGAGGACAGATTATGTCCATATTGGGAATATCTGGCTACTATCTTATACTTATTTACTCAGTGTAAGTTTGTTCACTTGCCGAGAGAAGGGAACTAGATAGCAGATGCCCTAGCCACACTGGCCTCTATGTGGGAAAGTGGGAAACAGCCAGAAACCAGGCCCTTAATTCTGACAAAATCTCGAGGCCTTTGTTACAAGGAAGTGAGGGTGGCACCAGTCAACGCTGCTGAGAAACCTTAATTTTATGACTTACAAAGATATCTAGAGACTGGGTAATTTCCAGATGACATTGATAGAAAAGATGGGATATCCCTACAAATGTTTTCTCGACAGTTCATAAGTCACAATAAGATGTTGTACAAAAGAATGCCGACCAGGGTACACCTTAAATGTGTTGATAAGGATGAATCTCGAAAGCTTATGGAAGCAATTCATGAAGGGGTATGTGGGCCACACATGAATGGGACAGTCCTAGCAAAGAAAATAGCTCGCCAATGATACTTTTGGCTCACCATGGAAGCAGATTGTGTTAAATTTGTGAAGAAATGTCACAACTGCCAAACTTATGGTGACGTTAGCCACTTACCATTTATGGAGCTTTAAGGAATGACTTCTCCTTGGCTGTTTGCTATATGGGGGATTAACATCATAGGAGAGGTAAGACTATAATATCCCGAGTTTTTAGATAATTTAAAACTACACCGGGATATGTAGCGTTAATAATTTTTATATATATTTATGATTATTTTCATGAGTTTGTTATTTATTAAGTCATTTTAATTATTTTAAGATATTTACGTAAAAGTTTTTCTGGGAATTTTATTTTCAGGGAAATTAAGACGTAAATAATTTAATATTAATTATTTGAAATATTTTTATGAATTTGCATGAACTCATGCGTGATTTTAAAGTGTCAAATAAAATACATGTTTATGCATGCATTTAAAGTTAAATTAGGGTTATTTTATAATTAAATTATATTACATAGTTTTTATGTTAATTAATTAAATGTGTGTATATATATATGTATATATGTGTATATATTATTAAAATATGTGTGTACTATATTATATATTAAAATAATAAAGTGAGGTAGATATATATATATATACATAAATACATATAATATTATAACTAAAAATAAAGTTCAACTTATTTACGATTGTGCCATTGCCTTCACCTTCTTCTTCCCAATCGTCCTCCTTCAGTTTCCGGCGTCTGCAATTCGATTCTCTTCCCGTCACTGTGCCTTTCAGCCTTCCTCCTCCCTTACCAACCATTTCCACCACCTAAAACCTCCTTCTCCGGCATGTTTTAACTAGATTTCTTAACAGTTGCCGAGAGTTGCTTCCCTCGCTGATCGTCGATTTTTCGGCCACCAAACTCAACGCCATCGGTCTTTATCTTCTTCTTGAGCTCCGGTGAGTCCATTTTCAAGCTTTGTTTCACTTGAAATGGTCTAGATTTCCCTAGGTTTTGATTTTTCATTTTCGGCCATTTAGGGTTTTCAAATTTTTTTGAGCTTTGATTTGAATGATTCAAGAAAAATCCCTTCACAAAGATTGATCCTAGTAGCTCAATCTAAATGTGGTAATTTTTTTGGAATTTTTGGGAATTATTTTGATTTTTGTGAATTTTTTATTATTTTATTAATATTTTCTAATTTTCGAAAATTAATTAAATAAATTATGAAATTATGTTTTATGGTGTTTATAGGTGTTAAAATGAATTTTATAAATTTATTTTTAATTTTTTTGATTTTTATATAATTATTTTGAATTTATTTAGTTTATGTAATTTTTGGAAAATTAGGTTAATTATGTGTTTTGTTGAAATTAATTGGTTAATTGAGTATATTTATTGATATTATTGAATTATATGTTGAGAAAATTAATTTTGAGTAATTATACTATTTTTGGTGAATTTTTGATTAATTTTAGTGAATTTACGTAATTAGGGGTATTTTGGTAATTTGATACTAAATTGGCTAAAAATGTAATTAAATTGGTTTTAATAGTTATTTAAGGTATAAAAATGATTTCTACAAATTATTTAGTATTTTTAACTAATTAAAACTATTTTTCGTAAATTATTTTCAAATTATATATAATATACGATTTTTCTAAATAAATGAGTTTTTATCGATTTTTAGTAAGTATTAGGGTTAATTATGTAATTTGGATTTATAAAATGTATTTTGGTTAATATTTATGAATTTATTGAGAATTACCAATTTTTAATAATATTTTATTAAAATTAGGGTTTTTGTGTATTTATCGGTTAAATAAATATTTTTAGCGTTTAAATATCTAATTTGCTACATTTTGAGTATTAAAGGCCATTTTCGGTATTTCTGTAATTATTCTGTGAATTGTGAACCTCGGTCGGTGAATTGTAGTTTGGAGTCCGACCGAGGGATTGTGAATTGTGTTATTTTGAAGTGTATTTCTTTGCAGAACCGGTTTTACTCTTTGAGTAGAGAGATGTCCGTTTTACAGAGGAGGTTTTGCCGGATTTTCGATAGAAGTCTCATAAAACGTGATGTCCGGTCAAATTCCTATTCTAATTATGTGTCTAAAATTCTAGATCGAGTATTTAGAATTTCCGTTAGATTTATTCTGATTTCCTGTTATCGTTTATTTGTTTAGTTGCGCCGAGACCGAGGCCTAGTGGACCAGGCCCATCGGTTCCGTCTCGAGGAGCACACACCAGTGAGTTATTATACTGTATATATATGCATTGCATATAGGATTCATCACTTAGGGTTTTTCATTTTCATTATATGTTTTTTTAAAGTGATTTAAATGATAATATTTTTGGTATATCTAGGGTTGTATTTTTGTATATATGCATATTAAATAATTATGCATGTTATTTTGATATATGCACATTAAAAAATTAGGTTTAAGTTTAATACATTTTAGTAATATATACATGCTTTAAATGTACATTTAATCACAATTAATTTATTAAATGATTAGTATACTTTAGGTATAGTTTCAGTATATTTTAGGTTTATTCTTAAATAATTGCATGTTATATTATGAACCTACACTTAGATTTTTTTTTTTAAGTTTATTTTTGGTATATTTTTTATATAATTCCAAATAAATGCATGTTTTATTATTAATTGAAAATTAAAACATTAGAGGTATACCTAGGGTTTAATTGTGATATATGCATGCTAGAAAATTAGGTTATTTTGGTAGAATGTGAATATATGTTAAACCTAAACACATATTTAAATGAATATTTATACATAAATATTTTATTAAATGATTTGTGTATCTTTTGTATATTTAGGTATATTTTTAAGAAAATGCATGTTATATTACTGATACGCACTTAATTGTTTTTAATTATATTAATGGTTTACCTTTAGTATATTTTGCACTTTATTTTGCATATACCCGAAATATATTGGGTATATTTTAGGTATATTTTTTGTATATATATATACGGTTGATTTTACTAATATGAATATTGTTTTACATTAATTATTTTCAGAATGAATGATTTATGTAAATGAAGGATATCAATAGAACGTGCTTCCTAGTGGGCAGCACTAGGACCGTGTACATACCGGTGCGATAGATAAGGGTTGAGTGAGAATTAATTATGGTGATTATAATTGATTTGATTGATTTGACTAAGATTAATGGTATATTAGATAGTGTGATTGTTGTAGCTCGGTTGACCAGGGGTCTCGGGGCCAATCACACTGACAGTTAGACTATTGGAGGTCAGTTGACTTAGTGTCTCAGGGCCAGTCTACTGTCCATAGTGGAATGAATGATCTATGGGGTTGATTGAGATGTGAGGTGATAGATAGTGTGATTGCTAGAGCTTGGTTGACCAGGGGTCTTGGGGCCAATCACACTGACAGCCAGACTGCTAGAGCTCGGTCGACTTAGTGTCTCGGGCTAGTCTGCTATCCAGTTTGGAATAATTGTTCTATTTGGAATCAAGTGAGCCTGTATGGCTAAAGTGATGATGAGGTTGATTGAGGTTGCTATTATTAGGGTTCTATGGATCCTTCATGAACTAAACTAAACATTTTCTACATTTAGTATATTTATATAAGCAGAGTTTGACATTCGTGTGAAATGTGTGTGTGTGTGTGTATATATATATATATATATATATATATATATAAGAATGCCTGATTGTTATGGTTTAGATTGCATGTATATATAGTATAATAATTCACTTAGTGAGGTCTGACCCCCTCAATTATTTTTTTCAGGAGATCCCTTATCGTCAGACCTTAGTAGTAGAGTTCCTCGTCGGTGTTCTTCAATCTCGGCTATTTTATGTAAATGTATATTCTGAACTCTGATTTGTATTCTAAAAACTGCAGTAGTTGTGTTTTTGTATCTGAAGAGTATTATTTTGTTTTGATATCAAATACTCTGAGAAATTGTATTGGAACACTGTATGAATATGTATTCCTTTGTAAAAGGATTTGGAGTATTTATTTTATATATTGATTCAAAAATTTTAATTCTGTCGTACTTTTTATTTATTATTGCATGAGTTTATTTTTTAAGGCTTGCTACGGGTTTCGGATTCGAAAGAATTCCTGTTCCCTAACGTCGGTCATGACTCCTAGTTTGGGTCATGACAAAGGCCAAAAGCAACTGATGGTCATCAGTATATTATTGTGGCTATCAATTACTTCTCCAAATGGGTTAAGGCTGAATCTTATGTTACTGTGAGTTCAAAACAAATGTCGAGGTTCATCGAAAAAAACATAATCTGCAGATATGGTTTGTCACACCACATTATTATAGACAATGGGGTTCAATTTTGAGCAAAAATGACTACATTTCTGAAAGATTACAAGATTGAGCACCACAGATCATCTCTATATAGGCTGCAGGTAAATGGGCTAATGGAAGTAGCCAATAAGAATATGAAAAAGATCCTAGCCAAGATGTTAGAAAATTACCGAGATTGGGCGGAATACTTACAATTTGCATTATGGGGCTACCGAACCACTGCCAGAACCTCAACAGGGGTCACTCTGTACTCCTTGGTTTATGGATGTGAGGCCATTTTGCCGGTGGAGGTTGAGATAAGGTCATTGAGAGTCTTACTAAAATCTAAACTCCCCGAGTATCAGTGTGTGGAGAGTCGATTAGCTCAGTTGACATTGCTGGATGAAAAGAGGATGAAAGCTATGTATCGTTCTTAATTGTATATAAAAAGAATAGCCCGTGCCTACAATAAAAAGATTAAGCCAGGAAAGATTCAAGAAGGGGATTTGGTGCTGAAGTTTATAAAGTCAATTATGACCGACCCTCGAGGGAAGTTCAAGCCAACTGGGAAGGACCATATTTGGAAAAGAAGTTATTTTTAAAAGGCACCGCCATTCTATCTGATATAGAGGGAAATGAGTTCAAGGAGCCCGTCAACTTGGACAAACTCAAGAAATACTTTCTATGAAGTGTCTCGCTAGGGAGAAAAACTCAAAAAGAGGCTGTCTAGGCAAAAGTAGAGACCCAAAAAAAAAGAGATATCATACTAGATTGAAAACCTCAAAAGAGGCAATCCAGGCAAAAATTAAGGATGTGTAAAAGGAGAGAGAGAGAGATGCAAAATGGTTAGTTGGAAAACTTGCAAGGCAAGCTAATTAACAATATGAGATGTATCAGAAGCAAAATGTATATACGTATTGTGCTTAAATGGAATGAAATAGATTTTTTCAATTACTGTTAAACATTGCATAACATGTCTGTTACAAGTTGTTTAACTAACAAAAAGGGAAACTATATTTAACAAAAAGGAAAATGATGACCTAATTTCATGAGCTAATTTTGTCTTCTTTTCTTTTGTTGGTCACCCCGAAAGCTCAATACTTGTAACTCTTTTGTCCTTTTGTTTCTAATAAATTCATCTTTTTCCATCTGTTGCAAGTAAACCCATACTTTGTAATGATCATCGGTGGTATGATCTCTGTTGTAGTCTAAGTTCCTCTTGATGAATCTTCGAGGCCAAATTGCCACTAAGTGGTCCAGGAAGTTTTGAGAAAGGGGCCCTGGTTCGAACTCATGAACTAATTCTACGATCAATTGTTTGTGATCGTATTGATGACAAGGCGGGTTGGATTGCAAAAGGTAGCAAAATGAAGACCGATATTCGAAACGCAATATGTATAGGACCGAATGGTCACATGCTATAATCCCCACCAAGGGCACACCCAGCGGATCAGAGTGTCAGGAAATATTGATAGCTAGTTGTGAACATCTGCCGGAATGGGGTGCAGCTTCCTTGTTCGGTAATGTTTGGCCTTGTAACGCCTGATATCATAAAGGGGTTCAAGCAAACTCAATTTTTCATAGAGCCACATTTGCAAGTTAACAAATGATTAGGTGCAAATGATGGGACAATTGAAAGTTTGGAATTGACACTGGAGAGCTTACATCCAACAGAAAGGGGCTTCCTAAGAATCTTCTTGTTTCTGTGAATTTATCCAATCCAATGATATTTCTGCTAAAATGAGAGGGAAGAGATTGAACCTTGATTCCACCTGATTAATAATGGAAAGGACCTTCAAATCATAGTGTCCAGAGGAAGAAACCAGCAGAAACTGGGCGTACAAACAGAGAGCCATTATGTAGGGCCAATAAGTTTCTTCTTTGACGCCTATGGTGATCTCGAGGAAGCATTATAATGCGATTTCTGAACTAAGAATACAGTGAAAAGAGGAATGGGGTGGAAGGCTGAACATATGCGCCATCTGGTATTGAATGGAGTGAGGGTTTAGGTTTTCAAGTTCAGGAAATGCAAGTCGGCAAGTGGAATCTGCATGGTGATTGAGAATTGCTTTGAATTCCTTCAACAGAGGACATATTTCTACTGTGTTGAACTAGAAAATGTGCTTATGGGGGTCCTAGAATTGAACCATGGTGTGGAGGAAGGGAAAATTGATCGTCCTAATATGTAGTGATTTGAAGACCGAAAGGTGAAATGGCTCTAACCTAGCCCAAAACTTATTATATAAAACTTTTAAGATTGGTTGTAGTAGTTTAAGACTCTGTTCAGTTATGGTTCAAGCTTTCAGGGGTGCCTAGAGAGAGAAACTGGAGGTTAGGGATGAAGGTGATTTAAGAGCAAGGCTGGACAAGGGTTTTGAGTTTTAAAGGGGGCAGGACCACCTATTGAGGAGTCGATCGCCTCATTGAATAAGCGTCGCCTTAGCAGCAAGAGGCCATTGCCTTTTCATCAGGAAGCCATGAGGCGATTGCCTCTTCAGCAGTATCATTTATTGGGCTTTGTCAAATTGTACAATCTTAACAGGTGTAAATCAGGATGTAGTGGGGCAGACACACACATCAGTAATTATTGAAATCAATTTGCATGTAAAAGAATAAACTTAATTGAGATAAAAGTTGAGTTCTGTAAACAATTCGTCAATAAATTAATAAATTAAAAAAATAATGTATGTGTTTATTGTCTAAGGTAAATAAATTAGTCAAAAGAGGAAACAATAATTTGTAGGCCCTGGTACATCAAGCGTCTGATCTAGCACCCTCAGGGTCATCCTCTCCTTTAGCGCCGTTGCCACTCCTGTCCTTATCCTCGTTATCCTTATCGATCTAGAACACATCAATCTGATGCTCGAGAGTGGCGATTCTCGCCTTGCTAGCCTCATCCCGATCCTGCTCGGATAAATCACAAGTTAGTGAATTATGCACGCATGCATACATATAGGAAATAAAAAGATTCTTACCCTCCACTGCTGGGTGACCTCCAGCATGTAGTCTCTCTGGGCTTCTATCATGCGATACATGTATAGGCCTTGCTCCAAAGGAATTTTCATTGTTAAATGAATGTTAGAACTAATGGGTGGGTTAAGAATGATGATGAAAGCAGGTCAGGAATGAGCTTACATTAGTGGCACCACCAGGGGTGCATGCAGGTGTCAAGTCCTCATATAGAGTCAAAAATTAATGAGATAACTCTCCAGGAGGGACCTAACATTGAGCTAAGGGGTCAAGGACACGGATAAAGCTATCTAGGACAAACTCAGAACTAAGGGCGATAGTCAGCCTGGCCTACTCAGCAGCCATCAAGGTCTCCTCCCTACCTGGATCCAATTGATGCATTAGGGGCTCTCTCTCTCGTGCTCGAGATTTGGCCTAGGGTATAGGCCTAGCAAGTGCACCCTGAAGGTAAGACAGGGAGAGCATATAAGAACGCAGCTAACTCTCAAAGTGGGGAAAAGGTGATAGGGATATACCTGAGAGGTAGAAGCGACATGGGAAGGGACTGTCAATGGGAGGTGAGCTCAAACAAACTCCATGTATCGGCTCTTCACACGGACTATGTGATCCACGGCTGGTGAGCCTGTGATAGCATGAGTGAGGTCCTCGCCCTCTAGAGCATATGCCCAAAGCATGCTATCAAAAGGAGACCTAGGAACCCGTCTCGCTCTAATGCCTCCCCTCCAGTTCAAGACCCGCTCACCCAGATACCAAGCTCAATATCCAAGGCCACAGAGGAGTACCTTCTTTCGGGCTAAGGGCCTGGAACGAGTCATCTTAATAATCCAGCTATCCTCAGGCCCTCACAAATCGTTCTGGATCTACAAAGAGTAGAAATGTCAGCAGGTAAGTAGATTAAATTTGTATAATTTGCTAATGAAAGAGGTTGTTTTTTATAGGTACCGCATCCTACATCATGGAGTTTAGGTGCTGCCTGTGGAAATGCACTCAGGTGAGATGCCTCTTTAAAGACACGGCTGGCACCCCATCTGTCGATAGCTGGAAAATGATCCCCCACTCGCAGCACACCTACAAGCAACTCCAACTCAAAAGCCCATACCTATAAAAAAAAGGGGGGGTTAACTAGCCGGTACAAGCAAGCAGAGACTAGAACAAGTTAAGAGAGAGGAGGGTCATGACTTACGAAAACAACGTGCCAAAAGCCATAAATCTCTTAGCCCCTCAGACCACCTCGTCTATGCTCCAGTATAGATATGCGAGAACGCAACTACCCTAGTCGAATGTAGATACCTGATCAAGATCTCAAAGAGCTAGTAGGAACATCAAGCTGATCGAGTTGGCAGTGTCAGCAAAGAAGGTGGTGCCAAGCAAGTAGAGCAGGAAAGCCCTTACCACCTGAGCAACTTTATGAGGAGTGATCATGGCCGCAGCTCGCTCTCGAGTATAGAAGCTCCTAATCAAGTCCAACTTGAGGGTATGAGTCCCCTTGATATATGCAGCCTTATCCGGAGACAGTTGGTGTAAGCTCGCGTCGAGGGGGATAGGGTCTCTAGCACAGGCAATCCCTGTGATAGCGGTGAATGACACCAGGTCCAGAGTGAGCTCACCAAATGGAAGGTGGAAGGTGTGGGTCACGTCGAACCACCTCTCCATCAGTGCATGTAATGGTTGATAATCTGTATGTCCCTACTTAGAAGGAAGTGAGAGTAAAAAGTCTTTGAAACCAATCTCCTGGATCTGATCCTTCTGATCGTCAATTAGCTCGCCATAAAAGACTCGGGCCCTATGAAAATTCTCAGCTCCTTTAAATGTCTGATCGTCATGCTACAAGTGAAAAAATAAGGAAATTGAATTTATGCATTTTATTGTCACATAACAATCCAGAATAAATAAGCATATAACTAATGCAGATTGCCCTATTAATGAAGCGATCGCCTTATCACAAAGATGATTGCCTCATCACAAAGATGATCACCTATTCGAAAAGGTGACAGCCTTTCAATCTGCAGGAGTGATCATCGCCTCTTTAGAAGAAGCTTATCGTCTCATCGATAAGGCGATCGCCTCTTTGATGAGACGATCACCTCATCGAAGAGGCGATCGCCTTTGCAAGACACAGACAATGATGATTCCCAATTTTTGACAATCAAAATGGTGAAATTCATAGTTTTTTAACCTAATAATGTTCTAGAATGATAAATACACAAGAATGATCACTGGCCCATTACAATTTTACAAGAAAATTTGGGTACTAACCTCTCCAAATGTAGACAAATAGATGTGAGACCCTAGATCCACCAAGAGAGGAATTGAGCCTTCCCGTGTTAGTCCAAGGCTCCGAGAAGAACTAATGGAGGGTGGAATGTGATCCCACTCAGATACAAGAGGTGTTGTCTCACCTTCCATTGTCTAGAAAAGGGAGAGAAGTACAAAAAGTGTAGAGGAAAAAGAAAGAAGAAAAGAGAAAAAGGGGAAGATGACAAAAGTGAAAAGAGAGAAAAGGAGGAGAGAAGTTACCTTTTATAATGGGTGGAAGTTTAGGGTTTTGAAAAAAAAAAAGGTCATTATTTTCATGTGCTGAGAAAGTCAAAGTTCGAGAATGAAAGTCGTCTAAATGAAGTTTCAAGAAGATCGGGTCAGGAAAACCCGAGCTTTATGTTTTAAGATGAACAATGTGTGGGCCAGGAAAACTCAAGTGTTGCACTACGGCAAGGACAGGGTTGTTCGGGTTTGAATCCCTAAAGCTCAAAGAAAGGGTTGTTCGGGTTTGAATCCTCGAAGCTCAAGGACATGGCTATTCGGGTTTGAATCCTTAAAGCTCAAAGAAAGGGCTATTCGGGTTTGAATCCTCGAAGCTCAAGGACAGGGTTATTCGGGTTTGAATCCCCGATGCTCAAAGAAAGAGCTGCTCGGGTTTGAATCCTCAAAGCTCAAGGACAGGGTTATTCAGGTTTGAATCCTCGAAGATCAAAGACAAGGTTATTCTGGTTTGAATCCTTGAAGCTTGAAGACCAAGGTGACTGTTCGAGTAGTATCCCTGAAGTCAATAATGAATGACAACTGGGCTAGGAAAACCCGAAATTCTGTATCCCTAGAGGAGCGATGATCAGACTAGGAAAATTTAAAAATCACTTTCCCAATGGTAATCGAGCTAGGAAAACTTGAGAACTGAAGTCAATACAATGATGATCGGACCAAGAAAATCCAATAATCACATTCCCAATGGTAATCGAGCCAGGAAAACTCGAGAAATGAAGTTAGTACAGTGATGATCAGACTAGAAAAATCTGAGAATCACATCCCTAGTGGTAATCAGGCCAAGAAAACCTGAGTGTTAAGTTTCAGTATGATGATGACCAGGCCAGGAAAACCCGAGAGTCAAGTTTCAGTATGATGATGACCAGGCCAGGAAAACCCAAGAGTCGAGTTTTAGTATGGTGATGATCGGGTCAAGAAAACCTAAGAATAATGTTTTAGGTGGCTGATGGTTGGGCTAGGAAAACCCATAAATTTATGCCCCCAGTGGAACTGTAATTGGGCCAGAAAAGGTTAATTGTCTTTGAATAATTTATCAAATATTAATGAGTGGTTGATCAGGCCAGGAAAACCTAAGGATCACGGTCATGTTTTAAAATTGAAGAACTCATTTCTCGAGTGAAACTCGAGAGCCAGGTATATTACTGACCTTATTTATTTATTTATTGTTGTGCATGTGATTTTTCAAAAAATGCTCATTGCATGCATTTGATTTTTCAAAAAATCAGGGGGCAAACTGTAGACACCTGATTCGGTTGGCTCGTGTTAGGGGATGAATTAGGAATGCTCGGTTTGATCGGCCTGTTGTCAAGCCCAATGATGAGAATGTGAACTTGGACATAAGAACCAAACCTGAATCTCCAATTGGAAATGGACTTGAAAGCTTAAAAGCCTCAAAAGCCTAGAACTTAGCCCAATTATCTAAAAATAACCTAAGCCTACTTGGCCCAACACAGGCCAGAGCCAAAGAGGCATCGCCTTAGTGCAATGAGGTGATTACCTCTTTGGCAGCTGCCTCAGAGGCGATTGCCTCATCGTAGAGGCGTCGCCTTTATGACAAACCACTTGCAGCTGCAGCCATGGTGGCCAAATGGTGTTGGCCCTACACCCCCAAACCTGATTTTACATGAGGAAGAGATTTTGGGGGGGGGGGGAGAAAAAGGCAATAAGGGTTCATGAGGGGCTAGGAAGCTTAGGGGCATAAGTAAGGTAGAAGATAAAAGGAAAAAAAAAGGCAAGGAAGGGAGAGAAAAAAAAGAGGAAAAAGAGAAGGAGCTCTAAAAAGAAAAAAAATACAGAGAGAGACGCTCTTGAGGGAAGAGGTAGAATTCAAGTAAAAGCAAGTTCACAATCCTTAGAAGAGAAAAGGGGAAAAACTTGTGTCAAAGTAAAACTCACACCTAAGTGGAGATCACACTCAAAAGCATATCTCTAAGGGTCCATTACTTTTGATAAAAATTTGCATCCAAATATACTTTATTTATAACTTCATTATTTATGTGTGTTTAGTTTGCATGTGACTAAGTAGTTAGTATACTTTAGGTTTATTTCAGGTTTATTTTGCTTGTTATACTACTTCATTGATATAACCCTTTAAACTATTGTATGTAGATGTAACCTGGAACCTGTTGAATGCATGTGTGTGAGTATCACTTGCTTAGGATATAAGTTTGGTTGTCTTGATAGTTGAGTTAGCCTATCGATCAGGCGATGCCTCTTCATAGAGGCGTCGCCCCTACCAATGAGGTGATCGCCTCTTCATAGAGGCGATCGCCACATTGACAGGCCTTTAGGTAACTTGGCTCCTCCTTCTACACTTTTCTACATAATTTTACTGTTTTGATGTATTGAGGAAGCCTATTGATGAGGCAATGCCTCATCTCAGAGGTATCGCCCCTTACCGATGAGACAATCGCCTCACCACTGGGGTGATCGTCACATTGACAGGTCGGCTAGTCGTCTAGCTCTTCTCCCTTTATTAATTTTTGCCATAATGCTCACTTTACATGCTCTTTCAGTCTTCACATATAATTATTTCATTGCATGATGATGATTATTTTGGTTATTTGAGGGTTTCTTTGGCTTGTGACATGAAAAACCCTTTTAGAACATTTCTTTGTCAATATTGTTATATATGATTTCATGCTTTGAAAGAAGGAACTAACCATATGATTATTTCAAAAATTACTTGATGATTCACATCATTGAGCAATTACTTTGAGTAGCTAGCTCCTTTAGTACTTTTTATCCATATATGTAGTTTATTATTAGTTTACTTTTAGTATATATATCGTTTACTTTCTGTATATTATTCTTTTACTTTGTCTAACAACATTATAATCTCTAATCCCTTTCCCCGTTTGATTCAAATGTATGGTTGTAAATTATTACTTATTTTATTTTTGTTGAATGTTAGGACTTAAAAGCATGAAATTAGATTAATGTGTAAACTCGAGCTTAACTATAAAATTTGGCAATTATCCGAAGGCAATTACAATATGTGTGGTAATAAAGAAATAATTGAATAATTAAAGGTAATAAAACACAAAACACAAATGGAGACCAACCATAAGGTTGAGTGAGCATTTAAACGCTCATACCCAATTTCCAAACCTGATATATTATTACGGCTTCTGGGAACCTCTATGGAATCTAGTTGTTGTACAGTATGTCCCGGCTTTTATCAGGGTAGCGACTCCATCTCTGAGTAAGCTTTATAACTTATTTCGTATTTCCAAGTGGATCTCAAGTCCACACAATGTCATGATCACCAAACACTTGGGCGCGCACTAAACTCTGCCGCTTACACCTATCATATAGTGAAGAAGAGCACTTGGATAGCTTTTAAGATATGAGTTTAAAAGATATATAATTTAAAGGACAAACTAGATTAATATACCATTTGTAACCACCAATATCAAAATCACTTAATTCATACTTGCCCTCTCAAGTCTTTCTGACTATCTCAGACAATTGAGAGAATGAGTTGATCTTTAATATATAGTAAGCAGGAGGTGCATCTCCTTTTGATCTTGTAATTTCTGGGTAAAAAGAAAACAAAATTACATGCACAAAAAAAAAAAGATGTTATATGAACATGCCTTAAGAATCAGAAAAAATGGATAAAATGATTTACCAAGTCCTTTTTCATTAGTAAGTGGAGGATTTGGATTCCAAAGAATCTTCCAGTTATTGAGGAATAATCAGGTTAAGTTCATCAATTGAGCATTAACTGAATTTCTTCCCCAAAATTATTAAACCTTAAAACCCTTTATGCTTCAGGAAGCACTTAAGCTTGTCAAGCATTAACTTAAGATTAACAAATCTGCCTGTTAAATCACCCGCATGGTAACCGCTCCAACCAAGCCGTAAATTTGTTAACAGGATATCCACAACTTTTGTCATTTGCACTATTCACGAAGGACATTTTTTTTAATTGTAATTTAGGTGTTTGAGGTAAAAATGATTAATAAAAGGAAATGAAGGAAAACTAAGCCAATTAATAGTTCCTTCCAATTTTAAAACTTTCCAAACTGAAATGATTTTGTATAAAAAGAACACAGTAAAATCTTTTAACACAAAACTTGTAAACATCCAAATAATGAGAGAAACACCATTGCTAAAAAAGTTACTAACTTGAAAACAAGTCCATGGCCTTTTTTCCATTTTATTTTTTTATTTTTTTCCCTTAGCAATTTAATACAGAAAGTGCATGCCAAGATTAAGCAGAGAAATTTTTTGCCGTATTTCCGTGTGTATCTATCATTAGAGAGAGATCAACTTGCAACATAAAAGAAAAAAGAAATTTGTTTAGGAACTAAAAATAAAAGATTAAATAACAGCTAAAGTAATCAAGATTCAAGAAACAATCAAGAAGATGATTATGGGTTTTAGATGGGTTTACCCGGAAGATCACCATCAGAAAAAACAGAGGCAGGACACCATCGTCTTCCAATTTCATTTTCTGTCGCATATTTTCTTAGTTCTAACTTTTCAACTTGCAAGTACTGTAAATAAATAAAAAAAGTCATCCAACTTTTTTTGGTTTTGAAAAGACTTCTGTGTTACGGATCAGAGGAAACTGTCAGAGATGGTGTGTTGGTAGGTTGATTTAGCCATCTGATAGAGTGGTTGATCAAACAATTTTTCTTAAACTCTGAAATATTGGTATTAAGATAGATGTGCATTTGTATATAAAAAGATATAACAACAAAAAAAATCAATAAAGAAACAAAAAAAGAAATCATGGGTTGGTGGGTGCAAGGATAGCTTTACCAAGAACATCACCATCGCCACCAGAACAAGAAGAAGCATCATCCTCCATTTTCTTTTTCCTTTTAGGGCATCTCCAATGGAGTGCTAAAATGCAAAATGACGCTTCTTATGTCCTTCAATGTAGCGTTATTTACTGCTGAATTTTGCATAAAATCATTATTTTGATGCATATATGCAGCCTAAATTTACTTTATGCATTTGTACTTTTTTTAATTTCAATAACAATTATTTTTCAACATTTATTTTAATATAGTACAAATAATTTTGTTAAACTTAATTCAAATTTATATTATATTTAATATATTATACTAAATACATATAAATTTGATTTAATTATTATTATTTTTACTTAAATAATATTAATATTGTCACTAAAAATAATCTAAATTTTTTACTTAAATAATATAAATTTTTTAATCAAATAATTTATTTACTTAAATAATATTAATATTTTTTACTTAAATAATATTAATATTTAGATAGAAAAAATTTAACAACCATATATTTGTATTAATTTAACAACCGATTTATTTTAATATCTTTTAATTCTCTTCAAATATTATATTATTTAATTTAAAAAATGTGTGGACCTATCTATATTATTTATTATTAAAATATATTATTTATTTTATTCATATATTATTTATTTTTAAAATATATTCAAATAATAAATTTTATTATAAATAAATATATGAGCATATATGATAAGTATTGAATAAAATATGAGTATAAAATGTAAATTGTATAAATAATATAATATTAGTATTGGATAGGAATATGTGAACAATAATGAAGTAATAGATTGAAGTAAATTTACTGTAACATATGCATTTTAAAGTAAAATTTACTGTATTTTGAAGTTTTAGGTTAGAGATGACCTTATGTTTCTGATCTCTCACTGTCCACATAGGTGAAAAAGTTCTCAACTTTTCTTCTTGACTTTCAGATTTTTTTCTCAAGAACGTCTTGTAATTTTTTTCAAAGGATATAAATGGTTTTAACCTTTCAAAACTATTTTTTAAATTTTTTTTTTCATGAATAGAATATAATTAATAGTAGAGAAACTTATATTTACCTTTATGAGGTTTGACCTAATTTCAACTCTCCTCCTTTTTGTTTGAAAATCAAATATTTACATTCCTCAATTTTAATTATGTCAACATTTAAGTTCTTTGTTAATTTTCCGTTAGTATCTTAATAAATAAGACATTTTACTCTCTCTATTTTATACAAACTACACATTTTACTCCGTAAGTTTTGTAAAAACTAACACATTAATCCTTTTAAATTTGAAATAATTTGAAGTTTAAAGAATGACAATTATTTTAAATTTAAAATCACAATTTTTACTAAATTTTCAATGGTTACACATGTCCTTATCAATATTTTAAAATTAAAAAATTAAATTATAAATTTAATAAATTCATTAATTTTTATCAATTTTATTTTATATTTATTTTTTATGTTTGGTTTCATTAATTTTACCTTATTTTAAAATAATTCATTTTATATATTACTTTAGGTTTAGATAATGTTAATTTTAAATGGAGCAAAAATTAATAAAATTAAGTAAAAAATGAATATAAAATAAATTTATGAATATTTATAAATTTATTAAAATTACAACTTGACTTTTGAGTTGGTATGTATTTTGTATAATTAAAATATATATATTGATGGAAATATGTGTACATGTCTAAAATTTAGTTAATATTGAAATTTTAAATTTAAACAATTAAAAAGTTGAAGGACTAAAACATTTTATTTTATTAGAACTTAGGGATTAAACTATTTTATTTTTATAAATAAAGGTAATTAAATGTATTTTGGTATAAAAAACCTAACAGAAAAGTTAACGAAGGGACTTAAATGTTGATGGAATTAAAATTGAAAGATGTAAATGTTCGATTTTCAAATAAGAGGGAGGAAACTTAAAATTAGGTCAAATCTTAGGGAGGTAAATGTAATTTGCTCTTAATAGTATTCTAAAAAAAAATTAATAGTACATGAATTTTCAAAGTATCTAAGTAAATAGTTCTCAACTTTTCTACTTTGACTTTCAGTCTTTTTTCACGAGCAGATCACTACTCACAACTCACATGTGCAATTGAGTTCAAAAAACACAAAATCAATTGATTTATGTTAAGATTTAATTTATATCATTTATGTTTAGAGGTATAATTAAATTGAGTCAAGTCAAATTTTAACTAGCTTGAATTTGGTTCGTTTATAATCGAATAGAACTTGAGCCAAGTTTGCTATATTACTTGGTGTTCATGAACTGTTCGCAAGTTTAAATGAGTTTAAAAATATTTTAATAAATATAAACTCTAAATTTTCAAATTAAAAGTAAATTATTTACTAAATAAATTATAGTATATTTCATAAAAATTATGATTTTATTCTGATAATATATTTTCTAAATTTTTTTAGAATAAGAATTTATATTATATATTTAAAATTAAATTATTAAACATTAAAATTACGAGTCACGAACTTCATGCACCGGGTTTCATATTGTTTGAATTCAACTTATTTATTAAATAAGTTTCAATATATATGAGCTGAAATGAGATTTTGTTGAATTGAGCACCGAGCTGTTCTTTATAACTTTACTTATGTCACTTTGTTTTTGAATTTTTTCAAGAGCAAATTACATTTATGTCACGACCCAAAACAGGGGCCATGACCGGCTGTCATGACCCAAAACAGGGGCTATGATAGGCGCTAGGGAATGCGAATTCTTTCGAATCCGGAACCCGTAGCAAGCCTAAAATAAAATAAAATAAAATATGCAATAGTAATAATAGCAACACAATTAAGTAAAATATTATGCAGCGAAAATAAAATCATAAATATCAAAATAATATTTCCACCAAATGAAATTAAATCAAATCCTCTTCTCATATATAAATAAACTTTTAATACAAATCCATTTCAAATATAATACAACATCTTTTTAACAATTTTACGACTACTGCAGTGTCTAGATCATAAAATAAAACTCAAGTGAGCAGTTTACATAATAAAGCCGAGGCAGAAGAAATTCGACGTACAAGCCTACTACTGAGGTCTGATGAAGATAACTCTCCTGAAAAATAGTCAACGGAGGAGAGTCAGACCTCACTGATTGAATTACTATAGTATATATACATGCATACTAAATGCCAAAGCACACAATCAAAAGTATATATAATATGTATGTATACAAGCAAATACACACAGATGCAATAAAATCATTTTATATATTTTTATTGAAAATCACTGTTTATGAAGGATCAAATAGAACCCTAGAAAATCGCAACTTCAAACAGTGTTAGACAACACTCGAGCCACGCAAGCTCATTTATTCCATTTGGACAGTAGACTGGCTCCGAGACACTAAGTCAACCGAGCTCCAGCAGTCTGACTGTCAGTGTGATTGGCCCTGAGACACTTGGTCAACCGAGCTCCAGCAATCACACTCCCAAATCCTTTCTCACACATCAAATAATCAAATCCAATCAATATCCTCAAACAGGTTAGTAATATAGCCTAAATACTATCGGCGTACCGGTACATACTCGGTCCTAGTGCTGCCCACTAGGTAGCACGTTCTATCGATATCCTTCATTGAAATGTAAAACATACATTCATAAAAATAAATGATGCATAAACTTAAATAAAATAGCAACATAAACCATATATATACTAGAAATATACCAAAAGTAAACTAGGTATACTTCGAGTATATATATGTCAAATAAATCCAATTAAATTACAAAATAAGCTAGAAATATATTCAAAAACATTTTAAACATAATTCATTAATAAAACATGCATATAGTTTAAAATATACAGAAAATAAACCAAAAATAAACTAAAAATAAACTTAAGTAATAATTAAACCATTTATGCATATTTAATCAAAATAGAATGTATATTTCTAAAATCATGCACCCTAGAGCACATATATATAAAATAGCAACTCATAATTATTGCGCTCCACTAGATGGGTCTGATGGGCCTAGTCCATTAGGCCTCGGTCTCGGCGCAACTAAACAAACAAAAATGATAGGAATCAGAACAAATCTAACGGAAGTTCTAAAGACTTGATCTAGAATACTAGAGACAGAATCAGAATTAGAGTTCGACCGGACATCACATTTTATGAGAATTCTATCGAAAATTCGGTAGAACCTCCCCTGTAAAATGGACATCTCTCTACTCAAAGAGTAGAGCCGGCCCTACAAAGAAACACACTTTAAAAATAAACACAAAACACAACCACAATCCCTCGGTCGGACTCCAAACTACAAATCACCGATCGAGGTCCACAATTCACAGAGTATTTACAAAATACCGAAAATACCCTTGTATCATAAAAATATATTTTATAAGTATAAATTACGTAATTAACCATAAAACACGGTAAAAATCGATAAAAACTCATTTTATTAGAAAAAATCGTATATTATATATATAATTGAAAATAATTTACGAAAAATAGTTTTAATTAGTTAAAAATACTAAATAATTTGTAGAAATCATTTTTATACCCTAAATAACTATTAAAACCAATTTAATTACATTTTTAGCCAATTTAGTGTAAAATTACCAAAATACCCCTATATATATAAATTTACATAAAATTACTCAAAAAATTCACCAAAAATAATATAATTACTAAAAATTAATTTTCTCAACATATATCTCAATAATATCAATAAATAAACTCAATTAACTAATTAATTTCAATTTAACACATAATTAACCCTATTTTTCAGAATTACATAAACTAAATAAATTCAAAATAAATACATAAAAATTCACAAAAATTAAAAATAAATTTCTATAATTCATTTCAACACCTATAATTACCATAAAACACAATTTCATAATTTAATTAATTAATTTTCAAAAATTAGAAAATAATAATAAAATAATAAAAAATACCCAAAAATCAAAATAATTTCCAAAAATTCTACAAAAAGTCACACATGAAGATTAAGCTAAGGGGAGCAACATTTATGAAGGAATTTTTCATGAATCAATCAAATTGAAACTCAAAAAAAAATCAAGAACCCTAATAGGCCGAAATTGTAAAATCGAAACCTAGGCAAATCTAGATCATTTTAAGTGAAACAAAGCTTAGAATCACACTCATTGGAGCTCAAGGAGAAGATAGAGACCGGCGGTGTCAAAAACGGTGGCCAAAACGCTGTGAACGATGTTGAGAAGAGTTTCGGCTTTTCGGTAGATTTTGAGCTCCTCCGACGTCGGAAACGGCTGCTGCAGGCAGCGGGGAAGGCTGAGGAAGAAGGTGGCACGCCAAGTGGCACACCGACGACAAGAAAACTGAGTTACAGATGCCGGAATCGGGTGAGGGACGATCGAGAAAAGGAAGAAGAAGACGATTGCATTTTCGTAATTTTGGCAAACTTTTTGATTTTGATATATATATATATATATATATATATATATATATATAATCACACTAGATATTATAATAATATAAACTCTCACACACATCAAATATACACCACACACATAATTTAATATTTTTAATAATTTATACACTTAAAAAAAATAATTAAATAATATTAAAACTAAATAATAAATAATAAAAATTAGGGTAATTAATTAAACCCTAGTTTAATTTAAATATATACACTTTATTTTAGCATTTTTAAAATATATATGAGTTCATGCAAATGCATGAATGTATTTAAAATAATTAATATTAAATTATTTACGTGTCAATTTCCCCGAAAGTGTAAGTCCCGAGAAAATTTTACGTAAAGTACTTAAAATAACATAAAACAATTAAAATTAGCTTTAATTAAATAACAAACTCATAAAATATCAATATTATATACAAAAATTATTAACATTGCATATCCCGATGCAGTATAAAACTATTTAAAAACACGGGATATTACACCAGCGCTAGGGAATGAGAATTCTTTCGAATCCGGAACCCGTAGTAAGCCTTAAAATAAAATAAAAACATGCAACAATAATAACATAAATAAAATAACTCGCAGCGGAAATGAAACTCATAGATAAAATAAAATAATAATCCACCAATAGATTTAATAATACAAATCCATCTCATATATAAATAATCTTTTAATACAAATCTCAGTTCAAATCTTTAAAATACATATCTCATACAAACATAGTACATAAATCCCACAACTGACTACAACTATTGCAGTGTCTAGATTATAAAATAAATTCAAGTGAGCAGTTTACATAGTAAAGCCGGGGTGGAAGAAATTCGACGTAAGGGTCTGCTACTGAGGTCTGAAGACGAAGACTCTCCTGAAAAATAGTTAACGGAGGGGAGTCAGACCTCACTGAGTGAATTATTATAATATATATACATACATAGCTAAATGACAATGCACTCATTCAATAGTATATATAATAAATCTATATACAGGCAAAATCACACAGATGCAGCAAAATGATTTTATATGTATACTGAAAATAATATCCGATTATGAAGGATCAAATAGAACCCTAAATGATCGTAACCTCAAAACAATATTAGACAACACTCTAGCCATATAGGCTCACTTATTCCAAATAAATTCACTTGTTCCATTTGGACAGTAGACTGGCCCCGAGACACTTGGTTAACCGAGCTCTAGCAGTCTGACTGTCAGTATGATTGGCTCCGAGACCCCTGGTCAATCGAGCTCCAGCAATCACACTCTCAAATCACATTACACATCAAATAAATCAATCCGATCAATATCCACAAATAGGTTAGTAATATAACCTAAATTTTATCGTCGTACCGGTACGTACTCGGCCCTAGTGTTGCCCACTAGGTAGCACGTTCTATTGATATCCTTCATTTAAAAATAAATCCATACATTCATAAAATAAATGATGCATGACATTAATTAAAATAACAATATAAACCATATATATACTAGAAATATACCAAAAATAAACCAGGTATATTTTGAGTATATATATGTCAAATAAATTCAATTTAATTATAAAATAAACTATAAATATACTTAAAAACATTTTAAGTATAATTCATTAATAAAACATGCATGTAATTGAAAATATACCAAAATATACCTAAAATATACCTAAGCACTTATTAAACCATTTATGCATATTTTATAAAATAAAACATACATTTCTAAAACATGCATCTTAGAACACGTATATATAAGATAACAACTCACCATTATTGCGCTCCACGAGACAGGTCCGACTGACCTGGTCCACTAGGCCTCGGTCTCGGCGCAACTAAACAAATAAACGACAATACGGAATTAGAATAAATCTAACGAAATCCCTAGAGACTCGATTTAAGAATACTGGACACAAAATAAAAATAAGGATTCGACCGGATATCACATTTTACGAGAATTCTATCAAAAATTTGGCAGAACGTCCGCTATAAAATGGATATCTCTCTACTCAAAGAGTAGAGCCAGTCTTGCAAAGAAACACACTTCAAAACTATACAGCCACACAACCCCTCGGTCGGACTCCTAAATTACAATTCTACCGACCGAGGTTCACAATTCATAAAATAACATAGAACACATTTAAAATGCCAAAAATACCCTTTAATACTCCAAATATAACAATTTAGATATTTAAAACACTGAAAATAATTATTTAACCGATAATTACAATAAAACCCTAATTTTAATAAAATATTATTAAAAATCGATAATTCTCAATAAATTCATAAACATTGACCAAAATTCATTTTATAAATCCAAATTACTTAATTAACCCTAAAACATATTAAAAATCAATAAAAACTCATTTATTTAGAAAAATAGTATATTATATATAATTTGAAAATAATTTACGAAAAATAGTTTTAATTAGTTAAAAATACTAAATAATTTGTAGAAATCATTTTTATACCTCAAATAACTATTAAAACCAATTTAATTATATTTCTATCCAATTTAGTGCCAAATTACCAAAATACCCATACTATATATAAATTCACTATAATTATTCAAAAATTCACTAAAAATAATATAATTACTCAAAAATTAATTTCTCAACATATAATTCAATAATATCAACAAATATACTCAATTAACCATTTAATTTCAATAAAATACATAATTAACCTAATTTTCTAAAAATTACGTAAAATAAATAAATTCACAATAAATATACAAAAATCATAAAAATGACAAATAAATTTATAAAATTCATTTTAACACCTATAAACACCATAAATCACAATTTCATAATTTAATTAATTAATTTACGAAAATTAGAAAATATTAATAAAATAATAAAAAATTCAAAAAAATCAAAATAATTCCCAAAAATTCCAAAAAAAATTATAGCATGTAGATTGAGCTACTAGGATCAATCTTTGTGAAGGAAGTTTCCTTGAATCGTTAAAATCGAAGCTCAAAAAATTCAAGAACTCAAAGTGGCTGAAATTGAAAATTCAAAACCTAGAGAAATATAGACCAAATCAAGTGAAACCAATCTTAGAAATGCACTCACTGGAGCTGAAGGAAGATATAGAGACCGACGACACTTCAAATGGTGGCCGGAATAGTTGTGATCGACATTAATGGCAACTTTCGGTTTCTTTGAGAAAAATCGGCCAAAACTCACCGAAAATGGAAGCTAAGGGCGGCGGGATGGGCTGGAGGTGGAGGAGGAAGGTTGAGAGGCACACTGACGGTGAGAAAATGACGCGACAGTGGCCAGAACGGGGAAGGGACGATTGGGGAAGAAGGAGATGATGTTGATGGCAATTTCGTAATTAGGTAAATATTATATGTATATGTATGTATATATATATCTATATTTTATATTATTTTAATATATAAATATTATACCCAAATTAATTGTAATATCCCATATTTTTAAATATTTTAATACTGCATCGGGATATGCAGTGTTAATAATTTTTGTATATATTTATGATATTTCATGAGTTGTTATTTAATTAAAATTTATTTTTATTTATTTTATGTTATGTTAAGCACTTTACGTAAAATTTTCCCAGAACTTGCATTTTCGGGGAAATTGACCCGTAAATTATTTATTACTAATTATTTTAAATAGATTTCCATATTTGCATGAGCTCATATATATTTTTAAAAGTACTAAATAAAATATATATGTGCATTTATTTAATTAGGGTTTAATTAATTACCCTAGTATTTTTATTATTTATTAATTAATTTTAATATTATTTAATTATTTTTAGTGTATAAATTACTTAATATATTAAATTATGTGTGTGGTGAATATTTATTGTCCATACAATATTTTATATTAAGGCTTATGATGACACCAAGAGGTCTATGGAAGGAACTTTCAGGGCATTAGTTAAAACGGGACCTATAGAAGTCTAGGTTGACTTGCATATGATTGATATCCTAGGAGCATTTGCCATTTTATTGAGGAGGCCATGGTTTCACCCTCTAGGTGGCGTTCCATCCACTATTCATTAAAAGATTAAATTCCCATATAAAGGAAGGTTGTCACCATCTCAGCTAAAACTGAAGTTGCTGTAGTTGCGCTGAAGTTGATCCCTAAGGAGATTTCCCTTAGCCCTAGTTTTGAAGTCTGTGTAATCTATAAGGATGAGATGGATGAAAAGGTTCTAAGAATGATGCGCAATATGAAATTTTTTCCTGGTATGGGATTGGGGAAAAATCAGAGCGGACCTTCAGAGTTTGTGGGAAACAAAGTACCTGTTTTGAAGCACGGGTTAGGATTCAAAGAGGTGGATGGAGCTGGGGAAGAGATAAGTGTGTGGGGCCAGTCTGAAGAAAAGGAAAAGGAGACTTGGCTAGAAAGAAAACTCTATAGGAAATCTTTGTAAAGGAAGGCACCGGGCACCCGTACAGCAGGACTCTAAAACCTCTTATCGTGGGGTTCAAGATTTTTGCTAAATTTGTGAACAAAGCTAAGGGAGTCGCTATTGAAAAAGCCCCTACTGAGGAGCTGGTACTGGCTGAAGAGGAGTTTAAAGAGGATAAAGCTACCTCAGAGCAGAAAGGCATTGATGATCAAAGCAAAGACCTTGACTTTGAAAACTACATCCTCAACTCCATCATAGATACCTCTTATAATGACTTTGACATTTCTTTTGCTTCTCTGTTTGAGACTGATGATCTTTTCTTTTCAAAAGTGAATGCAATGAAGTCTGAGTTTGCTTATTTATATGATGTGTTTCCTAATGGTTATTCTATTTGTGATGATCATTTCATGCATATGTTTGACATTAATTCCACGCAAATTGAGTCATTTAATTTAAACACAAATGATAATCCTAAAAATATATTGCTTGCTTTTGGTTTAACTCAAGGTGAAAGAGAAAAAATGAAAGAAATCTTAAAAAAAGACAAAAAGTATTTGCTTGGAGTTATGAAGACATGCCCAGAATCGATAGGGAGATCTCAGAATATAGGATCCCCATATACCTCATATAGCGCCAATAAAGTAGAAGCAAAGAAGGTTAAGGCCAGAATGGGCTCTCTTGGTTAAATAAGAGGTCAAAAAGCAGCTGAAGGCAAAGTTCCTAGAAGTGGTAGAGGACACTCAGTGGTTAGCAAATATAGTTCTTATTCCTACGAAGGATGGAAGGGTCAAAGTGTGTATAGACTACCGAGATTTGAATAAAGCCTACCCTAAGGATGAATTTTCGCTACCGCATATCGATACATTAATTGATAGGGCAACTTCCAATGCAATGTACTCATTCATGGATGGATTTTCGGGGTACAATCAGATCATGATAGCAGTAATAAATAAATTAAAGACATCTTTCATCACTGAATGGGGTGTGTACTGTTACCGAGTGATGCCTTTTGGGCTGAAGAACGTAGGGGCCACTTATCAGAGGATGGTGACTGCCTTGCTGCATGACATGATCCATAAAGAGGTAGAAGTGTATGTGGATGATATGATGGTGAAGTCTACAACCAGGGAAGGCCATTTTAAAGCATTAAATAAATTTCTGGCTAGGGAAAAGTACACTCTCAGATTGAACCTAAAGAAGTGTGTTTTTAGGGTCATATCTGGGAAGCTGGTAGGACACATTGTCAACCAAAAAGGAATAGAAGTAGATCCAGATAAGATCAGAGCAATCAGGGATATATCTGTACCGAAGAATGAAAAAGAGGTCCGAGGGTTTCTGGGGTGTTTACAGTATATCAGCAGATTTATAGCCAAATTGACAGCCATCTGCAATCCTATCTTTAAGCTTCTAAAGAAAGACCTAATGAATCTATCAAGGATTACCTAATGAATCCTCTTATTTTACAGCCGCCGAGACCAGGTAAAGCCTTAACTCTATATCTGGCAATTGAGGAAGACGCAATCGGGGTAATGTTAGCATAGGAAGGTGAAAAGAAGATAGAACATGCTGTGTATTATTTGAGTAAGAAGCTTCTGCCCTACAAAACTACTTATAGCCTGGTCAAGAAAACGTGCCTAACAATAATTTGGGCGATAAAAAAACTCCGACATTATTTTCAGTCTTATAAAGTACAGGCGATTTCTAAACATGATCCCCTCAGGTATCTCCAACAGACCCCGTCTCTTACAGGAAAATTGGCTAGGTGGCTCGTTTTACTCACAGAATTTGACATAGAGTATATAGTTAAAAAGATAGTGAAAAGAAGAGCAGTAGCAGATTTTTTGGCATAGAACTTGGAGGATGACGACCGAGAATGGAAATTGGAGTTTCCTGACGAACATTTAGGGGCGATAGAGATATAAGGTTGGGAAATGTATTTTGACAGAGCTTTCAACAATAAGGGGGCTGGAATAGAGGTAATTTTGGTTATGCCAGAAGGAGAAATGATCCCAATTGCAAAAAGACTTGAGTTTGAAGTAACTAATAACCAAGTAGAATACGAGGCCTGCATTTTTGGTTTAGAGGCATTGCGCAACGCAGGGGCAGAAAATGTTACTGTCTATGGGGATTCCATGCTAGTTATAAAACAAGCCACCAAAGAATGGGAGATAAAGGAAGACAGTTTACGACTGTACTAGGAATACTTGGCCGCTATCTCGTGCTCATTTGCTCAGTATAAGTTTGTCCACTTGCCGAGGGAAGGAAACTAGGTAGCTGATGCCCTAGCCACACTGGCCTCTATGTGGGAAAGTGGGAAACAACCAGAAGCCAAGCCCTTAATTCTTATGAAGTCTTGAGTCCCCTGTTATGAGGAGGTAAGAGTAACGCCAGTTGATGCTATTGAGAAACCTTGGTTCTATGATTTACAAAGGTATATGGAAACTGCGCAGTTTCCGAATGACGCTGATAAGACAGAAAGAATATCCCTGCAAATGTTGTCTCGACAGTTCATAAGTTATAATGGAATGTTATACAAAAGAATGCCAACTGGGGTACACCTCAGGTGTGTTGATAAGGATGAAGCATGGAAGCTTATGGAAGCGATTCATGAAGGGGTGTGCGGGCCACACATGAATGGAACCGTCTTGGCAAACAAAATAGCTCGTCAGGGGTACTTTTGGCTCACTATGGAGGTAGATTGTGTTAGATTTGTAAAGAAATGTCAAAATTGACAAACTTATGGTGATGTTAGCCACTTACCGTCTATGGAGCTTCAAGGAATGACTTCTCCTTGGCTATTTACTGTATGGGGGATTGACATCATAGGAGAGGTAAGGCCAAAAGCAACTAATGGCCATCAGTATATCATTGTGGCTATCGACTACTTATCCAAATGGGTTGAGGTTGAATCTTATGCTACCATGGGGTCGAAGCAGATGTCGAGGTTCATCGAAAAGAATATAATTTGTAGATATGGTTTGCCACACCACATAGTTACATACAATGGTGTTCAATTTTGAGTAGAAATGACCACACTACTGAAAGACTATAAGATTGAGCACCACAAGTCATCTCCATATAAGCCACAGGCAAATGGGGTGGTGGAAGCAGCAAATAAGGATGTAAAAAAGATCTTGGCTAAGATGCTAAAAAATTACCGAGATTGGGCCGATTACTTACAATTTGCATTGTGGGGGTACCGAATCATTGCTAGAACTTTGACAAGGATCACTCCATACTCTTTAGTTTATGGGTGTGAGGCCATTTTGCCGGTAGAGGTCGAGATAAGGTCATTGAGAGTTCTTCAGGAATCTAAACTCCCCGAGTATCAATGGGTCAAAATTCGGTTAGCTAAGTTGACATTGCTAGATGAAAAGAGGATGAAGGCTATGTATCATTCTCAACCATATCAGAAAAGAATAGCCCATGCCTATAATAAGAAGACCAAGCCAAGCAAGATTCGAGAAAGGGATTTAGTGTTGAAACTTACAAGATCAATCATGATCGATCCTTGAGAAAAGTTTAAGCCCAACTAGGAGGGACTGTATTTGGTAAAAAAGTTATTTTTAAAAGGCGCCGCCATTTTTTCTGACATGGAGGGAAATGAGTTCAAAGAACCCATCAACCTAGACAAGCTCAAGAAATATTTTCTATAAAAAGACTTGCTAGGGAGAAAACCTTGAAAAGAGGTTATCTAGGCAAAAGTTAGAGACTAAAAAGAAAAAAAAAAGAAAAAAGGTCCTGCTAGATCGAAAACCTCAAAAGAGGCAGTCCAGGTAAAAGTTAAGGACATGTAAAAGGAGAGAGAGAAACCCAAAATGATTAGTTAGAAAACTTGCAAGGGCAAGCCAACTAATAACATGAGATGTACCAAAAGTGAAATGTATATACGTTTTGTGCTTAAATGAAATGAAATGGATTGCTTTAATTATTGTTAAACATTGCATAATAGAACCATTACAAGTCGTTTAACTAGTACAAAAGGAAAATTACATCTAACAAAAGGGGAAATGACGACTTTATTTCATAAACTAATTTTGTTTTCTCTTTTTTTGTTGCCTACCCTATGAGCTTAACATTTGTAACTCTCTTATCCTTTTGTACTTAATAAATTTATCTCTTTCTATCTGTTGCAAACAAACCCACACTTTGTAATGATCATCAGTAGTTTAATTTCCGTCATAGCTTAAATTTCTTTTGATGACTCTTCAAGGCCAAGTTGCCACTAAGTGGTCCAAGAACTTTTGAGAAAAGGGCCTTGGCTCAAACTCATGAACAAGCTCCACAATCAGTTGTTTGTGACCGTATTGGTGGCAGAGGTGGGCTGGATTATAGAAAGTGGCAAAATGGAGACTGGCAATCGGGACACAATATGTGTGTAATATCCCGAGTTTTTAGATAATTTAAAACCGCATCGAGATATGCAGTGTTAATAATTTATATATATATATTTGATTATTTAATTAGCTTATTATTTATTAAAGTCATTTTTAAGTTATTTACGTAAAATTTTCCCGGGGATTTTATTTTCGGGGAAATTAAAATGTAAATAATTAAATATTAATTATTTTAAATGGTTTAATGACTTTGCATGAGTCCATGCATAATTTTAAAGTCTCAAATGAAATATATATACATACATGTATTTAAATTAAATTAGGGTTTATTTTATAATTAGATTATATTATATAGTTTTTATGTTAATTAATTAAATAATGTGTGTATATATGTATATATGTGAATATATTATTAAAATGTGTGTGTGGTGGACATTTATTATGTTTATTATATTAAATATTAATATAATATAAAGTAGGATATATATATATACATATATACATATAAAATCATTATCAAAATAAAGTTTGAGAAAATTATAGAATTGCCATTGCCAGCATCCCCTCCTTCCCGATCGTCTTCCTTGCATCTTCGGTCACTTCAACTCCTTCCTCTTCCCGCCGGTGTGCCTCCCGACGTGCCACCTCCATTGTCAACCATTTTCGATGTCCAGAGCATCCATTTTCGATGAGTTTGGCCGGATTTTCAGAGAACAGCCGAAACTCACACTCAACGTTGATCATCAACTTTTCGGCCACCGTTTCGAGCCCCACCTATCTCTATCTTCTCCTTGAGCTCCAGTGAGTCCATTTCCAAGCTTTGTTTCACTTGAAATGGTCTAGATTTTCTTAGGTTTCGATTTTACATTTTCGGCCAATTAGGGTTTTTGATTTTTTTGAGCTTCGATTTGAATGATTCATGTAAACTTCATTCACAAACATTGATCCTAGTAGCTTAATCTACCTTTGTGAATTTTTTTGGAATTTTTGGGAATTATTTTTATTTTTGTGAATTTTTTATTATTTTATTAATATTTTCTAATTTTCAAAAATTAATTAATTAAATTATGAAATTGTGTTTTATGGTGTTTATAAGTGTTGAAATGCATTTTATAAATTTATTTCTGATTTATTTGTGATTTTTATATAATTATTTTGAATTTATTTAGTTTATGTGATTTTTAGAAATTTAGGTTAATTATGTGTTTTATTGAAATTAATTGGTTAATTGAGTATATTTATTGATATTATTGAATTATATGTTGAGAAATTAATTTTTAAGTAATTATATTATTTTTAATGAATTTTTGAATAATTATAGTGAATTTATATAACTAGGGGTATTTTGGTAATTTGACACTAAATTGGCTAAAAATATAATTAAATTGGTTTTAATAGTTAATTGAGGTATAAAAATGATTTCTACAAATTATTTAGTATTTTTAACTAATTAAAACTATTTTTCATAAATTATTTTCAAATTATATATAATATACTATTTTTCTAAATAAATAAGTTTTTATTGGTTTTTAATATGTTTTAGGGTTAATTGTGTAATTTGGATTTATAAAATGTATTTTGGTTAATATTTATGAATTTATAAAGAATTATCGATTTTTAATAATATGTTATTTAAAATTAGGGTTTTTATGTATTTATCGGTAAAATAATTATTTTCAGTGTTTTAGATACCTAATTTGCTATATTTTGATTATTCAAGGGTAGTTTTGGTATTTTTCATATGTTCTGTAATTATCTCATGAATTGCGAACCTCGGTCGGTGAAATTGTAGTTTGGGAGTTTGACCAAGGGGTTGTGGTTATGTATTTTCGAAGTGTGTTTTCTGTGCAGGATCGACCCTACTTTTGTAGGGAGATGTCCGTTTTACAGAGGAGACTATACCAAAATTTTGATAGATGTCACGACCCAAAACAGGGGCCATGATCGGTGCTAGGGAACGGGAATTCTTTCGAATCCGGAACCCGTAGCAAGCCTAAAAATAAAATAAATCATGCCATAATAACAGTAACAATATAATATGCAGCGGAAAATAAAAATCATAATATCATAATATTATCCACATCAACTGGATTTAAATCAAAATCTTATCACATATATAAAAATCTCTTTAATACAATCCAGTTTCAATATAATACATCTCTTTAAAATAAAGTACATGAAATCCAATACTTTAATTCACAACTACTGCAGTGTCTAGATAAAATAAATAAGACTCAAGTAAATAATTTACACAAAGAAGCCGGGGCGGAAGAAATCCGGCGTATCGACCTGCTACTGAGGTCTGAAGATGTTGACTCTCCTGAAAAATAGTCAACGGAGGGGAGTCAGACCTCACTGAGTGAATTACTATAATATATATACATACACACTAAGTGATAATGCATACAGTCAACAGTATATATATAATATGTATATATACAGGCAATTGCACACAGATGCAATAAAATCATTTTATATATTTTCATTAAAAATCATCTTTTATGAAGGATCACATAGAACCCTAGAATATCGCAACCTCAGAAAATAGTGTTAAACAACACTCTAGCCATACAGGCTCACTTATTCCAAATATATCCATTTAATCCATTTAGACAGTAGATTGGCCCCGAGACACTAAGTCAACCGAGCTCCAGCAGTCTGACTGCCAGTGTGATTGGCCCCGAGACACTCGGTCAACCGAGCTCCAGCAATCACACCCACAAACCACATCTCACATATCGATGATCATAATGAAATCAATATCCATAAATAAGTTAGTGATATAGACTAAAGCTATAGGCGTACCGGTACGTACTCGGTCCTAGTGCTGCCCACTAGGTAGCACGTTCTATTGATATCCTTCATTAATAATATAAATCATTCATTCACAATAAATGATGCATGAATTTAAATAAAACAACAATATAAACCATATATATACCGAAAATATACCAAACATAAACCAGGTATATTTCGAGTATATATACGTCAAATAAATTCAATCAAATCATAAATTAAACTAAAAATATATTTAAAAAACATTTTAAATATATTTTATTAATAAAACATGTATATAATTTATTATATACCAAAAATAAACCAAAAATATACTTAAATACAAATCACATTATTTATGCATTTTAATCAAAGTAAAACATATATTTCTAAATCATGCATCCTAAGCATATATATATAGTATAGTAACTCACCTAGTGTGCTCCACGAGACGGGTCCGACGGGCCTGGTCCACTAGCCCTCGGTCTCGGCACAACTAAACAAGCAATAAATAATCGACATCAGAATAAACCTAACAGAAATCCTAGAATTCAATCTAGAGTATTAAACACAGAATCGGAAATTAGGGTTCGACTGGATATCACGTTTTACGAGAATTATATCAAAAATCCGGCAGAACCTCCCCTGTAAAACGGACATCTCTCTACTCAAAAGAGTAGAGCCGACCCTGCAAAGAAACACACTTCGAAAAACAAGCTCAACACTCAACCACAACCCCTCGGTCGGACTCCAACTACAGTCTACCGACCGGGGTCCAACTACAGTCTACCGACCGGGGTCCACAAACACAGAACATATTCCAGATATACCAAAAATACCCTTAAATCACAGAAATACATTTTATAGGTGGAAATTACATAATTAACCTTAAAACACTGTAAAAACCGATTAAAACTCATTTTATTTGAAAAACCGTACATTATATATATAATTGAAAATAATTCACGAAAAATAGTTTTAATTAGTTAAAAATACTAAATAATTTATAGAAATCATTTTTATACCTTAAATAACTATTAAAACCAATTAAATTACATTTTTAGACAATTTAGGGTAAAATTACCAAAATACCCCAATATATATAAATATACTTAAATTACTTCAAAAATTCACCAAAAATCATACAATTATCCAAAATTAATTTTCTCAACATATTTATCAATAATATCAATAATTAAACTCAATTAACCAATTAAATTCAAATAAAAACACATTTAACCCTAATTTCTCAAAATCACATAAACTTCAATAATTCAAAATAAATACTTAGAAATTCATAAAAATTCCAAATAAATTCCTATAATTCATTTCAACACCTAATTCAACCATAAACTCCAATTTTGTAATTTAAATAATTAATTTCCGAAAATTAGAAAATAATATTAAAATATTTAAAAATACCCAAAAATCCAAAAAATCTCCAAAAATTCTACAAAAATTCATACATGTATATTGAACTACTAGGAACAACATTTGTGAAGGGAGTTTTCATGAATCAATCAATTCGAAGCTCAAAAAAATCAAAAACCCTAATGTGACCGAAATTGAAAATTCGAAACCTAAGCAAATCTAAACCATTTTAGCTCAAACCAAAGCTAGAATCACACTCACCGGACCTCAAGGAGTCGATGAAGACCGGCGGTGTCGAAAACGGTGGCCGGAGGAGGGAGAAACGGCGAAGGGTTGATTTTTGGCCAAAAGAGGAAGAATGAAGCTGCCGGCGCCGGGGAAGGGAGCTGCTGGCGGCGGGGGACGGCTGGGAACGGCGGTGGCAAGCCGGGAGGCACACCAACGATAGGTGGCCGGAGTTGCAGCGGGAGGGAAGGAAGAATGGTGGTGGTCGGGTGCGGGAGAAGGAAGAAGGAGAAGAAGAAAAAGAAAAAAGAAAGAAAAGAAAAGAAAGAAAAAGAAAAGAAAAGAAAAAGAAAAAGAAAAGAAAAAAAAAGAAAAAAGAAAAAGAAAAATAAAATAAAATAATTAAATATTAATAAAATAATAATAAAAAAAATTTTAATAATTTAATAATAAATAAAATAATTAAATAATAATAAATAAATAATAAAATATTAGGGTAATATATATTAAACCCTAATTAAATAAATAATTACACACATAGTCTTTATTTAGTAATTTAAAAATACGTATGAGTTCATGCAAGTCCGAAAATATATTTAAAATAATTAATACTAAAATATTTACGTGAAAATTTCCCCGAAAATGCAAGTCCCGGGAAAATTTTACGTAAAGTACTGTAAATAAAACACAGTAATTAAAATAGATTTAAAATACATAACAACTCGTAAAAATATCATATAAAATACAGAAATTATTAACACTGCATATCCCGGTACAGTGTAAAAATATTTAAAAACACGGGATATTACAATAGATTTCTCGTAAAACATGACAACTGATCCGAGTCTAATTCTAAATTCTTAGTTAGGTCTGTCTATAGTAATCCTAGAACTATAGAGTTAGAAGTTTTTTCTGAGTTATTATTATTTTATTTTTCTAACTGCGTCAAGACTGAAGCCTAACGGATCAGGCCGACCGAGTTTGTCTCGTGGAGCGCTAACATGTGAGTTATTATACTATATATATATGCATTGCATATAGGATGCATCACTTAGGGTTTTTCATTTTCATTATATGTTTTTAAAGTGATTTAAATGATAATATTTTTGGTATATCTAGGGTTGTATTTTTGTATATATGCATATTAAATAATTATGCATGTTAGTTTGATAAATGCACATTAAACAATTAGGTTTAGGTTTAATACATTTTAGTAATATATACATGTTTTAAATGTACATTTAGTCATAATTAATTTATTAAATGATTAGTATACTTTAGGTATAGTTTCAGTATATTTTAGGTTTATTCTTAAATAATTGCATGCTATATTATAAACCTACACTTAAGTTGTTTTTAAGTTTATTTTTGGTATATTCTTGATATATTTCCCAAATAAATGCATGTTTTATTATTAATTCAAACCTAACACATTAGTGGTATACTTAGGATTTAATTGGGATATATGCATGCTAGAAAATTAGGTCATTTTGGTATATTGTGAATATATGTTAAACCTAAACACATATTTAAATGAATATTTATACATAATTGTTTTATTAAGTGATTTGTGCACTTAGGTATATTCTTTGTATATTTAGGTACATTTTTAAGCAAATGTATGTTGTATTATTAAAATGCACTTAAATTGTTTTTAACTATATTAATGGTTTACCTTTAGTATATTTCATATTTTATTTGACATATATATATATATATATATATATATATATATATATATATATATATATATATATATATATATATATATATATGGTTGATTTTACTATTATGAATATTGTTCTACATTAATTATTTTTCGAATGAATGATTTATTTAAATGAAGGATATTAATAGAACGTGCTTCCTAGTGGGCAGCACTAGGACCGTGTACGTACCGGTGTGATAGATAAGGGTTAAGTGAGGATTAATTATGGTGATTATAATTGATTTGATTGATTTGACTAAGATTAATGATATGTTAGATTGTGTGATTGTTGTAGCTCGGTTGACCAGGGGTCTTGGGGCCAATCACATTGACAATCAGACTGCTGGAACTCGGTTGACTTAGTGTCTTGGGGCCAGTCTACTGTCCATAGTGGAATGAATGATCTATTGGGTTGATAGAGATGTTAGGTGATAAATAGTGTGATTGCTGGAGCTCGTTTGACCAGGGGTCTCGAGGCCAATCACACTGACAGTCAGACTACTGGAGCTCAGTCGACTTAGTGTCTCCAGGCTAGTCTGCTATCCAGTTTGGAATAAGTGTTCTATTTGGAATTAAGTGAGCCTGTATGGCTAGAGTGATGATGGGGTTGTTTGAGGTTGCTAATATTAGGGTTTTATGGATCCTTTATGAATTAAACTAAATGTTTTCTGCATTTTGTATATTTATATAAGCAGAGTCGACATATGTGTGGAATGCGTGAATATATATATATATATATGTGTGTGTGTGTAATGCATGATTGGATATGTTTTAGATTGCATGTATATATAGTATAATAATTCACTCAGTGAGCTCTGACCCCCCTCAATTATTTTTTTCAGGAGATCCCATACCATTAGACCTTAGTTGTAGAGTTCCTCGTCGGTGTTCTTCAGTCCCGGCTATTTTATATAAATGTATATTCTGAATCTGTGATTTGTATTCTAGAAACTACAGTAGTTGTGTTATTGTATTTGAGGAGTATTATTTTGTTATGGATATTTAATATTATGAGAATTTATGTTTGATTACTGTACTAAGATGTATTCATTAAGAAAGATTTGGAGTATTTATTTTATATATTGATTCAAAAAATTTTAGTTCTGTCGTACTTTTATTTATTTATTGCATGATTATATTTTCTAAGGCTTGCTACGGGTTCCGGATTCGAAAGAATTCCCATTCCCTAGTGCCCTTCTAGTTTAGGTTGTGATAATGTGTAAGACCAAATGGTGACATGCTGTAATCCCCACCAGGGGCACATCTAGCGGATCAGTGTATCAGGAAATGTTGATAGCCAACTGTGAATATCTATAGGAATGGGATGTAGTTTTCTTGTTTGGTAATGCTTCACTTTATAGCGTCTGATGTCTTGAGGAGGTTTGATCAGGCCTAACTTTTCATAAAACCACATCTGCAGGTTTGTAAATGATTAGACGCAGATAGTATGACAGTTGGAAGTTAGGAAGGGACAACGGGAAATTTATCTCCAACAGGAATGGACTTCCTAAGAATCATCGTGTCTTTACAAAATCGTCCAATTCGATGATAGTTTTTGCTAAGATAAGAGGGAAAGGATTGAACACTGACTCCACTTGATCAAGGATGGAAAAGATCTTTGAATCACAGTGTCCTGAGAAAGAAACTAACAGAAATTGAGCATACAAACAGAGGGCTATCATGCAGGGCCAATAAGTTTCTTCCTTGTCCACATTCATGGTGACCTCAAGAAAAGACTCTAGTTTGATTTCTGAACTAGAGATATAGTGAAGAGAAGACCAGGGTGGAAGGTTGAACATACACGCCATTTTTTACTGAATGGAATGAGAATTCGGGTTTTCAAGGTTAGGAACCGCAAGTCGACAAGTAGAATCCGTATGATGGCCGATAATTGCCTCGAACTCCTTCGACAGGGAACATATTTCTAGTGTATCGAACTGAAAGACGTGTTTATAGGGATCCCAAAATTGAACCATGGCATGGAGAAAAAGGAAGTTGATTCTCCTAGCATGGAGTGATTTGAAGACCAAAAGGTGAAAAGGTTCTAACCTAGTCTAAGACTTGTTGTCTAAACCCTTCAAGATCGGTTATAGCATCCTCAGACTCCGTTCAGTCATGATTGTAACTTTCAGAGGTGCTAAGAGAGAGAAATAGGAGGTTAGAGATGAAGGGAACTCAAGAAGTGGGCTAAACACTAGAATGTGGTTTTTTTTAAAAGGGGGTAGGGCCGCCTATTACTGAGGCAATCGCCTTATCGATGAGGTGCCGCCTCAGTAACAAGAGGCGATTGCCTCTTCATCAGAAGCCAATGAGGCGATCGCCTCATCAGCAGTGTAGGTTGTTACACTTCTTCGAGTCGCGCAGTCTAAATAGGTGCAAGTCAGAATATAGTAGGGCAGATATGTATGTAATCAATGAAATTAGCTCACATGTGAAGAATGAAGAAATAAATGAATTTAATTAAGGGGAATGATGAGTTTTGAAAACAGTCTATCAATAAATCAATAACAAAAGAATTCATGTGTTCATTGTTCAAGGACTACACAAGTTTCAATCCCGGTACATCAGGCATCTGATCCGGTATCCTCAGGGTCAGCCTCTCCTCCAACGCCGCTGCCACTCCTATCTTCATCCTCATTATCCTTATTGATCTAAAATACATCAATTTGATGCTCAAGAGTGGTGATCCTCACCCTGCTAGCCTCATCCTGATCCTGTTCAGACGAATCATAGGTTAGTAAGCCATGCAAGCATGCATACATGTAGGAAAAGAGGAGATTCTTACCCTCGACTGTTGAGTGATCTCCAACATGTAGTCTCTCTGGGCCTCTATCATGTGATACATATATAGGCATTGCTCCAGAGGAATCTACATTTTTGAAATAAATGTTAAAACTAACGGTTGGTTTGAGAATCATGATGAAAGTAAGTCGAAAAAAAAGAGCTTATATGAGTAACACCACCAGGGGTGCATGCAGGGGTCAGGTCCTCATCCAAGGTCAAGAACTAACATGATAACTCTCCAGGAGGAACCTAACATTAGGCTAAAGGGTTGGGAAAGTGGATAAAACTGCTTGGGATGAACTCAGAACTGGGGGCAGTAGTCGGTCTGACTTGCTCGCCAGCCGTAGAAGTCTCCTCCCTGCCTGGATCCAGTCAATGCCTTAAGGGCTCTCTCTCTTGCACTCGGGATCTAACCGGGGCCACAGGTCTAGTAGGCACAGCCTGAAGACAAATATAGGAGAAACATGTTGAGAATGCAATCAATTCTCAAGAAAAGAAAAGTTAATAGGGACATACCTGAGAGTTAGAAGCGGCCTGGAAGGGGACCGTCAGTAGAAGATGGGTGCGAACGAACTCCATATACCGGCTCTTCACATGAACTATATGATCCACAGCTGGTGAGCCTGCAACAGACTGAGCGAGGTCATCGCCCTCCAGCTCATGAGCCCAAAGCATGCTATCAGGAGGAGACCTCGGAACCCATCTCGCTCTAACGCTTGCCCTCCAGTTCAGGACTCGCTCCCTCAAATACCAAGCTCGATACCCATGGCCACAAGGAGTACCCTCTTCCGGGCTAAGGGCCTGAAGTGAGTCATCTTAATGGTCCAAATATCCTCAAGCCCCCACAAGTCATTCTGAATCTACAAAAAGGGAGATGTCAATATGTAAGTGAGTTAAATATGCATAATTTACTAATAAGAAAGGTTGTGCTTTGTAGGTACCGCATACTGTGTCAGAGAGTTCAGATGCTGTCTATGGATGTGAACTCACGTAAGGTGCCTCTTTATGACGCGGCTAGCGCCCCACCTGCCGAGGGCTAGGAAGTGGTCCCCCACTCGTGTAACGCCCACAAGCAGCTTTAGCTCTAGAGCCTAGACTTGGAAAAATAAAATAGGAGAAGTTGAGAAAACCAATGTAAATAATGGGGGTCAGAATAAGATAAGGAAAGAGAGGATCGTGACGTACCAAAATAGCATGCTAAAAGTTGCAGAATCTCTTGGCCCCTTTGACCACCTCGTCCATACTCCAGTATAAGTACTCCAAAGCGCAGCTACCCCAATCGAATGCAGGAACCTGGTCAAGATCCCGTAGAGCCGGTAAGAACATCACGTCAATGGAGCTGGCGGTGTCAGTGAAGAAGGTGGTACCGAGCAGATAGAGCAAGAAGGCCCTCACCACCTAGTCAATTTCATAGGGAGTAATCATCGTTGCAGCCCGCTCTCGATGTAAAAGCTCCTGATCGAGTCTAACTTAAGGGTATGAGTCCCCTTCATGTCAGGAGTCATCCCCAAAAGTCGCTCAATGTATGTAGCCTTATCCGAAGATAACTGATGTAGACTTGCATCAAAAGGGATGGGGTCCCCGGCGCAGGCAATCCCCGTGATGATGGCAAATGACACAGGGTCCAGAGTAAGATCACCGAATGGGAGATGGAAAGTATGAGTCATATCAAACCACCTCTCCATCAGAGCGTGCAGTGGCTCATAGTCCATGCGCCCCTACTTGGAAGGAAGTGAGAGTACGAAGTCCTCGAACCCCATCTCCTGAATTTGATCTCTCTGCTCATCGGTCAATTCGTTGGAGAAAAACTAGGCTCCATGAAAATTCCTGATGCCCTTGAATGTCTGAACGTCATGCTGCAAGCGAAGAGATAGGGAAGTGAAATTTATGCTCTTTATGGTTTTAGAAAGAAATTCAGAATAAACAGATGTGTAAATAGTGCAGTTTGCCCTGTTGATGAGGCGATCGCCTCATCACAGAGGTGATTGGCTCTTTGAAAGGGCGATAGACCATCGCCTCTTTGCAGAAGTCGATCATCTCATCGATGAGGCGATCACCTCATTAATGAGATGATCGTCTCATCAAAGAGGCGATCACCTCTGCAAAGCACAGACAGTGATGTTTCTCAATTTTTGGCAATTAAAACACAAATTTCATGTTTGTTTAATTAAATAATGCCCTATAATGATAATTATGCAAGATTAATCACTGACCCAACATGATTTTGTAGGAAATTTTGGGGTACTAACCTCTCCAGATGCAAACGAGCAGATATGGGACCCTAAGTCTGCCAAAAGGGGAATCGAGTCTCCTCGGGTCAATCCCAAACTCCTAGAAGCACTAATAAAAGGTGGGATGTGATCCCACTAAGGCACAGGGGGTGTTCTCTCATTCTCCATTGACTATAAAAGAGGAAAGGTACATAGAGTATAGGAAGCACAGGGGGAGGAAAGAGGAAAAAGAGAAAGGTGACAAAAGTAAAAGGGAAGGGAGAAAAGGAAAAGTTACTTTTATAGTGGGAAAAGGTGTAGGGTTTCTAAAAAAAAAAAAAAAAAGATGAATGGAAAATTATGGTTATTATCGTATACTAAGAAGGCAAAATTCAGAGGTAAAGATTTCCAAAGTAAAGTTTTGGGAAGAGTGGGCTAGGAAAACCCACATCATTAACAGAGAGGGCCGCTCGGGTTTGAATCCCTGAAGCTCAAGGACAGGGCTATTCGGGTTTGAATCCCCGAAGCTTAAAAATAAGGCGATTCGAGTTTAAATCCCCAAAGCTCAAGGACAGGGCTGTTCGGGTTTGAATCCCCAAAGCTCAAAGATAGGGTTGTTCGAGTTTGAATCCCTGAAGCTCAAGGACAGGGCTGTTCGGGTTTAAATCCCCGAAGCACAAAGATAGAGCTATTCAGGTTTGAATCCCCAAAGCTCAAAGACAGGGCTGTTCGGGTTTAAATCCCCGAAGCACAAAGATAGAGCTATTCGGGTTTGAATCCCCAAAGCTCAAAGACAGGGCTATTCTGGTTTGAATCCCCGAAGCTCATAAGATTGAGATGGTTGTTCGGCTAGTATCCCCGAAGTCGAAAGTGAATGACGACTAGGCCAGGAAAACTCGAAAGTCTGTGTCCCCGGAGGAGTGATAATTGGACTAGGAAAATTTAAAAACCATATCCCTAGTGATGATCAAGCCAGGAAAACCTGAGAATTAAGTTTCAGTGTTGTGAGGACCGGGCCAGGATGTCACGACCCAAAACAGGGGCCATGATCGGCACTAGGGAATGAGAATTCTTTCGAATCTGGAACCCGTAGCAAGCCTTTAAAAAATAAAATAAAAGCATGCAATAATAATAAAATAAATAAAATATCTTACACCGGGAATTAAAATCTCAAAATAACAAAGCAACTCATCAGCTGATTTAATAATACAAACTCATATCATATATATAAAATCTTTCAATACAAATTCTCGTTTCAATTCTTTAAAATACAAATCTCATACATATATAAAACATACATCCCATAAACTTAACTACTGCAATGTCTAGAATATAAAATAAAATCAAGTAAGCAGTTTACATAGTAAAGTCAGGGCAGAAGAAATCCGGCGTAAGGGTCTGCTACTGAGGTTTGAGGACGAAGACTCTCCTGAAAAATAATCAACGAAGGGGAGTCAGACCTCACTGAGTGAATTGTTATAATATAAATACATGCATAACTAAATCACAAATGCACACATTCAATGGTATATATAATAAATATATATACAGGCAAATACACACAGATGCATCAAAAATCATTTTATATAATACTAAAAATAATATTTGTTTATGAAGGATCAAATAGAACCCTAAATGATCACAACCTCAAATAGTGTTAGACAACACTTTAACCATATAGGCTCACTTATTCCAAATAAATTCACTTGTTCCATTTGGACAGTAGACTGGCCCCGAGACAATAAGTCAACCGAGCTCCACCAGTCTGACTGTCAGTGTGATTGGCCCTGAGACACTTGGTCAGTCGAGCTCCAGCAATCACACTCTCAAATCACATCACACATTAATCCAATCAATCCAATCAATATCCATAAATAGGTTAGTAATTTAACCTAAATTCTATCGTCGTACCGGTACGTACTCGGTCCTAGTGCTACCCACTAGGTAGCACGTTCTATTGATATCCTTCATTCAAAATAAATCCATTCATTCATGAAATAAATAATGCATGACTTAATTAAAATAACAATATAAATCATATATATACTAGAAATATACCAAAAATAAACCAAGTATATTTCGAGTATATATACGTCGAATAAATTCAATTTAATTATAAATTAAAGTAGAAATACACTATATATATACTTAAAAACATTTTAAGTGTAATTCAATAATAAAACATGCATTTAATTTAAAATATACCAAAAATATACCAAAATATACCTAAAATATACCTAAGCAATTATTAAATTATTTATGCATATTTCATAACATTTAAACATACATTTCTAAAACATACAATCCTAAAACACATATATATAAAATAACAACTCACAGTTGTGCGCTCCTCGAGACGGGTCCGACGGGCCTGGTCCACTAGGTCTCGGTCTCGGTGCAACTAAACAAATAAACGGCAACACGAAATTAGAATAAATCTAACGAAATTCTAGAGACTCGATCTAAAACACTGGACACAGATAAGGAATAAGGTTTTGACCGGATGTCACATTTTACGAGAATTCTACCAAAAATTCAGCAGAACCCCCCTATAAAAGGACATCTCTCTAGTCAAAAAGTAGAGTCGGTCCTGCAAGAAAATACACTTCGAGTATAAACAGTCACACAACCCCTCGGTTGGACTCCCAAACTATAATTCTATCGACCGAGGTTCACAATTCACGAGACATGCACATAATATATTTAAAATTCCAAAAATATCAAAAATACCCTTTATATATCAAAATATAGCAAATTAGATATTTAAAACACTGGAAATAATTATTTTACCAATAATTACAATAAAACCCTAATTTTAATAAAATATTATTAAAAATTCATAATTCTCGATAAATTCACAAATATTAACCGAATTCATTTTATAAATCCAAATTACACAATTAGCCCAAAAACATGTTAAAAATCATTAAAAACTCATTTATTTATAAAAATAGTATATTATACATAATTTGAAAATAATTTTTGAAAAATAGTTTTAATTAGTTAAAAATGCTAAATAATTTATAAAAATCATTTTTATACCTCAAATAATTATTAAAACCAATTTAAGTTAATTTTTAACCAATTTAGTACCAAATTACCAAAATACCCCTAGTTAAATATAAATTCACATAATATGCAATAATTATTCAAAAATTCACTAAAAATTATAAAATTGCTCAAAAATTAATTTCTCAACATATAATTCAATAAAATCAATAATTATACTCAATTAACCCATTAATTTTAACAAAATACTTATTTAACCTAATTTTCTAAAAATCACCTAAACTAAATAAATTCATAATAATTATACAAAAATCAAAAAAATTACAAATAAATTTCTAAAATTCATTTTAACCCCTATAAAAACCATAAATCACAATTTTACAATTTATTTAATTAATTTACGAAAATTAGAAAATATTAATAAAATAATAAAAAATTCACAAAAATAAAAATAAATTCCAAAAATTCTACAAAAATTACAGGATGTAGATTGAGCTACTAGGATCAATCTTTGTTAAGGAAGTAAGCTTGAATCATTATAATCGAAGTTCAAAAAAATCAAGAACTCAAAGTGGCCGAAAATAAAAATTGATTACCAAGGAAAATCTAGACCAAATCAAGTGAAAAAAAGCTTGGAAATGAACTCACCGAAGATCAAGGAAGAGATAGAGACTGGTGGTATCCAATATGGTGGCTGGAAAAGGCTTGAATGGAGTTGAGCATAAATTCTGCTTCTCGGGTGGAAACCGGCCAAAACTCGCCGAAAATGGAGGCTACAGGTGACGGAGGAAGCTTAGGAGGGTGGTGGCACACAGGACAATACACCGACGGTAAGGGGAGAGGTTGAAAGTGGTGGAGATAGAGAGGTTGAAAGTGGTGGAGATAGGGGTGGGGGTGTATTTTTGTATATATATATATATATATATATATATATATATATATATATATATATATATATATATATATATATATATACTTTAACTTTTAATATTATAATATATTAATATTATATTAAAAAATAACTCTATACCACATGTTAAAATCAAACTAATATATATATACATATACATGTATATGTAACACATATTAATTTAATAAAAATATATAATATACACTTAATTAAAATAAACCTTAAATTATTAAATATGTATATATATGCATGTATATGTATATACATTAATACGATAATTAAAATCATGCATGGACTCATGCAAATATGTAAAACTCACTAACATAATTAATAAATATTTATTTAGGTTTTAATTTTCCCAAAAATAAATTTCTCAGGAAAATTTTATGTAAGAAATTTAAAATAGTTAAAAATAACTTTGATAAATAACAAACTAATTAATTAATCAAATATATTTATCAAAATTATTAACACTGCATATCCCGATGCAGTTTAAAATTATTTAAAATTTCAGGATATTACACAGGAAAACCCAAGAATCAAGTTTCAGTGTTGTGAGGACCGAGCCAAGAAAACCCGAGAATCGAATTTCAGTGTTGTGAGGTTCGGGCTAAGAAAACTCGAGAATCAATTTTCAGTGTTGTGAGGATCGGGCTCACAACGGGCCAAGAAAACCCGAGAATCTAGTTTCAGTGTTGTGAGGATCGGGCCAGGAAAACCAGAGAATCAAATTTCAGTATTGTGAGGATCAAATAGGAAAACCCAAGAATCAAATTTCAGTATTGTGAGGATTGGGCCAAGAAAACCCGAGAATCAAGTTTCAGTGTTGTGAGGATCTGGCTAGGAAAACCCGAGAATTGAGTTTCAGTGTTATGAGGATTGGGCCAGGAAAACTCGAGAATCAAGTTTCAATGTTATAAGGGTCGGGCTAGGGAAACCCGAGAATCAAGTTTCAGTGTTGTGAGGACCGGGCCAAGAAAACCTGAGAATCAAATTTCAATGTTGTAAGGATCGGGCCAGGAAAACCTAAGAATCAAGTTTCAGTGTTATGAGGATTAGGCCAGGAAAACCCGAGAATCGAGTTTCAGTGTTGTGAGGATCGGGCTAGGAAAATGAAAGAATCAAATTTCAGTGTTGTGAGGATCAGGCTAGGAAAACCCTAGAATCGAATTTTAGAGTTATGAGGATCGGGCTAGGAAAACTCGAGAATCGAGTTTCAGTGTTATGAGGATCGGGCTAGGAAAACTCGAGAATCGAATTTCAGTGTTATGAGGATTGAGCCAGGAAAATCGAGAATTGAGTTTTAGTGTTGTAATGATCGGGCCAAGAAAACCCGAGAATCGAGTTTCAGTGTTGCGAGGATCGAGCCAGAAAAACCCGAGAATTGAATTTCAGTGTTGTGAGGATCGGGCCAAGAAAACTCGAGAATCGAGTTTTAATATTGTGAGAATCAAGCCAGGAAAACCCAAGATCAACAATCTTCAAATATCTTTATCAAATGAGTGGTTGATCCGGCCAAGAAAATCCGAGGATCACGGTCACATTTTAGAATTGAAGAATTTATCTCTCGGGTGAAACCCAAGAGTCAGGTATGTTACTCATCTTATTGTTTGTTTGTTGTTGTGCATGTGATTTTTTAAAAAATAGTCATTGCATGCATTTGATTTTTTAAAAAATCAGGGGACAAACTATAGACACCCGATTAAGTCGGCCCATGTTAGGGGACGAATTAGGGATGCTTAGTTTGATCGGCCCATTGTCAAGCCTAATTATAAGAATGTGAAACTTGGACATGAGAATGAAGCCTGAATCTCTAATGGAAAGTGGACTTGAAAACACAAAGCCTAGAAAGCCCAAAACCTAGCCCAACTATCCAAATTTGGATCAAGCCCGTTTGGCCCAATGTAGGCCCGGGCCGAAGGGGCGTCGCCTTAGTGCAATGAGGCAATCGCCTCATCGAATAAGCTCCACCTCTATGACATCCCACTTGTAACTGCATTAAATGCAGCTGCAACCATGGTGGCCAAGTGGTTTGGGCCCCAGTCTCCAGACCTGATTCTTACGTGAGAAAGAGATTTTTTGGGAAGAGAAAAAGGCTATGGAGGCTCATGATGAGCTAGAGGGCTTAGGGGCATGGGGAAGCTAGGGAATAAAAGAGACAGAGAGAGGAAAAAAAAAGGGAGGAGAGGCCATTATTGAAAAAAAAAGAAAAAAAAAGAGGGAGGAGCTCTAAAAAAAACAGAGGAAAGGAAAGAAAAAAAGTCCTCAAGGAAGAAGGTGAGATTGAGGCAAGGGAAAGTCTACCTTTTCTTAAGAGAAGAAGGAAGAAGCTTGTGTCAAAAGTAGATATCACATCCTAGCAAGGATCACAATAAAAAACATCTCTGAGGGCCTCTCATTTTGGTAGAAAACTTGCACTTAAACTTAACATGTGCATTATTTTGTGTGTTCTTGCTTGTGTGTGACTAAATTATTAGTGTATTTTAGGTATATTTCTAGTTTCTCTTGTTTAATACCTCATTTTATTGATGTGATCTTTGAATACTTTTGCATGTAGTTGTAGTTTGATGATTGTAGAGTGTGTATATGCATGTATTGTTATTTAAAGTAGAAGTCTAAACGTTTGAGAGTCAAAATTGGCCTGTTGATCAGGCGACTCCTCTTCATAGAGGCGTTGCCTTTTGTCAATGAGGCGGTCGCCTTATTAATGAGGTGATCGCCCCATTGATAGGCCTCTAGGAAATCTTCCTTTTGTTTATATGTGTTATATGCTTTTTTGCCTTAGAGATATTAGGGGTCCCTGTTGATGAGGCATCGCCTCATCAATGAGGCGATTACCATATTGGCAGGTTGGCCCACTTTTAGCTTAGCTTTTCTACTAATGCTTATCGCATCATTCCTTTTTGATATGTACTTTTTGACCCTAAACACGGCTATTTCAATGCATGATGACGTTCATCTTGATTGTTTGATGGTTTCTTTAGTTCATAATGTGAAAACCCTTTTTTATAGAGTCTCTTTGTAAGTATCGTTATATGTGATTTCATTTTTTTTAAAGGAAGGACTAACTGTGTGTTATTTGTAGGAATTACTTGATGATTTCCATTATTGAATAGTCACCTTTGTTAGTTATCCCTTTTATATTACCGCATTTATGTTATTTTATCAGTTTATTTTTTGTATATGTTTAGTTTATTTTCTGTATATCATTCTTTTATTTAGCCTAAAAGCATTGTAATCCTTAATCCCTTTCCCCCATTTGATTTTGAATGTATGGTTGTAAATTATTATTTATTTTATTTTTGCTGAATGTTGGGACTCAAAAGCATGAAATTGGATTAATGTGCAAACTTGGACTAAACTATAAAATTTGAAAAGTAAATGAAGGCAAGTGCAACTTTGAATGTAAATGAGGAAATAATTAAATAATTAAATAGTAATAAAATGCAAAACACAAACGGAGGCCAACTACAAGGTTGGGTGAGCATTCAAACGCTCATACCCAGTTTCCGAACCCGATCTCTGATGACGGCTTCTGGGAATCTCCGTGGGATCCAGTTGTTGTACAGTGTATCCCAACTTTTATTCGGGTGGCGACTCCATCTCCGAATAGTCCCAAGACCTATATCGTATTTCCTAGTGGGCCTCGAGCCCACACAGTGCCGTGGTCATCAAACACTTGAGCGCACGCTAAACCCCGCCGCCTACAACAACTTAATAATTTATTTGTTATAATTTTTGTTTCTTTTTAAAAAATTTTAAATTCTATAAATATAATGTATACAAAAAATGTATATATAGGAGAAAAATTAATAAAAAATGTAAAATGCAACCAAATATTACTATATATTTTGGAGAAATTAAATAACATTAAATAATTCTAACTTATAATTTTATTGATATAAATACTTTATTAATGTAAAAGAATATTTTATAAAATAATCTATCTTTGATTGAGTTTTTATTAGAATTCAAGTTCAAAACATTCAAACAGTAAAAAAATCCATTTTTTATTTGAAAAAAATGAAAAAAAAAATTGAAACAACCCTTTTCTTTGATCATAGTTATTGTTTATGAAATCAATGTCTTCTTTTCATAAATGAAAAATTTTTGAAGTATAAAGTATCAAAAAAATTGAAGACATGTAAAATACTTACTCTAAAAAAAAGAAAAAAAAGAGACTAAAAAGAATAAATTAACTCACGTAAAATATAAATTTGGAATTTCAATAAAAATGGCAATTAAGGTACCAAATTATTTATATATATGAGAAATATAATAAAGATAAGAAAAATAGAAAAAATCAGCAATAACAAAAAAAAATTATATTTTATTGTCGTTTGAATGTGGATAATTATAGAAAAAAAAAGAAATATAATAAATAAAAAAAGAAAAAATTGTGAAAATTAGAAGAAAAATTATGCCTTATTGCCATCTAAAAGTGGATGATCATAGGAGGAGAAAACAAAATGGAAATAAAAATTTCAGAAATTAGAGTGAAAATTGTGGTTATTTACTAAATAAGTGTTTATTAATTTTTTAATAGTTATTTATTAAATAACTATTTTTTAATAGTTATCTTATGTCTATTAGTTTTTTAATAATTTTTTTATTAAAACGTTGTTTTTTTAAAATAATTCCTCCGAAATTTAAGCCAGTATGGGTTTTACTTTGTGGCCAAAGAAGTTAGAGGAGAGAGTAAGGTTGAATCACCTAAAAGTACTCTCCAAGTTTGTTTTGTGACCGTTTCCCGAGGTAGATGCCCAACAGATTTGTTGACGGTTTGCTGTAATTATTATTTCTTCGATTATTGAAATATTTAATGCGGGTGACGTTGGTATTGAGTGTTATACCTTTGATTCCCGCCAAAGTGGAGAAAAGACCAAATTGGTCTCTTAGGGCTAGATCGATTTGGTCTTGGGTGAAGATTTATTTGCATGATCGATCGGTCAACTTGTTGACCTATGGAGGAAGGTCCGGAAGACCTCGGCCCTCTATTACACATACTCTGGTGCTCACTTGTAGAAAATGATAATAATAAAAGATAATACTTTATTTGTTTTAGATTAATTGACATTTTATATTAGATTTTTTTTAATTTATTTAATATTTTTAATTATCAAATACATTCTAGTTATTTCTTTTCGTATTCTATCTTTATTTAAATATTTGAATAGATATATTTATTTTGAGGATATATAAATTTGATAATTGGTTGAATAAATTATTATACGGATAATATAATATTTTTCAAATTCAGAAGGGATGGGCGGCAACTTAATGTTTAAGTAAATTAGTGATGATTTTCAACATTTTATGAATATGTCACATTACAGCATGTATCAAAAATCCAACTGTTGAATATAAAACATTAAACTAGGTATGAATTTTCAGAAAACTTGATTGGGTTAGCATAATGACTAGTTAAAAATAAGGCTATAGAGGCTAGAATCATTGTTCAATATTTAATCCAACATTAAAGGACACTAACAAATAACCACACAGTTTGCATAATGAGAAGTTTTAATACTAAATCACTAGTTTCCATGCACATTAGTAGCTATAAATCTTCAATGCAATATCAAAGAGCATAGCTAATTTCAGAAGAGATCTTGAACAACCAAGACTAGGGTAATTTTTCCTTCAATAATCAAAGTATCATTCACTAGAAATCCCTTTGATACATCTTGGACATCACTCAGCAGCATGAAACTAGAAAACCCCCAACTGGGGCATGAGTTAATAAACCAGGCACTACCTGTATTATCGAAACTTAAATATGTTTTCAATATAGGCAACTGAAAGAATTGTAAATCTATTATAACAGCAAATTAAGATTTGATAGCTTTACCTTTTCTTTCATGATGCTTCCCATGGACCTGATCTTTTGCTAATAACATATACTCAACATATACTTCATGCTTAAGTTCACTACTGTCATCTAATTCTAGAAATAACGACAGAGATCTATCCTTTTCCCCTAAATCCCCATTAGGATAAACTACTAATTTCCTGATATATTCATTTTAATGGTTAATTAAATACTATTCACATCACTAAAAACAACTTCAGAATTTTAAGAGACAGGAGAGAAGTATATATTGTATGTACCATTTGTAGTTAGCAGCAACAAATATGTCAGAAAAATAGAAGCTTAAAGACATTGTAGAGAACTTCTGAAGCCTCCAAGTAGATGTACCATTTTGAGGATTCCTTATAAAAGAATTTTCCTCCTCTTTTCCTGTCCGCTTGATGACATGAACCTCTACTCCAAATGCACAACAGTCATCCACAATATATCCATTACAGGAATCATTGAACGTTGGGAGAGAGAGTAGTTGATCAAAACCATGTTTAGTCTTTAAAGCATGGTAGCGCTTAACTTTCCCATCTGCATATAGTATGAAAACATTTTCAAATATAGTCATCAACCATTAAAGTTAAAAAAAAAAATCAACCATGCTAGTGAGGAAGCGGTCTGGGTTCACGTTTCGAATCACGCTGCCATCAATTAATGGAATTATTCCACCTAATTTTATTTAGGTCAGTAATAAAAAAAATTGCAACCCACCCACCTTGGATAGTTAAGTACTTGTCTTGAATCTTATCATAAATAAAGAATTTGAGTCTCACATCGATCTGGGAACCATTGGAAATAGCGCTAGTGTTTGCTAATGCTACGTAGAGAGAGATGTGGTCATTTCCATTTCTTTTTGCATTTCCATTAGGATACAGCAATAATTTCCTATCATACAGTGAAAACCTCTTAGATAACTTCTCAGATCTGAGTTCAAAAAAGGATTGATTAGATTTATGTACCATTTGTATCCACCAATATCAAAATTATTCGATTCATGCTTGCCCTCTTGAGTCTTTTCGACTATTTTGGACAATTGGGAAATTGACTTGATCTTTAATGTATAATGAGCAGGGGGTCCTTCTTCTTTTGATCTTATAATTTCTGGGTAAAAAGAAAACAGAATTACATAAACAAAACATAAAGATGTTATGTGAACATGCCTTAAGATGCAGAGTAAAGAGATAAGATAATTTTGAGGATTTAACGAGGATAAGTTCATTAATTGAGCATTATTTTAATTTCTTTTAGAAAATTATTAAACATTAAAACACCCTTTAAGCTTCGGGGAGCTCTTAAGCTGGTTGAGCATCAAGCTAGAGTATATGGTATAAATTTGGCTAACGGGTGAAATATAGTGTAAATATGGAGTAGGACGCTCTTTCTCCAAACAATTTTCTAGTTCTCTAAAGATGTGTCAAAAACCTCAAGTGATTGGCATTTTCCTTTAATTTGGGTGTTTGAGGTGAAAATGATAAATGAAGGAAAACTGACCCTATTGATATTTCCTCCCAATTTAAAACTTTCTAACTTGTAATGCTGAATTAATTTTATAGAAAAGAAATCACATAATATAATTTTTTTTTAATTATTAGAGAAGTCATATGATTTAAGTAACATCCATGGATTGCAAAATAGGGAAATTTCTCCCAATTTATATCACATGAAAATTAAATTTACAAATCAACGGAGATAATATTCGAAACTCAATACCTAATAACGCCTTCACATAAAATTGACCAATGAACTACTCTTTCACTAGCCATAATAAAATCTTTTAGCAGACAACTTGTAAACATGCAAACAATCAAAGAGACACACCATTGCCAAAAAAAGTAATCAACTTGAATATAAATCCATTGACTATTATGGACTTATGTTTTGTTTTGTTTTGTTTTTTCCCTTTAGAAATCTAAAATAGAACTTGCATGCCAAAAGTGGCCAAAGTCATCAATTTCTTGTAATGTTTATGTGTGTTTTGTAAAATAAAATTCAGAGAAAAAAAAATTTAAGGGAAATATTTTTCCATATATTTTAAAGAAGAGTTATAACCTTTATATATACACATAGGAATCTTAATCATATCCTAACTAAGAATAAAATAACATCCTAAATAAAACAAAGACTTTATTCCTAATTGTATACAAATATTTACTTCCTAATATATACAAAAAATATTTACTTCCTCAATACTCCCCCTCAAGTTGATGAATGTATGTCAGTCATTCCCAACTAGCCAAGTGAGTTGTAGAATGATTTTTTGGATACAACCTTTGTGAGGATGTCAACTAGTTGAGTTTGAGAAGAAACAAATGGAAGATCAATTGTTCCTCGGTTCAGATGATCTTTTATGAAATGTCTGTCAACCTCTACGTGTTTAGTTCAATCATGTTGAACTAGATTGTTTGCAATTGTTATGGCTACCTTATTATCACAATGTAACAACATAGGCTTTGGATGTTTTAGTCCCAGATCCTGAACAATTCACCTTATCTAAAGCAACTTATAAACTCCATGAGCCATTCCTCTAACCTCAACTTCAGCACTTGACCTTGCTACGACTTTCTGTTTCTTACTTCTTTAAGTGACTAAATTCTTTCCAACAAATGTAAAGTACCCGAATGTTGATTTTTTATCAGTCCGATCTCAGGCCCAATCAACATCAGTATAACCAGTAATTTTATAATCCTTATTTCTCCCAAAAATAAACCTTTGCTCGGAGAAGACTTTAAATATCATAATACTCGGTATACTGCATCCATATGTTCTTTACTCAGAGAATGCATGAATTGACTTACAACACGTACTGCATAAGTAATATCTGGTTGCGTATGAGATAAGTAAATCAACCTTCCCACCAGCCTTTGATACTGATCTTTATTAGTTGGGACTTGATGTCTTAGGACTGAAATTCCATGGTTGACTTCAATTGGAGTCTCGGTTGGCTTACAATCAAGCATGGCCATCTCTATCAGAAGGTCCATTACATACTTTCATTGGCAGAAGGAAATCCTTTGAGCAGATCTTGTGACTTCAATTCCTGAAAAATACTTCAAGCTACCTAAATCCTTAAGTTCAAACTCGGATGCTAACCGTTTTTGGAAGATTATTGTCTCACTCAGATCATTCCTAGTAACCACCATATCATCAACGTATACAATCAGAGCGGTGACTTTACCTAACTTTTGTTTGATAAATAGTGTATGACCAACATCAATTTACTTATATATGAGTTTTCTTATGAAAGTTGAGAGTTGTCCAAACCATACTTAAGGTGATTGCTTGAGTCCATACAATGCCCTTTTTAGTTTGCATACTCTATCAGTACATCTAGTTCCGGGTGGTGGATCCATATACACTTTTTCATCTATTATTCCATTCAAAAATGCATTATTCACATTAAATTATCGTAGTGGCTAGTCCAGGTTGCAGTTAAGGAAATAAGAACTCGGATGGTGTTCATTTTTACTATTGGGGAAAATGTATCTTCATAGTCAATTCCATATTTTTTAGTATATCCTTTTGCTAACAATCAAGGTTTATATCGATTTATGCTTCCATCTGAATTGAGTTTGACAGTGAATATCCACTTGCACCCCACCGTTTTCTTTCCTTTAGGGAGAGGAACAAGATCCCATGTGTGATTCTTCTACAATGTCTCCATTTCATCATTCATGGCTTTCTTCCAATGTCGATCATCTCAAGCCTCCTGCACATTACTTGAAATAGATACAATAGATAATTGATTTATAGCAAATGCATGTGAGTTAGACAAATGGTTGGTTGATAGGATATTTAACTTTGGTATGAAGGTCTGGATCATATTATTTTTTTGGAACTCCTCTATTGATTCTAGAAGGATAATGAGGCTTAGTGTCACGACCCAAACTAAGAGTCATGACTGGCGCTAGGGAATGTGAATTCTTTCGAATCCGGAACCCGTAGCAAGCCTTAGAAAATAAAATCATGAAATAAATAAATAAAAGTACGACAGAATTAAAATTTTTTGAATCAATATATAAAATAAATACTCCAAATCCTTTCATACATAAATACATAATCGTACAGTGTTCAAATACAAATTTTCAGAGTATATAATATCAAAATAATATAATACTCTTTTGATACAATAACGCTACTACTATAGTTTCTAGAATACAAATCAGAGATTCAAAACATACATTATATAAAATAGCCGGGACTGAAGAACACCAGCGAGGAACTCTAAGACTAAGGTCTGACGATAAAGGATCTCCTGAAAAAAATAATTGAGGGGGGTCAAACCTCACTGAGTGAATTATTATACTATATATACATGTAATCTAAACCATAACAATAAGGCATTCTTATATCTATATATATATACACACACATTTCACACGAATGCTAAACTTTGCTTATATAAATATACTAAATGTAAAAAACGTTTAGTTAAATTCATGAAGGATCCATAGAACCCTAATAACAGCAACCTCAAACAACCCCATCATCACTCTAGCCATACAGGCTCACTTAATTCTAAATAGAACACTTATTCCAAACTGGACAGCAGACTGGCCTCGAGATACTAAGTCGACTGAGCTCCAGCAGTTTGGCTGTTAGTGCGATTAGCCCCGAGACCCCTGGTCAACCGAGCTCCAGCAATCACACTATTTATCATCTCACATCTCACTCAACCCCATAGATCATTCATTCCCCTATGGACAGTAGACTGGCCCTGAGACACTAAGTCAACCGAGCTCCAGCAGTCTGACTGTCAATGTGATTGGCCCCGAGACCCCTGGTCAACCGAGCTACAACAATCACACTATCTAACATACCATTAATCTTAGTCAAATCCATCAAATCAATTATAATCACCACAATTAATTCTCACTCAACCCTTATCTATCGCATCGGTACGTACATGGTCCTAGTGTTGTCCACTAGGAAGCACGTTCTATTGATATCCTTCACTTAAAATAAATCATTCACTCTGAAAAATAATTAATATATAATCATTTTCATAATAATAAAATCAACCATATATATATATATATACCAAAAATATACCTAAAATATACCCAGTATATTTCGGGTATATATATATATATATATATGTCAAATAAAATATGAAATATACTAAAGGTAAATCATTAATATATTTAAAAACAATTTAAGTGCATTTGTTTAAAAATGTGCCTAAATATACAAAGAATATACCTAAGTGCACAAATCACTTAATAAAATAATTATGTATAAATATTCATTTAAATACGTGTTTAGGTTTAACACATATTCATAATATACCAAAATGACCTAATTTTCTAGCATGCATATATCCTAATTAAATCTTAAGTATACCACTAATGTGTTAGGTTTGAATTAATAATAAAACATGTATTTATTTGGAAATATATAAAAAATATACCAAAAATAAACTTAAAAAAAAACAATCTAAGTGTAGGTTCATAATATAGCATGCAATTATTTAAGAATAAACCTAAAATATACTGAAACTATACCTAAAGTATACTAATCATTTAATAAATTAATTATGACTAAATGTACATTTAAAACATGTATATATTACTAAAATGTATTAAACCTAAACCTAATTGTTTAATGTGCATATATACAAAAATACAACCCTAGATATACCAAAAATATTATCATTTAAATCACTTTAAAAATATATAATGAAAATGAAAAACCCTAAGTGATGCATCCTATATGCAATGCATATATATACAGTATAATAACTCACATGTTAGCGCTCCACGAGATAAACTCGGCGGGCCTAATCCGTTAGGCCTCGGTCTCGGCGCAGCTAGAAAAATAAAATAAAAATAACCGTCAAAATAAACTTCTAACTTTATACTTTTAGGATTACTATAGACAGATTCAATCAAGAATTCAAAATTAGACTTGGACCGGTTGTCACGTTTTATGAGAAATCTACCAAAATTTTGGCAAAGCCTCCTCTGTAAAACAGACATCTCCCTATAAAAGTAGGGCTGATCATACATAGAAAACACACTTCGAAAATACACAACCATAACCCCTTGGTCGGACTCCCAAACTATAATTTTACCGACCGAGGTTCACAATTCACGAGATAATTACAGAAATACTGAAAATGCCCTTTAATATTCAAAATGTAGCAAATTAGATATTTAAACGCTAAAAATATTCATTTAACCAATAAATACACAAAAACCCTAATTTTAATAAAATATTATTAAAAATCGATAATTTTCAATAAATTCATAAATATTGATCAAAATACATTTTATAAATCCAAATTACTTAATTAACCCTAAAACATATTAAAAATCGATAAAAACTCATTTATTTAGAAAAATCGTATATTATATATAATTTGAAAATAATTTACGAAAAATAGTTTTAATTAGTTAAAAATACTAAATAATTTGTAGAAATCATTTTTATACCTTAAATAACTAGTAAAATCAATTTAATTACATTTTTAACCAATTTGATGTCAAATTACCAAAATACCCCTATATATAAATTCACTATAATTAATAAAAAAATTCACCAAAAATAATATAATTACTCAAAATTAATTTTCTCAACATATAATTCAATAATATCAATAAATATACTCAATTAACCAATTAATTTCAATAAAACACATAATTAACCTAATTTTCCCAGAATTACATAAACTAAATAAATTCCAAATAATTATATAAAATTCAAAAAAATTACAAATAAATTTCTAAAATGCATTTCAACATGTATAATCACCATAAAACACAATTTCATAATTTAATTAATTAATTTTCGAAAATTAGAAAATATTAATAAAATAATAAAAAATTCACAAAAATCAAAATAAATCCCAAAAATTCCAAAAAAATTCTAGAGTGTATATTAAGTTGTAAGGATCAAATTTTGTGAAGGAATATTTCATGAATCATCCAAATCAAAGCTCAAAAAAATTCAAAAACTCAAAGTGGCTGAAAATGGAAAATCAAAACCTAGGGAAATCTAGACCATTTTAAGTGAAACAAAGCTTGGAATCACACTTACCGGAGCTCAAGGAGAATATAGAGACTGGCGGTGTCAAAAACAGTGGCCGAAAACGTGCCGATCGACTGTGAGTGTGAGTTTCGGCTATTCTCTGAAAATTCAGCCAAAGTCAATGAAAATGGATGCTTTGGACGTCAAAAATGGTTGACAAGGGAGGTGGCATGCCGGGAGGCACACCGACGGGAAGAGGAAGGAGTTGCAGCAGTCGGACGGGGAAGAAAACGATCGGGAGGGAGAAGAGAGTGATAATGGCAAAATGGTAATTATTGTAACCTTTAATTTTTGTTATGAATATTATATGTATATATGTATATATATATATCTAACTTATATTATTTTAGTATATAATATAATACACATATTAAATATGCACCACACATATTTTAATAATATATATACACATATATACATATATATACACACTTAATTAATAAATATTAAAACTATATAATAAAAATTAATTTAATTAATTAAACCCTAATTTAATTTAAATAAATGTACGTATATGAATTTTATTTAACACTTTAAAATTATGCATGAACTCATGCAAATTCATAAAACTATTTCAAATAATTAATATTAAATTATTTACGTTTTAATTTTCCCGAAAATAAAATTTCCGGGAAAATTTTACGTAAAGAACTTAAAATAATATAAAATAATTAAAATGACTTTAATAATCAACAAACTCATTAAATAAACACATATATATATGTAAAAATTATTAACACTGCATATCCCGATGCAGTTTAAAAATATCTAAAAACTCAAGATATTACACTTAGTATTAAGAGTTACTAAGGGAGACGAGTTTACCTTTTTGTGCACATCCGCATCCGGAGTTTCTTCAGCTTTTGGTGTGGATTGGTGTACTATCTCGTGTTTTTAAATATTTTTAATATTGTACCGAGATATACAGTGTTAATAATTTTTGTATATATATTATGATATTTTTACGAGTTGATATGTATTTAAAACCTATTTTAATTATTGTGTATTATTTACAGTACTTTATGTAAAATTTTCCCGAGACTTTTATTTTCGGGGAAATTTTTATGTAAATAATTTATTATTAATTATTTTAAATATATTTTCGGACTTATATGAACTCATACGTATTTTTAAAATACTAAACACCGGGTATATGTGTAATTATTTATCTAATTAGGGTTTAATATATTACCCTAATATTTTATTAATTAATTATTTGTTCTATTTTTATTTAATTATTTTTAATTAATAATAAATTTTAAAATATTAAATATTAAGTGTGTGGATGTGATTTTTTTTCCAAATATTTTATTAAAATTATTTTTTTTATTTTTCTTTTCTTTTCTTTTCTTTCTTTTTCTTTTTCTTTTTCTTTTCTTTTCTTTTTTTTCTTTTCTTTTCTTTTTCTTTTCTTTTTCTTTTCTTTTCTTTTTCTTTTCTTTTCTTTTTCTCCTTTCTTCTTCCTTCCCGTGCCCGATCACCAACCACCACCTGCAACTGCCGTTCCCCTATCGTCGGTGTGCCGCCAGCAGCTCTGCCTTCCCCAGCCAGCTGCTCCGCCACCCCAAGCTTCTTCCCCGGTGCCGGCTAGCCCCATTTTCCCCATTTTGGCCGAAACTTCCTCTCCTCTCCGTCGACCACGATTCCGGCCACCATTTTTGACATCGCCGGTATCTTTCTTCTCCTTAAGCTCTGGTGAGTGTGATTCTAGCTTTGGTTTGAGCTTAAATGGTATTGATTTGCTTAGGTTCCGAATTTTCCATTTCAGCCATATTAGGGTTTTTGATTTTTTTGAGCTTTGAATTGATTGTTTCATGAAAACTCCCTTCACAAATGTTGATCCTAGTAGCTTAATATACATGTATGAATTTTTGTGGAATTTTCGACGATTATTTTGATTTTTGGGTATTTTTGAATATTTTAATATTATTTTCTAATTTTCGGAAATTAATTAATTAAATTATGCAATTGTGTTTTATGGTTAAATTAGGTGTTGAAATGAATTATAGGAATTTATTTGGAATTTTTATGAATTTCTAAGTATTTATTTTGAATTATTGAAGTTTATGTAATTTTGGGAAATTAGGGTTAATTATGTTTTTAATTGAAATTAATTGGTTAATTGAGTTTAATTATTGATAAATATGTTGAGAAAATTAATTTTGGATAATTATACTATTTTTGGTGAATTTTTGAATGAATTTTAGTATATTTATATATATAGGGGTATTTTGGTAATTTTACACAAAATTGGCTAAAAATGTAATTTAATTGGTTTTAATAGTTATTTAAGGTATAAAAATGATTTCTAAAAATTATTTGGTATTTTTAACTAATTAAAACTATTTTTGATGAATTATTTTCAATTGTATATATAATATACGATTTTACTAATAAAATGAGTTTTTATCGGGTTTTAATATGTTTTAAGGCTAAGTATGTAATTTCTATTTATAAAATTTATATCTATGATATAAGGGTTTTTTTGGTATTTCTGGAATTGTTATGTGTTTATGGACCCCGGTCGGTAGATTATAGTTTGGAGTTCGACCGAGGGGTTGTGGATGAGTGGTTGAGCCTATTTTTCGAAGTGTGTTTCTTTGTAGGGTCGGCTCTACTCTTTGAGTAGAGAGATGTCCGTTTTACAAGGGAGGTTCTGTCGAATTTTTGATAGAATTCTCGTAAAACGTGATGTCCAATCGAACCCTAATCTCAATTCTGTTTTTAATATTCTAGATCGAGTTCTAGGATTTTCTGTTAGGTTTATTCTAATGTCGGTTACTTATTGTTTATCTAGTTGCGCCGAGACCGAGGGCTAGTGGACCAGGTCCGTCGGATCCATCTCGTGGAGCACACTAGGGTGAGTTACTATACTATATATATATATGCTTTAGGATGCATGATTTAGAAATATATGTTTTATTTTGATTAAAATGCATAAATAATGTGATTTTTATTTAAGTATATCCTTAGTTTATTTTTGGTTTACTTTTGGTATATATTAAATTATATGCATGTTTTATTAATAGATTATATTTAAATGTTTTTAAATATATTTCTAGCTTAATTTATAATTTGATTGGATTTATTTGACGTATATATACTCGAAATATACCTGGTTTACTTTTGGTATATTTCCAGTATATATATGGTTTATGTTACTATTTATTTTAAATTCATGCATCATTTATTTGTGAATGAATGTTTTATATTTATTAATGAAGGATATCGATAGAATGTGCTACCTAGTGGGCAGCACTAGGACCAAGTACGTACCGGTACGCCTATAGTATTTAGGCTATATTACTAACCATTTGTGGATATTGATTGGTTATGATTATTTGATATGTGAGATGTGATTTGGGTGTGATTGCTGGAGCTCGGTTGACCAAGTGTCTCGGGGCCAATCACACTGGCAGTCAGACTGCTGGAGCTCGGTTGACTTAGTGTCTTGGGCCAGTCTACTGTCTAAATGGATTAAGTGGATATATTTGGATTAAGTGAGCCTGTGTGGCTAGAGTGTTGTCTAACATTGATTGAGGTTTCGATATCATAGGGTTCTATTTGATCCTTTATAAAAGATGATTTTCAATAAAATATATAAAAAAATGATTTTCTGCATATGTGTGAATTTGTTTGTATATATACATATTATATATATATATTGTTGACCGTATGCATTGTCATTTAGTGTGTATGTATATATATTATAGTAATTCACTCAGTGAGGTCTTACTCCCCTCCGTTGATAATTTTTTCAGGAGAGTCAACATCTTCAGACCTCAGTAGCAGGCCCATACGCCGGATTTCTTCCACCCCGGCTTCCTTGTGTAAGCTGCTTACTTGAGTCTTATTTTTATAATCTAGACACTGCAGTAGTTGTAAATTAATTTGTGGGATTTTATGTATTTTATTCATGTGAGATAATGTATTATATGAACTAGATTTGTATTAAAAGATTTATATATATATGGGATGAGATTTAACTTAAATCCAGTTGGTGAAAATACTATTGTGATATTTATGATTTTTATTTCCGCTGCATTATATATTGTTATTACTATTGCATGTTTATTTTATTTTTAGGCTTGCTACGAGTTCTGGATTCGAAAGAATTCCTGTTCCCTAGCGCCGGTCATGGCCCCTATTTTGGGTCGTGACAAAGTTGGTATCAGAGCAGAGTTCTGTGTCAGGGCTTAGTTATGTGAGTTGTGGCCTTAGTTTTCAGAGTTGTGTTTTTTGTTGGACTACTGCAGTGAATTAGGTTCGAGTATGTCTTGATAAGTATTCCTTGCTTTAGTTTTCAGCGTTATTCCTCCATTGTTTGTTTGTCTAAATCTTTCCATTTGTCTTTTCAGAATGGGGAGGTGAGCACGTGTCGCTCCACCGGTCGTTGAGGCCGAGGATGATGAGCTTTTTCAGGATGAGGTTTTACCTCCTGAGCAGCCAGTTAGGCGTAGAGGTCGTGGCAGAGGTAGACCTCGAGGAGCGGCAGGTCACCGTAGGCAGAGAGAGTTACAGGACGAGGAGCCTGTTGAGCCTGAATTTGATGTTCCTGTTCCTCCAGTTATTTCGCCTGTTCAGCCTGCCTATCAGCAGGGTATGTCTGACCCTGAGGCAGCTTTGTTCTATGCCCGAGTTGGCAGGATTGCGTTTAATGGTACTTTCGATCCGTTAGATTTTCTGCACGCGATTGAGACTAGGACTCGGACTGCTCATACCGAGTACCAGCGGATCATGATTGTAGAGTTGTCTGTCGAGGGACCAGCCTTAAACTGGTTTATTCAGATGATCCAGCCTTACATGATGACGATGACATGAGCTCAGTTCCGAGAGCGATTTATGAGGAGATTCTGTCCAGAGCCTCTTCGTTTGAGCTATCGTCTCCGACTGACCAGCATTTCTCGCGGTGATCGATCGATAGAGGAGTACACCCGAGAGTTTCTTCGTCTGGGTAGATATATAGAGGATCTGATGCGAGATCATTATTTCATGGTCACTACATACGTTACTGGTTTGGGTTCAACATTTGTTGGTATGCCTACAACAAGCCTTACTCTCGAGTCTGTGATTGAGTTAGCCAAGGAGATTGAGTTGAGGCTAGTTAGGCAGGGAGTGATGCCTGATTATTACCAGCTGGGAGTTCAATCGAGTGGATTGCAGGCTACTCCATATTCGAGTTTTCATGTTGGTTCGAGTAGTCAACAGCGAGGTCTGACTCAGCAGAGTCAGAGACAGCAGCAGCGAGTGCATCGAAGCAGTAGACATGGCTGTGGAGGTCAGCATAGATCGTTTAGATTTGGGTTAGGTGCTTTGAGCAGCAGTAGTGGTCATAGTTCTGGATCAGCAGCCAGTGTTTGCCAGACTTGTGGTAGAGTCCATCAGGGACCATGTTATCTAACACCACTGACATGCTTCAGATGCGGGCAGACAGGACATTTTGCCAGATCGTGTCCTTATTCCGGGTATCAGAAGCAGCAGATTCCGTGATTCCCGTAGCAGTGGATTGCTAGTGCTGCACCCTGCCATTTTAGTTACCTCCAGCTTAGCATCAGAGTTCCACTCAGTTTGTTCCATAGTAGAGTCGTGGTAGGGGTACTAGAGGAGGTGCCAGAGGTGTTAGCCAGGCTTCTACGAGTCAACAGGGAGGTCAAGGTCAGGCCAGAGTTTTCCATCTCACTCAGCAGGATGCTCAGGCATCTAATGCAGTTGTGGCAGGTATTGTTTCTGTTTGTTACCTGGATGCTTGGGTTTTGTTTGATCCGGGTGCCACGCATTCATTTGTTTCTCCTGTTTTTGCTTCTAAATCTTGTTGGCAAGCTTCGAGGATGGCTTTTCCTTTGTCTGTTGCCACTCCTCTGAGCGATTCCTTGGACACTGATATTGTTCTTTCTGATTGTCCAGTTCTCGTGGGAGATAGAGAATTACCCGCTGATTTGATTTTATTGGATGTGATGGAGTTTGATGTTATTCTAGGAATGGATTGGTTATCTCAGCATTATGCTGTGGTAGATTGCAGAAATAAAGAGGTGATTTTCAGAATTCCTGATGAATAAGATTTTAAGTTTGTGGGTGATAGGAGTTCAGCACCTCAGAATCTTATTTCTGCTATTATGGCTAGGAAGTTATTGAGGAAAGGATGTCAGGGATATTTGGCATTGGTCAGAGATACTTCAGTGGAGAAGTTGTTACTCACAGATGTTCCTGTTGCTTGTGAGTTTCCTGATGCTTTTCCCGAGGAGTTGCCAGGTTTACCACCTCATAGAGAGATTGAGTTCTGTATAGATGTGGTACCAGGTACTACTCCTATATCTATGCCACCCTACAGAATGGCTCCTACAGAGTTGAAAGAGTTGAAGGAACAGTTGCAAGAGTTGTTGGGTAAAGGTTTCATCAGACCTAGTGTTTCTCCTTGGGGTGCACCAATCCTATTTGTGAAGAAGAAGGATGGTACCCTGAGACTGTGCATTGACTACAGAGAATTGAATAAGGTGACAGTGAAGAACAAGTATCCTCTCCCGAGGATAGATGATCTATTTGATCAGCTATAGGGTGCACAGTTCTTTTCTAAAGTTGACTTGAGGTCGGGTTATCATCAGCTACGGATTAGTGAAGCCGATATTCCTAAGACAGCATTCCTCACTCGATATGGTCATTATGAGTTTCTGGTGATGTCTTTTGGTTTGACTAATGCACCAGCAACTTTTATGGACCTGATGAATAGGGTATTCAGACCATATGTGGATCAGTTTGTGGTAGTCTTCAATGATGATATACTGGTATATTCAAGGAGTATGGAGGAGCATATATATCACTTGAGGATTGTACTGCAGACATTGAGAGATCATCAGCTTTATGCTAAATTCTTGAAGTGTGATTTCTGGATGGAGAGTGTTTCTTTTCTTGGACACGTAGTGTCTAAAGAAGGTATTCAGGTTGATCCACAGAAGATTGAGGCAGTGTCTGAGTGGCCTAGACCGACTTCTGTTTTTGAGATTCGGAGTTTTCTGGGTTTAGCCGAGTATTATAGGTGGTTTGTGCAGGATTTTTCCAGGATTGTAGCCCCTATGACTCGCTTGACTCAGAAGAATGTTAGATTTGAGTGGTCAGAAGCTTGTGAGAACAGTTTTCAGTTGTTGAAGGAGAAGTTGACCACAGCGCCATTTTTAGCTTTGCTTAATAGTGTGGATAAGTTCACAGTTTATTGTGATGCCTCTAGAATTGGTCTTGGTTGTGTGCTGATGCAGAATGGAAGGGTGATAGCCTATGCTTCAAGGCAGTTGAAGAAGCATGAGCAGAACTATCCTACACATGACCTAGAGATGGCTGCAGTGATCTTTGCTTTGAAGATTTGGAGACATTATCTGTATGGGGTGACTTATGAGATATTTACTGATCACAAGAGCCTTAAGTACATTTTTTAGCAGAGAGATTTGAATCTGAGGCAAAGGAGATGGTTGGAACTATTGAAGGATTATGATTGTGAGATTTTATATCATCTGGGTAAAGCTAATGTAGTAGCAGATGCCTTGAGTAGGAAGTCCTCAGGTAGTCTTGCTCACATCAGTGTTGAGAGGAGACCATTGATCCAGGAATTGCATCTGTTGGTGGATCAAGGTCTGATGATGAAGATAAGTAGGTCAGGTAGACTGCTAGCTCAGTTTAAAGTGCGATCTGTACTAAGGGATAGGATTAAAACAGCTCAGAGCCGAGATCCTATTCTGGAAGAACTTGCAGAGAATGTCATAGCAGGGAAGTTCACTGATTTCACACTTGATGATGACGGTGTGTTGTGGATCAGTGGTAGATTATGTGTTCCTGATGTGGATGACTTGAGAGAGGAGATTTTAGAGGAAGCACACTCTACAGCTTATAGCGTTCATCCGGGTGTTACTAAGATGTACCATAGTATCAGAGATTTATACTGGTGGGATGGATTGAAGAAGGATGTTGTTGATTATGTTGCTAAGTGCTTGACGTGTCAGCAAGTGAAAGTCGAACATCAGAAGCCTTCTGGGAAGCTTCAGCCTCTTCCTATTCCCGAGTGGAAGTAGGAAATGATAGCTATGGATTTTGTGGTCAGTTTACCTCGTTCGAGGGATGGATACGATTCCATCTGGGTGATTGTAGACAGATTGACAAAGTCTGCACATTTCTTGCCTGTGAAAGCCACATATTCAGTTGCTAGGTTGGCGAAGTTGTATGTGAAGCATATTGTGTGCCTCCATGGAGTACCTGTGTCCATTATGTCAGATAGAGGTTCGGTGTTTACTTCTCATTTTTGGCAGAAGTTGCAGGAAGTAATGGGCACTAGGTTGGATTTCAGTACTGCTTTTCATCCTCAGACAGATGGTCAGTCTGAGAGGATGATCCAGACACTGGAAGATATGTTGAGGATGTGTGTTCTGGATTTGGGAGGTAGCTGGGATGATCATTTGCCACTTGTTGAGTTTGCATATAATAACAGCTACCATAGCAGTATTGGCATGGCACCATATGAGGCATTATATGGAAGGAAGTGTAGATCCCCTTTGAGTTAGGATGAGATTGGTAAGAGAGCTTTGACTGGACCAGAGATGGTTCAGGATGCTGCAGAGAAAGTCGCCGTGATTAAGCGAAGATTAGAGACCGCAGTTAGTAGGCAGAAGAGTTATGCGGATCCTAGGCGCAAAGATGTGGAGTTTCAGGTTGGAGATTTTATTTTTCTGAAGGTATCTCCGATGAAGGGTGTGATGAGATTTGGCAGGAAGCGTAAGTTAGCACCAAGATATATCGGACCGTTTAAAATTCTGGAGAGAGTTGGCACTATTGCATATCGGTTGGATTTGCCTCCGAGTATGTCACAAGTGCATCCAGTGTTTCATATCTCGATGCTGAGGAAGTATATCTCAGACCCTTCTCACGTGTTGCAGCCTGATAGTGTAGAAGTGAGTGAAGATTTGACGTTTGTGGAAGAACCTATGGCGATCGTTGATTATCAAGTTCGACAGTTGCGGTCGAAGCAGATTCCGATGGTCAAGGTTCTGTGGCGTAGCGATAGAGTTGAGGAGCATACATGGGAGACTAAAGCCGAGATGCGAGCTTCTTACCCGTATCGCTTTCCTTCCTGATCCTGTAATATTTTCTTTTTGGAATTCGGGGATGAATTCTTGTAAGGGGGGAAGACTGTAATATCCCGTGTTTTTAAATATTTTTAATACTGTATCGAGATATACAGTGTTAATAATTTTTGTATTTATATTATGATATTTTTATGAGTTGATATGTATTTAAAACCTATTTTAATTATTATGTATTATTTACGGTACTTTATGTAAAATTTTTCCGAGACTTTTATTTTCGGGGAAATTTTCACGTAAATAATTTATCATTAATTATTTTAAATATATTTTCGGACTTGCATGAACTCATACGTATTTTTAAAATACTAAACACCGGGTATACGTGTAATTATTTATCTAATTAGGGTTTAATATATTACCCTAATATTTTATTAATTAATTATTTGTTCTATTGTTATTTAATTATTTTTAATTAATATTAAATTTTAAAATATTAAATATTAAGTGTTTGGATGTGATTTTTTTTCCAAATATTTTATTAAAATTATTTTTTTTATTTTTCTTTTCTTTTCTTTCTTTTTCTTTTTCTTTTTCGTTTTCTTTTCTTTTCTTTTTCTTTTCTTTTCTTTTTCTTTTCTCTTCTTCTTCTCCTTTCTTCTTCCTTCCCGTGCCCGATCACCAACCACCGCCTGCAACTGCCGTTCCCCTACCGTCGGTGTGCCGTCAGTAGCTCCGTCTTCCCCAGCCAGCTGCTCTGCCGCCCCAAGCTTCTTCCCCGGCGCCGGCTAGCCCCATTTTCCCCATTTTGGCCGAAACTTCCTCTCCTCACCGTCGACCACGAATACGGCCACCATTTTTGACACCGCCAGTCTCTTTCTTCTCCTTGAGCTCCGGTGAGTGTGATTCTATCTTTGGTTTGAGCTTAAATGGTCTTGATTTGCTTAGGTTTCGAATTTTCCATTTTGGCCATATTAGGGTTTTCAATTTTTTTGAGCTTCAAATTGATTAGTTCATGAAAACTCCCTTCACAAATGTTGATCCTAGTAGCTTAATCTACATGTATGAATTTTTGTGGAATTTTTGGAGATTATTTTGATTTTTGGGTATTTTTGAATATTTTAATATTATTTTCTAATTTTCGGAAATTAATTAATTAAATTATGAAATTGTGTTTTATGGTTAAATTAGGTGTTGAAATGAATTATAGGAATTTATTTGGAATTTTTATGAATTTCTAAGTATTTATTTTGAATTATTGAAGTTTATGTAATTTTGGGAAATTAGGGTTAATTATGTTTTTAATTGAAATTAATTGGTTAATTGAGTTTAATTATTGATAAATATGTTGAGAAAATTAATTTTGGATAATTATACTATTTTTGGTGAATTTTTGAATGAATTTTAGAATATTTATATATATAGGGGTATTTTGGTAATTTTATACAAAATTGGCTAAAAATATAATTTAATTGGTTTTAATAGTTATTTAAGGTATAAAAATGATTTCTACAAATTATTTGGTATTTTTAACTAATTAAAACTATTTTTCGTGAATTATTTTCAATTATATATATAATATACGATTTTACTAATAAAATGAGTTTTTATCGGTTTTTAATATGTTTTAAGGCTAAGTATGTAATTTCTATTTATAAAATGTATATCTATGATATAAGGGTATTTTTGGTATTTCTGGAATTGTTATGTGTTTGTGGACCCCGATCGGTAGACTATAGTTTAGAGTCCGACCGAGGGGTTGTGGATGAGTGGTTGAGCCTATTTTTTGAAGTGTGTTTCTTTGTAGGGTCGGCTCTACTCTTTGAGTAGAGAGATGTCCGTTTTACAGGGGAGGTTCTGTCGAATTTTTGACAGAATTCTCGTAAAACGTGATGTCCAATCGAACCCTAATCTCAATTCTGTTTTTAATATTCTAGATCGAGTTCTAGGATTTTCTGTTAGGTTTTTTCTAATGTCGGTTATTTCTTATTTATCTAGTTACGCCGAGATCGAGGGCTAGTGGACCAGGCCCATTGGACCCATCTCGTGGAGCGCACTAGGGTGAGTTACTATACTATATATATATGCTTTAGGATGCATGATTTAGAAATATATGTTTTATTTTGATTAAAATGCATAAATAATGTGATTTGTATTTAAGTATATCCTTAGTTTATTTTTGGTTTACTTTTGGTATATATTAAATTATATGCATGTTTTATTAATAGATTATATTTAAATGTTTTTAAATATATTTCTAGCTTAATTTATAATTTGATTGGATTTATTTGATGTATATATACTTGAAATATACCTGGTTTACTTTTGGTATATTTCCAGTATATATATGGTTTATGTTACTATTTATTTCAAATTCATGCATCATTTATTTGTGAATGAATGTTTTATATTTATTAATGAAGGATATCGATAGAACGTGCTACCTAGTGGGCAGCACTAGGACCGAGTACGTACCGGTACACCTATAGTATTTAGGCTATATTACTAACCATTTGTGGATATTGATTGGTTATGATTATTTGATATGTGAGATGTGATTTGGGTGTGATTGCTGGAGCTCGGTTGACCAAGTGTCTTGGGGCCAATCACACTGGCAGTCAGACTACTGGAGCTCGATTGACTTAGTGTCTCGGGGCCAATCTACTGTCTAAATGGATTAAGTGGATATATTTGGATTAAGTGAGCCTGTGTGGCTAGAGTGTTGTCTAACACTGATTGAGGTTTCGATATCATAGGGTTCTATTTGATCCTTCATAAAAGATGATTTTCAATAAAATATATAAAAAAATGATTTTCTGCATCTGTGTGAATTTGCCTGTATATATACATATTATATATATATATTGTTGACTGTATGCATTGTCATTTAGTGTGTATGTATATATATTATAGTAATTCACTCAGTGAGGTCTGACTCCCCTCCGTTGATAATTTTTTCAGGAGAGTCAACATCTTCAGACCTTAGTAGCAGGCCCATACGTCGGATTTCTTCCACCCCGGCTTCCTTGTGTAAACTGCTTACTTGAGTCTTATTTTTATAATCTAGACACTGTAGTAGTTGTAAATTAATTTATGGGATTTTATGTATTTTATTCATGTGAGATATTGTATTATATGAACTGGATTTGTATTAAAAGATTTATATATATATGGGATGAGATTTAACTTAAATCCAGTTGGTGAAAATACTATTATGATATTTATGATTTTTATTTCCGCTGCATTATATATTGTTATTACTATTGCATGTTTATTTTATTTTTAGGCTTGCTACGGGTTCTAGATTCGAAAGGATTCCCGTTCCCTAGCGCCGGTCATGGCCCCTGTTTTAGGTCATGACAATTGGGAAGATGTAATATCTTGATTACTTGGATTATCTTCAATTATTTGTCTAGGTAAGATGCTCGGACTCAGAACATCAAATGTTTATGAGATGCTCGGAACATCAAAAGACTCGCAATATCTAAGATACTCAGATTCAAAACATTTTGAACACTCAGATTGCTATCTTTAATTTCAAAGAGGTTCTGATTTTTCTCCCCCTAAAGAGAGCACTCGGAGTGAGAGAAGAAAGGAGCATTTTCATGGAACTGAACATCTCGAGTTATATACATCTTCTTTGCATTCGGATCATAACACTGATATCTCTTTTGTAAATCCATATAGCCAACAAAGATACATCGGATAGCTTCAGGATCTAATTTGCCAAGTGTCTAATGAACATATGCTAAGCATCCAAAGACTCGGGCCTCTAGATTGTTGAGAGTTGGAGGTATGACAAGTTCCTGAAGTTTTTAAAGAGGCATTTTGAAATTGAGTACTCTTGATGATGTCCGATTTATGAGATATGTAGTGGATCGAATAGCCTCTCCCTAGTATTCTCGAGGAACATTCATGTCAAATAATGATACTCGGATGACTTCCAATAACTACTGATTCTTCTGTTCGGTTATACCATTATGTTGGGGAGTGCCGACATAGGATGTTTAGTGGCAAATGCCTTGCTCGTGGTAGAAAGCATTTAGATTTGAGTTAAGATACTCCCTACCATTGTCAGACTGCACGATTCGAATTTTACTTTGGTATTGCGTAGCCACCATTTTGTACAGATCTCGGAATGTGGAGCACATATTTCCCTTGTTTGAAAGTAGTGATGCCTAAGTTATCCGGGTACATTCATCAATAAACATTACAAAATATCGAGCACCGGATAGAGTAAGAATCCAAGTAGGTCCCCATACATCAGAATGAATGCTCATAAATGAAATTGAATTTTTATTATAACTTGGTACATAAGAGATTCGATGGCTTTTTGCCAATTCATAAATATCACACTTGAATTCTGAGTCTGTGGTATTCAAAAATAATTCCAGTTTTATTTGTTTAAGATAATGAAAAGAAAGATGACCAAGATGACAATGCCACAAGATTACTTGGTCTTTAGTCGAGCAACTTCCACCAACCTTATTGACTTGACTTCTGACTTGAATCATCATGCAACTCAAGATAGTACAATTTTCGATGTTTAACACCAGAGCTAATAATTTGGTGTGTTGCAATGTCCTGAAATACATAATAATTAGGCCAAAATTTGACAATGCAATTCGAGGTTTCAGTGATTTAGCCAATAAATAGTAGATTGAAAGAAAGAGATGGAACAATAAGACTAATATCTAGATTAAGAGAGTCAAATTTAGATACTGATCCTTCATGTGTGACCGATGCTATGCCTCCATTAGCTGTCAGAATATTTTATTGGGTTGATGGGCGGATGGATGTAAGATGGTGAGTGGAGTTTGTCATATGATCAGTAGCACTTGTATCAATAATCCATGTATTATTTCAAGTAAGATTTATCATACCTGATGTTGCATCAAGTAAAATTTATCATACCTAATGTTGCATCAAGATCATCACTTGATTTAGTACCACTAGAGGTAAAAATTGTAGCCTTTCTGAGCTTCGTACCAGGCTTTCTATTAAAATCCCACAATTTCATAGCACCATTCCTTAGAGTGTCCAACTTCACCACAATGAGTACAAGTGTATGTGATGGACTTACTTGGTATTTTCCCTTTGAACTGAGAACGAGTATGAGCTGCTACAAGTACAACATTTTCCGGCAGTATCTTCGGCTCTTCCATTATATGGCGCTGGTTGTGATCCCTTTGCACATATGCATAACTAGACTCGAGATTAAGAGGTGGATCCTTCTGGAGTATTTCACTCGGAGCATTATTAAATTCTAAATGAAGTCCGGCTAGGAAAATATGTGTTCGAAGTTGGATAATATGTTTATGGAGTGATATTACTCCATTAACATCCTCCCCTTGTGCACAAGTCCGGGCATCAATTTCCTGAAATATTCCAACCAATTCATTATAATATGTAGGTAATGGCTTACCATTCTAACGTGTTGTGAATGATTTCTAGTCTAATTCAAATAACTGAGTTTCATCAGATCCATCATAGAAGGTTTTTAAAATAGCATCCTATATCTCCTTTGCTGTTGGAAGACAAATAAATCTTTGCATTAATGTCGAATTAATGGAATCAATCAACCAACTTTTGACTCGATTATTATCAATAAGCCAAGTTTCCAAAGCTTTATCTCCTGCTAGTGACTTTGACGTAGTGCCATTAAAAAAGCCATATTTATTTCTGGTTTCAATTCGCATCTCCTTGAGCTGTGACCATAGAGTATAGTTCGTATGATCAAGAATAATTCCTGTAGGAAAGGGAGAATTATCTTGAAGGGTTTGAATAAAATTGAGTGTTCCATAAGATATGATGAATGCATTTTCGATAGTCATGATTTTGAGAATTTAAAGAATTTTGAAGAGAAAAAAAAATAAATACGATTTCAAGGATTAAAAAAAAAATCGATTTCAATAGATATGCTCTGATTATATAGAATAAAATTCAGAGAAAAAGAGAAAAAATTCAAGGAAAATATTTTTTCATATATTTTAAAGAAAAATTACAATCTTTATATATACAACAGCAGCACCGAAAAATAATAATAATAATAATCAAAGAATTAACCAGAACAATTAAGAAGATAATTGTGGGTTCATAATTATGAGTTCTATATGGGTTTACCCGAAAGATCACCATCAGAAGAAGCAGGAGGAAGGACACCACCGTCTTCCAATTTTATTTTCTGTTGCATATTTTCTTAGTTCTCGCTCCTCAATTAGGAAGTACTATCAATATAAAGTTGTCAACTTTTCTAATGTCGAAAAGAAAAAACTTCGAATTCAAGGATGATTCCAATTACCAAATTGGGGCAGGGGCCCCAGATTCATAGTCCAACGCCGGATTCTTTGTTTTCGAAAAAATATATATATATATATATATATATATATATATATATATATATATATATATATATATATATATATATATATATATATATACATACTGGTGGTATATGCAACTAGTGAATTCAATTAATTTTTATGATTTTATATCCGAGTCCAGGGCTATAAATAACTGAAACTGCTTGCGATTAACTTAATATTTAACTCGATAAAATTTCATTCGAATTTATATATTGAAGTTTGTTTAATAAACGAGCCGAACTCAAATTATATAAAATTTGGCTTCTAAAGTTCACAAACAAACTCGAATAGAAGCTCGCAAATTAGTGTATAATTTTAATGTTTATTAATTTGATTATATATATATATATAATATATAAATTTTTTGTAAACAATATTTAGAAAATATATTATTAGAATAAAATCATAATTTTTGTTAAATATAATACAATTTATTTAGTAAATAAATTAATTTCCATTTTTTAATGTATAACTTTAATTTATGTTTTGCATTTTTTTAAATTTTTTTAACCTCGTTTAAACTCACAAACAACTTATAAACATGTATTGACCCGATATTTTAAATTATTAAAAATTATTTTGAGATATGCATTGTTAATAATATTTTAAATTTTTTTATATATTATGATTATTTTGTGTGATTTAATTAAACTCAAGTATTGAGTTTATTTTATTTTATTATGATTTGATATTAAATTGAGATTTAAAAGTTAGTTTATTGTTAAGTATTATTTATTTGTTTACTAATACTATTAATTTTATTAAATTGTGAATAGTGTAATTTTAGTATATTTATTTTATTTTAATATTTTAGTATACTTTTATTTAGTCTAAAGTTAATTGTTATATACGTGGGTGTTGTTAAATATATATGTATATATATTAAAGTTAGTTAATATATATATATATATATATATATATATATATATATATATATATATATATATATATATATATATATATATATATAGAAAGGGACAAGTTGATTTTTTCAGGACATCGCTTTCTTTTCTTTTTCTTTTTCTTCTTTTCTTTCCTCCATTGCCTGTTTGCAGTGCCACCATCAAAGCTCCCAACGCCGCCACCAGCAGCCACAAACCACCTTTGGAGCTCGCCACCACCTCCCCTCCTTCTCCTTTTTTTTTGCCATCGCCAGACGCCCTATCTTTATTGGAAACCGTGATTTGCTACAGTAACTCCGGCATGATTCCGATGGTTTTAGCTCGCGATCCCGGGCTCGTTCGACTCCTCTCGTGTAATAATCCTGGTTTTTAAATTATTTTATTATTTAATGAGATATATCGTGTTAATAAATTTAAAAGTTAAATTTATTTACTTTGCTATTTTATGATTAATAATTATTATTTATGTTTAATAATATTTTCAACGTAAATATTTTATTTTAAAATTTATTATTTCGGATGATAATATTTTAATAATATTAATTTATGTACATTATTATTTTTATCAACCTACATTATTTATTTTATTATTAAATTGTTATATTAGTATTATGGATATTATTATTTTAATAAATTATATTATTTGTATTGTTATCATCATTATTTATTTTTAATTGTTTATGTAAGCATTATTTAATGTGTGTATTTATTATCATGGTTATTATTTTCATTATTATTATCATTAGTATTATTTTTATTGTTTAATATTATTATGAATATTATTGTATTAATAGTATTAATTTTAATTGTTGTTAATTTTATATTGTGTACATTATTGTACATGTGTGTGTGCGTGTATATATATATATACACACACGAAATCAAGTTGTAGAAGACCATTTCTTTCCCTTCTCTTTCCGTGAAGTCCCGATTTCCATTGTCACAACCCAAAACTAGGAGTCATGACTGGCGCTAGAGAATGAGAATTCTTTTGAATCCAGAACCCGTAGCAAGTCTTAGAAAATAAAATCATACAGTAAATAAATAAAAGTACTACAGAATTAAAATTTTTCAAATCAATATATATAAAAATGGATACTCAATATTCTTACATAAATAAATACATATTCATACAGTGTTTAAATATACTTCAGAGTATAAAGTATCAAACAAAGCAATACTCTTCGATACAATAACATTACTACTGCAGTTTCTAGAATACAAATCAAAATTCAAAATATACATTTATATAAAATAGTCGGGATGGAAGAACACCAGCGAAGAACTCTACTACTAAGGTCTGATGATATATGATCTCCTGAAAAAAAATATTTGAGGGGGGTCAGACCTCACTGAGTGAATTATTATACTATATATACATGCAATCTAAATCATATCCAATCATGCATTCATATATATATATATATATATATATATATATATATATATATATATATATATATATATATATATATATATATATATATATATATATATATATATATATATATATATATATATTCATGCATTTCACACAAATGTCAAACTCTGCTTTTATAATTTTACTAGATGTAGAAAACATTTATTTTATTTCATGAAGGATCAATTAGAACCCTATTACTCGCAATCTCAATTAACCATATCATCACTCTAGCCATACCGACTCACTTAATTCCAAATAGAACATTTATTCCAATTTGGACAATAGATTGGCCCCGAGACACTAATCAACCGAGCTCCCGCAGTCTGACTGTTAGTGTGATTGGCCCCGAGACACTAAGTCAACCGAGCTCACGCAATCACACTATCAATCATATCACATCTCAAATCATAAATTAATCATATCATCAATCTCAATCAAATCATAATTCACCACAAGTAATCCTCACTCAAACCTAAATCTATCACACCGGTATGTACACGGTCATAGTGCTGCCCACTAGGTAGCACGTTCTATTGATATCTTTCATTTAAAATAAATCATACATTCGGAAAATAAATAATGTAGAATGACATTCATAATAGTAAAATAAACCATATATATACTAGAAATATATCTAAAATAAACCAAGTATATTTCGAGTATATATATGTCAAATAAATCCTAATCAATCATAAAATGTACCAAAGATAAGCCATAAATATACTTAAAAACAATTTAAGTATAAATCAATAATTTAACATGCATTTACTTAGAAATATACTAAAAATATACCTAAGGTATACTAATTGTTTAATAAAATAATTATGAATAAATATACATTTAAAACATGTATTTAATTTGACATATACCCAAAAATATACTAAAAATAAACTTAACTATCTAACATGCATATATCAAAAATAAACCCTAAATATACCAAGATATAGTAAACGTATATAGAAAATATGCAGACACATACATCAAGATATACTAAAAATAAACCGAAACTATACCAAATCATATTATAAATTAAATTACTTTTAAAAAAAACATATAATGAAAATGAAAAATCCTAAGTCATGCATCCTAAATGCAATACATATATATATAGTATAATAACTCACTGATTCGCGCTCCACAAGATTGACTCGGTGGGCCTGCTCCCTTAGGCCTCGGTCTCAGCACAGCTAAACAATAAAAGCGTCACGACATCAGAATAAATCTAACTTAGACTTTTAGAGACTCGATCTAAAATTACTAAACATAACCAGACACATAATAGGAATTAGACCCGATGTAATGTTTTACGAGGATTCTACCAAAAATTCGGCAGAACCTCCTTTGTAAAATGAACATCTCTCTACTTAAAAAGTAGAGCCGGTCTTGCAAGGAAAATACACCTTCGAATACAAAATTCTCACAACCCTCGGTTGGGATCTCGAACTTCAACAATCCCCAACCGAAGTCCACAATTCACAAAAAAAAAATCAATATTACAATAAAATATATTAAAAATCAATAAATATCATAATTACCTTCAAAATATCAAAATACAATATATTTAACATTAAAACGCCAAAAATAATTATTTTCCCAATAATTACTTAAAAATCCTAAATAATAATATAATATTATTAAAAATCCATTTTCCCAATAATTATACAATTAATAATAAAAATTCATTTTATAAATCCAAATAATTTAATTAACCCAATAATATAACAAAAAGTTATAAAAACTCATTTTATTATCAAAATAATATATAATATATTATTTGAAAGCAGTTTTCAAAAATTAGTTTTAATTAGTTAAAAATAGTAAATAATTTGTAAAAATCATTTTTATACCTCAAATAATTATTAAAGCTAATTAAACTTAATATTTAACTAAAATTATCACCAAATTACCAAAATACCCCTAATATATAAAAATACACATAAAATACTAAAAACATTCAAAAAATTCAATAAAAATTATATAAATACTCAAAAATTATTTTCTCAACATATATCTCCATATTATCAACAAATACACTTAATTAACCAATAATTTCAATAAAAACTCAAATATATCCTAATAATCCAATATTTACATAAACTAAAAATATTATTAAAAATTATATAAAAATCCCAAAAATTAATTCTCAACACTAAAATTAATATCAGCTCATAATAACACCAAATCAACCAATTTTATAATTAAATAAACTAATTTACGAAAATTAATTAAATAATAATAAAATATTCAAAAATTCACAAAAATCAAAATAATTTCCAAAAATTCAAACAAAAATTTGTAGAGGTAGATTAAGCTTCCAAAAATCACTTTTGTAAAGGGAGTTTACAAGATTCAAGCAATATCATGCTAAAAAAAATTTGAAACCCTAAAGCTCCAAAAACAAAAATTCAACCAAACTCAATAAATGGACGTTTAGAGCTTAAACTAAGCTTGGATTCATGCTCACCAAAGTCTAGAGAGTCGATAGAGACCGGAATCTCGAGAAACGGTGGTCGGAAGTGATAGAGGCACAGTGGATGTTGGTGACCAAGATGGCGGAAGGTGAAAGTGTCACGACCCAAAATAGGGGCCATGACCGGTGCTAGGAAATGAGAATTCTTTCGAATCTGGAACTCGTAGCAAGCCTTAAAATAAAATAAAAACATGCAATAATAGTAACATAAATAAAATAACTCGAAGCAGAAATAAAACTCATAAATAAAATAAAATAATAATCCACCAATAGATTTAATAATACAAATCCATCTCATATATAAATAATCTTTTAATACAAATCTCAGCTCAAATCTTTAAAACACATATCTCATACAAACATAGTACATAAATCCCATAACCGACTACAACTACTGTAGTGTCTAGATTATAAAATAAAGTCAAGTGAGCAGTTTACATAGTAAAGCCGGGGTGGAAGAAATCTGGCGTAAGGGTCTGCTACTGAGGTCTGAAGACGAAGACTCTCCTGAAAAATAGTCAACGGAGGGGAGTCAGACCTCACTGAGTGAATTGTTATAATATATATACATGCATAGCTAAATGATAATGCACTCATTTAATAGTATATATAATAAATATCTTGTCACGACCCAAAACAAGGGCCATGACTGGCGTTAGGGAACAGGAATTCTTTCGAATTCGGAACCCGTAGCAAGCCTAAAAATAAAATAAACATGCAATAGTAATAATAATATCACAATTAAATAAAATACTGTGCAGTGAAATAAAATCATAAATATAAAAATAATAATCCACCACCAGGGAATTTAAATCAAATTCTCATCTCATATATATAAATCCTTTGATACAAGTTTCAGTTCAAATTCTTAAAATACATAACTCACACAAATATAATACATAAAACCCTTAATTTATTTACAACTATTGCAGTGTCTAGATTATAAAAATAAAACTCAAGACTCAGATAAGCAGTTTATATAAAGAAGTCAGGGAGAAAGAAATCCGGCGTACAGGCCTGCTACTGAGGTCTGAAGAAGATGACTCTCCTGAAAAATGGTCAACAGAGGGGAGTCAGACCTCACTGAGTGAATTACTATAATATATATACACTCTAGCCACACAGGCTCACTTATTCCATTTAGACAGTAGACTGGCCCCGAGGCACTAAGTCAACCGAGCTCCAACAGTCTGACTGTCAGTGTGATTAGCCCCGAGACACTTGGTCACCCGAGCTCCAGCAATCACACCTCCAAACCATATCTCACACATTAGATAAATCAATTCCAATCAATATCCTCAAACTGGTTAGTAATATAGCCTAAATGCTATAAGCGTATCGGTACGTACTCGGTCCTAGTGCTGCCCACTAGGTAGCATGTTCTATCGATATCCTTCATTAAAATATAAAGCATACATTCTTAAAAACAAATGATGCATGAACTTAAATAAAATAGCAACATAAACCATATATATACTGGAAATATACCAAAAGTAAACCAGGTATATTTCGAGTATATATACGTCAAATAAATCCAATATAATCGTAAAATAAACTAAATATATATTTAAAAAACATTTTAAATATAAATGTTTAATAAAGCATGCATATAATTTAAGATATACCAAAATAAACCAAAGATAAACCAAAAATAAACTTAAATACTAATTGAATTATTTAAGCATATTTAATCGAAATAAAACATACATTTCTAAATCATGCACCCTAAACATATATATATATAAAATAGTAACTCACACTTAGTGCGCTCCTCGAGATAGGTCCGACGGGCCTGGTCCACTAGGCCTCGGTCTTGGTGCAACTAAACAAACAATAAATAATAGACATCAGAATAAACCTAATAGAAAATCCTAGAAACTCGATCTAGAATATTAGACACAGAATTAAAATTAGGGTTTGACTGGATATCACGTTTTACGAGAATTCTACCAAAAATTTAGCAGAACCTCCCCTATAAAATGGACATCTCTCTACTCAAAGAGTAGAGCCAGCCTTGTAAAGAAACGCACTTCGAAAATAAATGCAGAATTACAATTACAACCCCTCGGTCAGACTCCAAACTACAGTCTACCAACCGGGGTCCACAATTCACAGAACAATTATGAAAATACCAAAAATGCCCTCATATCACAGAAATACATTTTATAAGTAAAAATTACATGATTAACCTTAAAACACAGTAAAAACCGATAAAACTCATTTTATTTAGAAAAAATCATATATTATATATATAATTGAAAATAATTCACGAAAAATAGTTTTAATTAGTTAAAAATACTAAATAATTTGTAGAAATCATTTTTATACCTTAAATAACTATTAAAACCAATTTAATTACATTTTTAGTCAATTTAGGATAAAATTACCAAAATACCCATATATATATAAATATACTAAAATTACTCCAAAAATTCACTAAAAATAGTATAATTATCCAAGATTAATTTTCTCAACATATTTATCAATAATATCAGTAATTAAACTCAATTCACTAATTAATTTCAATTAAAAACACAATTAACTTAATTTTTCAAAATTATATAAACCTAAATAAATTCAAAATAAATACATAGAAATTCATAAAAATTCCAAATAAATTTCTATAATTCATTTCAACACCTATATTTATCATAAAATACAATTTCATAATTTAATTAATTAATTTTTGAAAATTAGAAAATAATAATAAAATATTCAAAAATACCCAAAAATCAAAATAATTTCCAAAAATTCTACAAAAATCACAAATGAAGATTAAGCTACTAGGATCAACATTTGTGAAGGAATTTTCCATGAATCAATCAAATTGAAGTTCAAAAAAATCAAGAACCCTAAAATGGCTGAATTGCCAAAATCAAAACCTAAGCAAATCAAGACCATTTTAAGTGAAAAAAAGCTTGGAATCACACTCACCAGAGCTCAAGGAGAAGAAAGAGACCGGCGGTGTCAAAAACGGTGGCCGAAAACGTCGTGAACGACGGTGGCTCAAGTTTCGGCTTCTTTGGCCAAAACGAGCTTCCAGACGCCGGAAACAGCTGCAGCAGGCGGCGGGGAAGGCTGGAGAAGGAGGTGGCACACCGGGAGGCACACTAATGGAAAGAAAACGGGATGACAGGCAGCGGAATGGTGATGGGGCGGTCGGGAGGGAGGAGGAAAAGGAAGGGCAAAGTTGTAAATAAATCAAACTTTAATTTTTGTTTTAATATTAAATGTATATATGTATATATATATATACTTTTTACTATATATTAAAATAATATAAAATCACACACATTAAATATACACCACATATATATAATTTACTATTTTAAAATTTAATACACCTAAAAATAATTAAATAATATTAAAACTAATTAATAAATAATAAAATATTAGGGTAATTAATTAAACCCTAGTTAAATAAATAAATACACATATATACATTATTTAGTACTTTAAAAATATATATGAGTTCATGCAAGTCCGTAAAATTGTTTAAAATAATTAATAGTAAATTATTTACATGAAAATTTCCCCGAAAATGCAAGTCCCAGGAAAATTTTACGTAAAACACTTAAAATAATATACAATAATGTAAATAAGTTTTAAATACATATTAACTCATAAAATATCATAAATATATATACAAAAATTATTAACATTGCATATCCCGATGCAGTATTAAAATATTTAAAAACTCGGGATATTACATATCTTTACAGGCAAAATCACTCAAATGCAGCAAAATCATTTTATATGTATACTGAAAATAATATCCGATTATGAAGGATCAAATAGAGTCTTAAATGATCGCAACCTCAAAACAGTGTTAGACAACACTCTAGTCATACAGGCTCACTTATTCCAAATAAATTCACATATTCCATTTGGACAGTAGACTGGCCCCGAGACACTTGGTCAACCGAGCTCCAACAGTCTAATTGTTAGTGTGATTGGCCTCGAGACCCCTGTTCAACCGAACTCCAGCAATCACACTCTCAAATCACATCACACATCAAATAAATCAATCCGATCAATATCCACAAATAGGTTAGTAATATAACCTAAATTCTATCGTCGTACCGATACGTACTCGGTCCTAGTGCTGCCCACTAGGTAGCGCGTTCTATTGATATCCTTCATTTAAAAATAAATCCATACATTCATAAAATAAATGATGCATGACATTAATTAAAATAATAATATAAACCATATATTTACTAGAAATATACCAAAAATAAACCAGGTATATTTCGAGTATATATATGTCAAATAAATTCAATTTAATTATAAAATAAACTATAAATATACTTAAAAACTTTTTAAGTATAATTCATTAATAAAACATGCATTTAATTGAAAATATACCAAACATATACGAAAATATACCTAAGCATTTATTAAACCATTTATGCATATTTTATAAAATAAAACATACATTTCTAAAAACATGCATCCTAGAACACGTATATATAAAATAACAACTCACAATTATTGCGCTCCACGAGACAGGTCCGATGGGCCTGGTCTGTCACGACCCAAAACAAGTGCATGACCGACGCTAGGGAACGGGAATTCTTTCGAATTTGAAACCTGTAGCAAGCCTTAAAATAAAATAAAAAATGCAATAATAATAACATAAATAAAAAAAAATCGTAGCGAAAATAAAAATCACAAATAAAATAAAATAATAATCCACCAATAGATTTAATAATACAAATCCGTCTCATATATATATAAACTTTTAATACAAATCTTAGTTCAAATCTTTAAAATACATATTTCATACAAACATAATACATAATCTCACAACTGACTACAACTATTGCAGTGTCTAGAATATAAAATAAAGTCAAGTGAGCAGTTTACATAGTAAAGCCGAGGCGGAAGAAATCTGGCGTAAGGGTCTGTTACTGAGGTCTGAAGACGAAGACTCTCCTGAAAAATAGTCAACGGAAGGGAGTCAGACCTCATCGAGTGAATTGTTATAATATATATACATGCATAGCTAAATGACAATGCACACATTCAATAATGTATATAATAAATACATATACAGACAAATACACACAGATGCAGCAAAATCATTTTTTACTTATATACTGAAAATAATATCCGATTGTGAAGGATCAAATAGAACCCTAGATGATCGTAATCTCAAAATAGTGTTAGAAAACACTCTAGCCATACAGGCTCACTTATTCCAAATAAATTCACTTGTTCCATTTGGACAATAAATTGGTCCCGAGACACTAAATCAACCGAGCTCCAGCAGTCTGACTGTCAGTGTGATTGGCCCTGAGACCCCTGGTCAACCGAGCTCCAGCAATCACACTCTGAAATCACATCACACATCAAATAAATCAATCCAATCAATATCCATAAATAGTTTAGTAATATAGCCTAAATGTTATCGTCGTACCGGTACGTACTCGGTCCTAGTGCTACCCACTAGGTAGCACGTTCTATTGATATCCTTCATTTATATATAAAACATACATTCATAAAATAAATGATGCATGATATTAAATAATAACAATATAAACCATATATATACTAGAAATATACCAAAAAGAAACCAAGTATATTTCTAGTATATATATGTCAAATGAATTCAATTTAGTGATAAAATAAACTAGAAATAAACTATAAACATACTTAAAAACATTTTAAGTATAATTCAATAATAAAACACGCATTTAATTTAAAATATACCAAAGATATACCAAAATATACCAAAAATATACCTAAGCATTTATTTAACCATTTATGCATATTTTATAAAATAAAACATACATTTCTAAAACACATGCATCCTAGAACACGTATATATAAAATAACAACTCACTGTTATTGCACTTCTCGAGACGAGTCCGATGGGCCTAGTCCACTAGGCCTCGGTCTCGGCGCAACTAAACAAACAAACTGTAATATCCCGTGTTTTTAAATATTTTTATACTGCATCGAGATATGCAGTGTTAATAATTTTTAAATATGATATTGATATTGTATAAGTTGTTGATTAATTAAAATTGATTTTTAATTTTTTATTATTATTTTGAGTACTTTACGTAAAATTTTCCCGAGACTTTTATTTTCGGGGAAATTTTCACGTAAATAATTTACTATTAATTATTTTAAATAGATTTACGGACTTGCATGAGCTCATACATATTTTTAAAATACTAGATAACGTGTATATGTGTACTTATTTATCTAATTAGGGTTTAATTAATATTACCCTAATATTTTATTATTTGTTTATTTATTTTAATATTATTTAATTATTTTTAGGAGTATTAAATTATTAAAATATTAAATTATAAGTGTGTGGTGTATATTTAATGTGTGTAATTTAATATTATTTTATTATATAGTGTAAAGTATATATATATATACATATAATAAGTCAAAAAAATCAAATTTTGGAAAATTACAATTCTACCCCCGAGCATCTCCTTCTTCTCCGATTGCCTCCATCGCCGTTCCGCCGCCTGTCACTTTGATTTCTTGCCGTTGGTGTGCCGTCCGGTGTGCCACCACCTTCCTCAGCCTTCCTCGCCGCCTGTTGCAGCCGTTTCCGGTGTCTGGAGGTTGATTTTGGCCGGAGAAGCCGAATTCTTCTTCACCGTCGTTCACGACGTTTCCGATCACCATTTTTGACTCCGCCGGTCTCTTTCTTCTCCTTGAGCTTCGGTGAGTGTAATTCCAAGCTTTGTTTCTCTTGAAATGGTCTTGATTTGCTTAGGTTTTGATTTTTCGAATTCAGCCATATTAGGGTTCTTGAATTTTTTGAACTTCAATTTGATTGATTCATAAAAAATTTCTTCACAAATGTTGTTACCCTTAGCTAATCTACATGTATGAATTTTTTTGGAATTTTTTGGAATTATTTTGATTTTTGGGTATTTTTGAATATTTTAATATTATTTTCTAATTTTTGAAAATTAATTAAATTATGAAATTGTGTTTTATGATAATTATAGGTGTTGAAATGAATTATAGGAATTTATTTGGAATTTTTATGAATTTCTATGTATTTATTTTGAATTATTTAGGTTTATGTAATTTTGGGAAAATTAGGTTAATTGTGTTTTAAATTGAAATTCATTGGTTAATTGAGTTTAATTATTGATAAATATGAAATTAATTTTGGATAATTATACTATTTTTGGTGAATTTTTGAATGAATTTTAGTATATTTATATATATAGGGGTATTTTGGTAATTTTACACTTAATTGGCTAAAAATGTAATTTAATTGGTTTTAATAGTTATTTAAGGTATAAAAATGATTTCTACAAATTATTTAGTATTTTTAACTAATTAAAACTATTTTTCGTGAATTATTTTCAATTATATATATAATATACGATTTTTCTAATAAAATGAGTTTTTATCCGTTTTTACTGTGTTTAAAGGTTAATTATGTAATTTCTACTTATAAAATGAATTTCTATGTTATAAGGGTATTTTTGGTATTTTTGGAATTATTTTGTGATTATGGACCCCGGTTGGTAGACTGTAGTTTGGAGTCTGACCAAGGGATTTTGGTTGAGTTGTTGAGCTTATTTTTTGAAGTGTGTTTCTTTGCAGGGTTGGCTCTACTCTTTGAGTAGAGAGATGTCCGTTTTATAGGGGAGGTTCTGTCGAATTTTCGGTAGAATTCTCGTAAAATGTGATGTCCGGTCGAACCCTAATTTTGATTCTGTGTTTAATATTCTAGATTGAGTTCTAGGATTTTCTGTTAGGTTTATTCTAATTTCTGTCGTTATTGTTTGTTTAGTTACGCCAAGACCGAGGCCCGTCGGACCCATCTCGAGGAGCGCACTAAGTGTGAGTTACTATTTTATATATATATGCTTTAGGATGCATGATTTTAGAATATATGTTTTATTTTGATTAAATATGCATAAATAACGTGATTAGTATTTAAGTATATTTTTGGTTTATTTTTTTGGTATATATTAAATTATATGCATGTTTTACTAATAAATTATATTTAAAATGTTTTTAAATATATTTCTAGCTTAATTTGTAATTTGATTGAATTTATTTGACGTATATATACTCGAAATATACCTGGTTTATTTTTGGTATATTTCCAGTATATATATGTGGTTTATATTGTTATTTTATTTAAATTCATGCATCATTTATTTGTGAATGAATGTTTTATATTATTAATGAAGGATATCAATAGAACGTGCTACCTAGTGGGCAGCACTAGGACCGAGTACGTACCGGTACGCTTATAGCATTTAGGCTATATTACTAACCATTTGTGGATATTGATTGGATTTGATTATTTGATGGGTGAGATATAGTTTGGAGGTGTGATTGCTGGAGCTCGGTTGACCAAGTGTCTCGGGGCCAATCACACTGACAGTCAGACTGCTAGAGCTCGGTTGACTTAGTGTCTCGAGGTCAGTCTACTGTCTAAATGGATTAAGTGGATATATTTGGATTAAGTGAGCCTGTATGGCTAGAGTGTTGTTTAACACTGTTTGAGATCGCGATATTCTAGGGTTCTATTTGATCCTTTATAAATAATGATTTTCAATAAAATATATAAACTGATTTTACTGCATTTGTGTGTATTTGCCTGTATATATACATATTAGATATATACTATTGACTGTATGCATTGTCATTTAGTATGCATGTATATATATTATAGTAATTCACTCAGTGAGGTCTGACTCCCCTCTGTTGACCATTTTTCAGGAGAGTCATCATCTTCAGACCTCAGTAGCAGGTCTGTACGTCGGATTTCTTCCGCCTCGGCTTCTTTGTGTAAAATGCTTCCCTGAGTCTTGAATTTTATTTTATCTAGACACTGTAGTAGTCATTAAACTGTTAAAGAGATGTTGTATTATATTTGAACTGGATTTGTATTAAAAGAGTTTATATATACATGAGTTGAGTATTTAATTTAAATCCAGTTGGTGGAAATATTATTGTGATATTTATGATTTTTATTTCCGCTGCATTATATATTGTTATTACTATTTCATGTTTTATTTTATTTTTAGGCTTGCCACGGGTTCTGGATTTGAAAGAATTCCCGTTCCCTAGCGCCGGTCATGGTCCCTGTTTTGGGTCGTGACACAAACGATAATATGGAATTAGAATAATTCTTTCGAAATTCTAGAGACTCGATCTAAGAATACCGAACATATAATTAGAATAAGAATTCAATCGGATATCACATTTTACGAGAATTCTACCAAAAATCTGGCAGAACCTCCCTGTAAAATGGACATCTCTCTGCTCAAAGAGTAGAGCCGGTCCTGCAAATAAACACACTTCAAAAATACACAATCTTACATCCCCTCGGTCAGACTTTCAAACTACAATTCCACCGACTGAGGTTCACAATTCACAAGATATGCACATAACACATTTGAATACCAGAAATACCAAAAATACCCTTTATAAATCAAAATATAGCAAATTAGAAATTCAAACGCTAAAAATAATTATTTTACCGATAAATACATAAAAATCCTAATTTTAATAAAATATTATTAAAAATTAACAATTCTCGATAAATTCATAAATATTGACCAAAATACATTCTATAAATTCAAATTACATAATTAACCCTAAAACATATCAAAAATCGATAAAAACTCATTTATTTACAAAAATAGGATATTATATATAATTTGAAAATAATTTATGAAAAATAGTTTTAATTAGTTAAAAATACTAAATAATTTTTAGAAATCATTTTTATACCTTAAATAACTATTAAAACCAATTTAATTATATTTTTAGACAATTTAGTGCCAAATTACCAAAATACCCCTACTATACATAAATTCACTATAATTATTCAAAAATTCACTAAAAATAGTATAATTACTCAAAAATTAATTTCTCAACATATAATTCAATAATATCAATAATTATACTCAATTAACCAATTAATTTCAATAAAACACATAATTAACCTAATTTTCTAAAAATCACATAAATTAAATAAATTCACAATAATTATATAAAAATCCTAAAAATTACAAATAAATTTCTAAAATTAATTTTAACACCTCTAAACACCATAAATCACAATTTCATAATTTAATTAATTAATTTTTGAAAATTAGAAAATATTAATAAATAATAAAAAATTCACAAAAATCAAGATAATTCCCAAAAATTCCACAAAAATTATGTCACGACCCAAAACAAGGGTCATAACCAGCGCTAGGGAACGGGAATTCTTTCGAATCCGGAACCCGTAGCAAGCCTAAAAATAAAATAAAACATGCAATAATAGTAGCAGTATATAATGCAGCGGAAATAAAAATCATAAATATAATAATAACATTTCTAACAACTGGATTTAATTTAAATCTCAAATCATCACATATATAAAATCTCTTTAATACAATCCAGTTCACATTATTAAAATACATCTCGCATAAATAAAATACATAATGTCTCATAATTAATTTACAACTACTGCAGTGTCTAGATAAGGTAAACTCAAGACTCAAGTAAATAATTTACACAAAGAAGCCGAGGTGGAAGAAATCCAGCGTATCGACCTGCTACTGAGGTCTGAAGATGTTGACTCTTCTGAAAAATTGTCAACGGAGGGGAGTCAGACCTCACTGAGTGAATTACTATAATATATATACATACACACTAAATGATAATGCATACAGTCAACAATATATATATAATATGTATATATACAGGCAATTACACACAGATGCAATAAAATTATTTTATATATATTTTATTAAAAATCATCTTTTATGAAGGATCACATAGAACCCTAGAATATCACAACCTCAAAAATAGTGTTAGACAACACTCTAGCCATTCAAGCTCACTTAATCCAAAGATATCCACTTAATCCATTTAGACAGTAGACTGGCCCCGAGACACTAAGTCAACTAAGCTCCAGCAGTCTGACTGCCAGTGTGATTGGTCCTGAGACACTTGGTCAACCGAGCTCCAGCAATCACACCTCCAAACCACATCTCACATATCAAATAATCATATCAAATCAATATCCACAAATAGTTAGTAATATAGCCTAAATACTATAGGCGTACCGGTACGTACTCGGTCCTAGTGCTGCCCACTAGGTAGCACGTTCTATCGATATCCTTCATCATTAATATTGTAAAACATTCATTCACAAAAATAAATGATGCATGAAGTTCAATAAAATAACAACATAAACTATATATATACTAGAAATATACCAAAAGTAAACCACGTATATTTCGAGTATATATATGTCAAATGAATTCAATCAAATTATAAATTAAGTTGGAAATATATTTAAAAATATTTTAAATATATTTTATTAACAAAACATGTATACAATTTATTATATACCAAAATAAACCAAAAATATACTTAAATACAAATCACATTATTTATGCATTTTAATCAAAATAAAACATATATTTCTAAATCATGCATCCTAAAGCATATATATATATAGTATAGTAACTCACCTAATGCGCTCCACGAGACGGGTCCGACGGGCCTAGTCCACTAGCCCTCGGTCTCGGCGCAACTAAATAAACAAATAACGACAGACATTAGAATAAACCTAATAGAAATCCTAGAATTCAATCTAGAGTATTAAACACAGAATCAGAAATTAGGGTTCGAGTGGATATCACCTTTTACGAGAATTCTACCGAAAATCCGACAGAACCTCCCCTGTAAAACGGACATCTCTCTACTCAAAAGAGTAGAGCCGACCCTGCAAGGAAATACACTTCGAAAAATAGGCTCAACACAAATCCACAACCCCTCGGTCGGACTCCAAACTACAGTCTACCGACCGGGGTCCACAACCACAGAATAATTCCAGAAATACCAAAAATATCCTTATAACATAGAAATACATTTTATATATAGAAATTACATAATTAACCTTAAAACACTGTTAAAACCGATAAAAACTCATTTTATTAGAAAAATCGTATATTATATATATAATTGAAAATAATTCACGAAAAATAGTTTTAATTAGTTAAAAATACCAAATAATTTATAGAAATCATTTTTATACCTTAAATAACTATTAAAACCAATTAAATTACATTTTTTTTGCCAATTTAGGGTAAAATTACCAAAATACCCCTATATATATACATATACTTAAATTACTTCAAAAATTCACCAAAAATTATACAATTATCCAAAATTAATTTTCTTAACATATATATCAATAATATTAATAATTAAACTCAATTAACCAATTAAATTCAAATAAAAACACATTTAACCTAATTTTCCCAAAATTCCATAAACTTCAATAATTCAAAATAAATACTTAGAAATTCATAAAAATTCCAAATAAATTCCTATAATTCATTTCAACACCTAATTTAACCATAAAATCAAATTTCATAATTTAAATAATTAATTTCCGAAAATTAGAAAATAATATTAAAATATTCAAAAATACCCAAAAATCCAAAAAATCTCCAAAAATTCCACAAAAATTCACACATGTAGATTAAGCTACTAGAATCAACATTTGTGAAGGGAGTTTTCATGAATCAATCAATTTGAAGCTCAAAAAAATCGAAAACCCTAATGTGACCGAAATTGAAAATTCGAAACCTAAGCAATTCTTGACCATTTTAGCTCAAACCAAAGCTAGAATCACACTCACCGGAGATTAAGGAGAAGAAAGAGACCGACGGTGTCAATAACGGTGGCCGAAATCACGAGGGAAGAAGAAAATGCAAACTCTTGGCTTCCGACGATATTAAGCTTCCCCGACGCTGGAAATGAGCTCTGTAGGCGACGGAACGACTAGAGGAAGGTGGTGGCACACCGGACGACACACCAACGGTGAGAAATCGATAGTAGCAATGACCGAACGACGAGGGAAACGGTCGAGAGGGAGAAGAGGTTCGGGTGGCAGTTTCGTAAATAAACCAAACTTTATAATTTTGATAATTTTTAATGTATATATGTATATATATATACTTTATACTATATAATAAAATAATATTAAATTACACACATTAAATATACACCACACACATAAAATTTAATAATAAATAAAATAATTAAATAATAATAAATTAATAAACAAATAATAAAATATTAGGGTAATATATTAAACCCTAATTAAATAAATATTTACACGCACAGGCTTTATTTAGTAATTTAAAAATACGCATGAGTTCATGCAAGTCCGAAAATATATTTAAAATAATTAATAATAAAATATTTATGTGAAAATTTCCCCGAAAATGCAAGTCCCGGGAAAATTTTACGTAAAGCACTGTAAATAATGCACAATAATTAAAAATGGGTTTTAAATACATAACAACTCATAAAAATATCATATAATATACAGAAATTATTAACACTGCATATCCCGGTACAGTATAAAAATATTTAAAAAAAAACACCGGATATTACAAATTACCATATGTAGATTGACCTACTAGGATCAATATTTGTGAAGGAAGTTAGCTTGAATCATTGAAATCGAAGCTCAAAAATTCAAGAACACAAGTCGACCGAAAATGAAAATTCAAAACCTAGGGAAATCTAGACCAAATCAAGTGAAACAAAGCTTGGAAATGGACTCACCGGAGCTCAAGGAAGAAATAGAGACTAGTGGCCGGAATGGTTGTGATTGGAGCTAGCATCAACTTTCGGCTACTTGAAGAAAATCTGGCCAAACAACGCCGAAAAAGGAAGCTAGGGGTGGCAAAGCAAGTTGAAAGGGAAGGTGGCATGCCAGGAGGCACACCGACGGTGAAGAAACGGAGTTGCAGATGCCGGAGAGGTGAGGGACGATCGAGGAAGATGGAGATGAAGTAGATGGCACAATTGTAAGTTTGGCAAACTTTAGTTTAGGTAAATATTATATGTATATGTATGTATATATATATCCATACTTTATATTATTTTAATATATAATATTATATGCACAATAAATATTCACCACACACATATTTAATAATATTTCTATACATATACATATATATACACATTTAATTATTATTTAAAACTATATAATATAATATAATTTAATTAAAATAAACCCTAATTTAAATTTAAATGCGCATATATGCATGTATATGTATATATTTTATTCGACACTTAAAAATCATGCATGGACTCATGCAAATTCACAAAACCACTTAAAATAATTAATATTTATTTATTTACGTCTTAATTTCCTCGAAAATAAAACTTTCAGGAAAATTTTATGTAAAGGACTTAAAATAATTAAAATAATTAAAAATAACTTTAATAAATAACAAACTCATTAAATAATCATAAATATATATTAAAATTATTAACACTGCATATCCCGATGCAGTTTAAAATTATCTAAAAACTCGGGATATTACATGGTCCACTAGGCCTCGGTCTTGGCGCAACTAAACAAACAAATGACAATACAGAATTAGAATAAATCTGACGAAATCCCTACAGACTCGATCTAAGAATACTGGACACAAAATAAAAATAGGGATTCGACCAGATATCACATTTTACGAGAATTCTACCGAAAATCCGACAGAATCTCCCCTGTAAAACGGACATCTCTCTACTTAAAGAGTAGAGCCGGTCCTGCAAAGAAACATACTTCAAAACTATACAGCCACACAACCCCTCGGTCGGACTCCCAAACTACAATTCTACCGATCGAGGTTTACAATTCACGAAATAACACAGAACACATTTAAAATGCCAAAAATACCAAAAATACCCTTTAATACTCAAAATATAGCAATTTAGATATTTAAAACACTAAAAATAATTATTTAACCGATAATTACAATAAAACCCTAATTTTAATAAAATATTATTAAAAATCGATAATTCTCAATAAATTCATAAACATTGACCAAAATACATTTTATAAATCCAAATTACTTAATTAACCCTAAAACATATTAAAAATCAATAAAAACTCATTTATTTAGAAAAATAGTATATTATATATAATTTGAAAATAATTTACGAAATATAATTTTAATTAGTTAAAAATACTAAATAATTTGTAGAAATCATTTTTATACCTCAAATAACTATTAAAACCAATTTAATTATATTTTTAGCCAATTTAGTGCCAAATTACCAAAATACCCCTACTATATATAAATTCACTATAATTATTCAAAAATTCACTAAAAATAATATAATTACTCAAAAATTAATTTCTCAACATATAATTCAATAATATCAACAAATATACTCAATTAACCAATTAATTTCAATAAAATACATAATTAACCTAATTTTCTAAAAATCACATAAACTAAATAAATTCACAATAAATATACAAAAATCATAAAAATTACGAATAAATTTATAAAATTCATTTTAACACCTATAAACATCATAAATCACAATTTCATAATTTAATTAATTAATTTACGAAAATTAAAAAATATTAATAAAATAATAACAAATTCACAAAAATCAAAATAATTCCCAAAAATTCCAAAAAAATTAAAGCATGTAGATTGAGCTATTAGGATCAATCTTTGTGAAGTAAGTTTGCTTGAATCATTGAAATCGAAGCTCAAAAAATTCAAGAACTCAAAGTGGTCGAAATTGAAAATTCAAAACCTAGGGAAATCTAGACCAAATCAAGTGAAACCAAGATTAGAAATGCACTCACCGGAGCTCAAGGAAGAGATAGAGACCAGTGGCACTTTAAATGGTGGCCGTAATGGTTGTGATCGGCGTTAATGGCCACTTTTAATTTCTTTGAGAAAAATCGATCAAAACTCGCTGGAAATGGAAGCTAAGGGCCGCGTGATGGGCTAGAGGTGGAGGTGGAAGGATGAGAGGCACACCGACAGTGAGAAAACGACGTGATAATGGCCGGAGAGGGGAAGGGGACGATCAGGCATGAAGATGGTGAAGATGGTGGTAGTTTAGTAAATATAGAGAACTTTATATTTAGGTATATATTATATGTATATATATGTATATATATATCTATAGTTTATGTTATTTTAATATATAAATATTATATACACAATAATTATCCACCACACACATATTTAATAATATCTCTATACATATACATACATATACACATTTAATTATTATTAAAACTATATAATTTAATTTAATTAAAATAAACCCTAATTTAATTTAAATGCGCATATATGCATGTATATATATATATTATTATTCGACACTTAAAAATCATGCATGGACTCATGCAAATTCATAAAACAGTCTAAAATAATTAATATTTATTTATTTACGTTTTAATTTCCATAAAAATAAAACTCTCGGGAAAATTTTACGTAAAAGACTTAAAAATAATTAAAATGACTTTAATAAATAAAAAACTAATTAAATAATCATAAATATATATAAAATTATTAACACTGTATATCCCGATGCAATTTAAAATTATTTAAAAACTCGGGATATTACAGAAAGCTTCTGTAAGTTTCTTGCTTTGGTTCACATTTTGTAATATCCCGTGTTTTTAAAATATTTTTACACTGTACTGGGATATACAGTGTCAATAATTTTTGTATATATATGTCACGACCCAAAACAGGAGTCATGACCGGCGCTAGGGAACGGGAATTCTTTCGAATCCGGAACCCGTAGCAAGCCTAAAAATAAAATAAAGCATGCCACAATAACAGTAAAAATATAATAAATGCAACGGAAAATAACAATCATAATATCATCCATACCAACTGGATTTACTTCAAAACTCATCTCATCACATATATATAATATTTAATACAAATCCAGTTTTAACATAATACATCTCTTTAAAAATAAAGTACATAAAATCCAATACTTTAATTTACAACTACTGCAGTGTCTAGATAAAATAAATAAGACTCAAGTAGACAATTTACATAAAGAAGCCGGGGCGGAAGAAATCCGGCGTATCGACCTGCTACTGAGGTCTGAGGAAGTTGACTCTCCTGAAAAATAGTCAACGGAGGGGAGTCAGACCTCACTGAGTGAATTACTATAATATATATACATACACTCTAAGTGATAATGCATACAGTCAACAGTATATATATATCTAATATATATACAGGCAAATACACACAAATGCAGAAAAATCATTTTTTATATATTTTACTGAAAAATCCCAATTTATGAAGGATCACATAGAACCCTAGAATATCGCAACCTCAGAAAATAGTGTTAAACAACACTCTAGCCACACAGGCTCACTTATTCCAAATATATCCACTTAATCCATTTGGACAGTAGACTGGCCCCGAGACACTAAGTCAACCGAGCTCCAGCAGTCTGACTGCCAGTGTGATTGGCCCCGAGACACTTGGTCAACCGAGCTCCAGCAATCACACCCCAAACCACATCTCACATATCAATAATCATAATCAAATCAATATCCACAAATAAGTTAGTAATATAGCCTAAAGCTATAGGCGTACCGGTACGTACTCGGTCCTAGTGCTGCCCACTAGGTAGCACGTTCTATTGATATCCTTCATTAATAAAACATTCATTCACAAATATAAATGATGCATGAATATAAATGAAACAACAATATAAACCATATATATACCGAAAATATACCAAACATAAACCAGGTATATTTTGAGTATATATATGTCAAATAAATCCAATCAAATCATGAATTAATCTAAAAATATATTTAAAAACATTTTAAATATATTTTATTAATAAAACATGTATATAATTTATTATATACCAAAAATATACTTGAATATAAATCACATTATTTATGCATATTCAGTCAAAATAAAACATGCATTTTCTAAATCATGCATCCTAAGCATATATATATAATATAGTAACTCACCTAATGCGCTCCACGAGACAGGTCCGACGGGCCTGGTCCACTAGCCCTCGGTCTCGGCGCAACTAAATAAGCAATAAATAACTGACATTAGAATAAACCTAACAGAAATCCTAGAATTCAATCTAGAGTATTAAATACAGAATCGAAAATTAGGGTTCGAATGGATATCACGTTTTACGAGAATTCTACCGAAAATTCGGTAGAACCTCCCCTGTAAAACGGACATCTCTCTACTCAAAAGAGTAGAGCCGACCCTGCAAAGAAAATACACTTCGAAAAACGAGCTCAACACAATCAAAATCCCACGGTCGGACTCCAAACTACAGTCCACCGACCGGGGTCCACAAACACAGAATAATATTCCAGATATATCGAAAATATCCTTAAATCACAGAAATACATTTTATAAATAAAAATTACATAATTGACCTTGAAACACTATAAAAATCGATTAAAACTCATTTTATTTGAAAAACCGTATATTATATATATAATTGAAAATAATTCCCGAAAAATAGTTTTAATTAGTTAAAAATACCAAATATTTTGTAGAAATCATTTTTATACCTTAAATAAATGTTAAAACCAATTAAATTACATTTTTAGACAATTTAGGGTAAAATTACCAAAATACCCCTATATATATAAATATACCTAAATTACTTCAAATATTCACCAAAAATCATACACTTACCCAAAATTAATTTTCTCAACATATTTATCAATAATATTAATAATTAAACTCAATTAACCAATTAAATTCAATTTAAAACACAATTAACCTAATTTTCCAAAATCACCTAAACTTCAATAATTAAAAATAAATACTTAGAAATTCATAAAAATTCCAAATAAATTCCTATAATTCATTTCAACACTCAATTCAACCATAAACTCCAATTTCATAATTTAAATAATTAATTTCCGAAAATTAGAAAATAATATTAAAATATTCAAAAATACCCAAAAATCCAAACAACCTCCAAAAATTCTACAAAAATTCATACATGTAGATTAAGCTGCTAGGAACAACATTTGTGAAGGAAGTTTCCATGAATCATCCAATTCGAAGCTCAAAAAAATTGAAAACCCTAATAGGCCAAAATTTACAAATCGAAACCTAAGCAATTCTAGACCATTTTAGCTCAAACCAAAGCTAGAATAACACTCACCGGAGCTCAAGGAGAAGAAAGAGACTGGCGGTGTTGAAAACGGTGGTCGGAGGAGGGAGAAACGGCGGTAGCTCGACTTTCGGCCTCAAAAGCTAATTCCGGCCAAAACTCGTCGGGAAAGGGGCTGCTGGCGGTGGGGAACGGCTGGAGGCGACGGTGGCAAGCCGAGAGGCACACCGGCGGTGAAGGAACGGCAGTTGCAGCGGTGAGGGATGGTGGTCGGGCGTCGGGCGTGGGAAAGAAGAAGGAGAAGGAGTCGGGGGCAAATGTGTAATTTGGCAAATTCTTTTGATTTTTAATGTATATATGTATATATATATACTTTATACTTTATATTAAAATAATATTAAATTACACACATCAAATATACACCACACACATTAAAATATTAATATTTTAATAATTTATACCAAATAAAATTAATTAAATAACAATTAAAACAATTAAATACTTAATAAAATATTAGGGAATTAATAACCCTAATTAAATAAATATACACACACAGGCTTTATTTAATAATTTAAAAATATGTATGAGTTCATGCAAGTCCGTAAATACCTTTAAAATAATTAATAATACATTGTTTACGTGAAAATTTCCCCGAAAATGAAAGTCCCGGGAAAATTTTACGTAAAACACTGTATATAAAACACAGTAATTAAAATAGGTTTAAAATACATATCAACTCCTAAAAATATCGTATACATACATATTCAAAATTATTAATACTGCATATCCCGATACAGTATAAAAACATGTAAAAACACGGGATATTACAATATATATTACGATATTTTTATGAGTTGTTATGTATTTTAAACCTATTTTAATTACTGTCTATTATTTTCAGTGTTTTACGTAAAATTTTCCCGAGACTTGCATTTTCGGGGAAATTTTCACGTAAACAATGTATTATTAATTATTTTAAATATATTTACGGACTTTCATGAACTCATACATATTTTTAAATTATTAAATAAAGCATGTGTGTGTATAATTATTTAATTAGGGTTTATTATTACCCTAATATTTTATTAAGTATTTAATTATTTTATTGTTATTTAATTAATTTTATTTAGTATAAATTATTAAAATATTAATATTTTTATGTGTGTGGTGTATATTTGATGTGTGTAATTTAATATTATTTTAATATATAGTATAAAGTATATATATATACATATATTTGTCAAAAATCAAAAAAAATTTGGAAAATTACCATTTTGCCCCCGACTTCTTCTTCTTCCTCCCGATTCTCCCTTCTCCATTTTCGGTCGCTGTCGTGCCGTTCCTTCACCATGGGTGTGCCGTCCGGTGTACCACCGTCTTCCCCAACCATTTTCGCCGCCTGAGGTAGCCGTTTCCGGCGTCTGGAGATCGATTTTGGCCGGAGAAGCCGAAAATCGATCCACCGTCGATCACGTCGATTCCGGCCACCGTTTTTGACACCGGCGGTCTCTTTCTTCTCCTTGAGCTCCGGTGAGTGTGATTCTAGCTTTGGTTTGAGCTAAAATGGTCTAGAATTGCTTAGGTTTCGATTTTGTCAATTTCGGCCTATTAGGGTTTTTGATTTTTTTGAGCTTCGAATTGATTGATTCATGGAAACTTACTTCACAAATGTTGTTCCTAGTAGCTTAATCTACATGTATGAATTTTTGTAGAATTTTTGGAGATTGTTTGGATTTTTGGGTATTTTTGAATATTTTAATATTATTTTCTAATTTTCGGAAATTAATTATTTAAATTATGAAATTTGAGTTTATTGTTAAATTAGGTGTTGAAATGAATTATAGGAATTTATTTGGAATTTTTATGAATTTCTAAGTATTTATTTTGAATTATTAAAGTTTATGTGATTTTGAGAAAATTAGGTTAAATGTGTTTTTATTTGAATTTAATTGGTTAATTGGGTTTAATTATTGATATTATTGATAAATATGTTGAGAAAATTAATTTTGGATAATTGTATGATTTTTGGTGAATTTTTGAAGTAATTTAAGTATATTTATATATATAGGGGTATTTTGGTAATTTTACCCTAAATTGGCTAAAAATGTAATTTAATTGGTTTTAATAGTTATTTAAGGTATAAAAATGATTTCTACAAAATATTTGGTATTTTTAACTAATTAAAACTATTTTTCGTGAATTATTTTCAATTATATATAATATACGGTTTTTCTAATAAAATGAGTTTTAATCGGTTTTTATAGTGTTTCAAGGTTAATTATGTAATTTCTACCTATGAGATGTATTTCTATGTTGTGAGGATATTTTTGTTATATCTGGAATTATTCTGTGTTTGTGGACCCCGGTCGGTAGACTGTAGTTGGAGTCCGACCGAGGGGTTGTGGATTTTGTTGAGCTTGTATTTCGAAGTGTGTTTCTTTGCAGGGTCGGCTCTACTCTTTTGAGTAGAGAGATGTCCGTTTTACAGGGGAGGTTCTGTCGGATTTTCGGTAGAATTCTCGTAAAACGTGATATCCAGTCGAACCCTAATTCTGTTTCCGTATTTTAATACTCTAGATTGAATTCTAGGATTTCTATTAGGGTTACTCTGATATCGGTTATTTATTTCTTGTTTAGTTGTGCCGAGACCGAGGGCTAGTGGACCAGGCCCGTCGGACCTGTCTCGTGGAGCGCATTAGGTGAGTTACTATACTATATATATATGCTTAGGATGCATGATTTAGAAATGCATGTCTTATTTTGATTAAATATGCATAAATAATTTGATTATTTTTTAAGTTTACATTAAGTATATTTTTGGTTTATTTTTGGTATATGATAAATTATATGCATATTTTGTGAATAAAATATATTTAAAATGTTTTTAAATATATTTCCAGCTTAATTTATAATTTGATTGAATGTATTTGATATATATATATACTCGAAATATACCTGGTTTACTTTTGGTATATTTCCGGTATATATATGGTTTATATTGTTGTTTTATTTAAATTCATGCATCATTTAATTGTGAATGAATGTTTTATATTTAATGATGAAGGATATCGATAGAACGTGCTACCTAGTGGGCAGCACTAGGACCGAGTACGTACCGGTACGCCTATAGTATTTAGGCTATATTACTAACTATTTATGGATATTGATTTGATTATGATTATCGATATATGTGAGATGTGGTTTGGGTGTGATTGCTGGAGCTCGGTTGACCAAGTGTCTCGGGGCCAATCACACTGGCAGTCAGACTGCTGGAGCTCGGTTGACTTAGTGTCTCGGGGCCAGTCTACTGTCCAAATGGATTAAGTGGATATATTTGGTATAAGTGAGCCTGCATGGCTAGAGTGTTGTTTAACACTATTTTCGAGGTTGCGATATTCTAGGGTTCTATGTGATCCTTCATAAAAGATGATTTTCAATAAAACATATAAAATGATTTTCTGCATTTGTGTGTATTTGCCTGTATATATATTAGATATATATATACTGTTGATTGTATGCATTATCATTTAGTGTGTATGTATATATATTATAGTAATTCACTCAGTGAGGTCTGACTCCCCTCCGTTGACTATTTTTCAGGAGAGTCAACTTCTTCAGACCTCAATAGCAGGTCGATACGTCGGATTTCTTCCGCCCCGGCTTCTTTATGTAAACTGTCTACTTGAGTCTTATTTATTTTATCTAGACACTGCAGTAGTTGTGAATTAAAGTATTGGATTTCATGTACTTTATTTTAAAGAGATGTACTACATTGAAACTGGATTTGTATTAAAGATTATACATTTATGTGATGAGATGAGTTTTGAATTAATCCAGTTGATATGGATGATATTATGATATTATGATTTTTATTTTCCGCTGCATATTATATTGTTACTGTTATTATGGCATGATTTATTTTATTTTGTAGGTTTGCTACGGGTTCCGGATTCGAAAGAATTCCCGTTCCCTAGCACCGGTCATGGCCCCTGTTTTGGGTCGTGACACATTTCTTGTTTCTTGCGTGAATGTATATATTTATTGAATGTTTCTGTGTAAGTTTGGTGTTTAGTATATGGGTATGCATGCATGTATATGCTCATTATTGCATACATGTGTATGTGTGTGTATATATATATATATATAAATCAAACTTTATATTATAATAATAATACTTTATGTAAACAAATCTCCACCACATAAAAATATACTCAGATAATAATAATAATAATAATAATAATAATAATAATAATAATAATAATAATAATAATAATAATAATAAACACACTCACATGCAAATTAAACTCACATAAAATAACATTTAATAATACTGATAATTCTAATAAAATAAATAATAGAATGTGATAAAACAATAATAGAATTAACAATGCTCTAAATTAAATATTATTAAAATAGTTCTATTCGAAATAATAATTATAAATAATGCAAATTAAATGTCCATAATAATAAGTTTCAAAATAAAATATTTACGTAGAAAATTCATTTAAACATAAAATAATAATAATTAATCACAAAATAGTAAAATAATCAAATATAGTTTTAAAATTTATTAACACTATATATCCTATTTCAAAATAAAATAATTTAGAAACTTGGGTTATTACATTCATACAATCACTGTGCTTCTTCAACCTTCACGCCAGCAGCCATCCATCACCTCCTCCTCCCTTCTTCTTCATCGTCTTCCTCTAGAACTATTGAAACCAGCATGAACAGTGGCAAGCAGCGGCGGCAGCAAACTCCTTCATGTTGTTGAAGCCATTTTTGACGGCGAGAGCTCGACTTCTTTGGATCGATCAACTCCTTGAGTTGAGGGGAAGTTGATTCTAAGCTTGATCGATGCTCAAAGCTAACAATTTGTGAGTTGTATGTAATTTTTAGTTTATGTCTAATTTCTTTTTATGTTTTTTTAGCTTGAGTTTGGTTGATTTTTGATAATTTCTTTTTGAAATGTTGATTTATGCATCTTAATCTACTTATAAGTATTTTTAGTTTATTTTTCTGATTTTATTTGATTTTTGGTTAATTATTGAATATTTTAATATTAAAAATGAATTTTTGTTAATTAATTATTTTAAATATGAATTTGGTTTAATTATTGTTGTTATATATTGTTAGTAATTATAGTGTTGAGAAATTAATTTTTAGGATTATTATATAATTTTTATAAATATTTATAGTTTATGTAAATTTTGGAATATTGAATTAAATGTGCATTTTGATTGAATTTAGAGTTTAATTTTGTGTTTTAGTTGATATTAGAAGGTTATTTGTTGATAAAATAATTTTTATGAATTTATATAATTTTTATGGAATTTTATACAATTTATGTGTATTTTGAATTATTAGATTAAATATGTATTTTTATAGAAATTTTTGGATAAATATATGTTTTGGTTGATATTAGTATAATACATGTTAATTAAATAATTTTAATGATTTTATAATTTTTGAGGAAATTATTTAGTATATTGGATATTTTATACTATAGGGGTAAATGTGTAATTTTGTGTTAATTATAGTTAAATATTATGTTTTAGTTGATTTTATAATTATTTAAGGTATTAAAATTATTTTACAAATTAATCACTATTTTTAACTAATTAATACTATTTTTCAAATATTGTTTTCAAATAATATATTATATATTATTATGGAAATAAAATGGGTTTTAAACTAATTTTATTATATAATTAAACTATTTAAGCAATTAAATGTGAATTTTGTTATGTTATGTTGAATAATTGTAAAAATTGAATTTTTATTAATATTATATAATATTTGAGATTTTATTAGTTAAATTGTGATAATTTTGGAATATTATGTAAATAATAAGTGTATTTGTTATTTTGAGATTAAATGTGTATTTTATTATTTTTGTGATGTTAAATTGTGATTTTAAATATTATTTACAATTTATGTTAATTTAATTGTAAAATGAAAATTTTATTCCATTTATGAATTTTAATTATCAAATATTATTTAAATTAGACTTTTATGTTTTTTAATTGGGAAATAAAGGTTTTTAAATATTTTTATGGGTTTTTGATGATTTTTATTATTTTACTGTTTAATATTGTTTGTTTGTGGATTGTGAACCTCGGTTGGGGATTTGTGGAGTTTGAGGTCCGAACCCGAGGGGTTGTGCTTTGAGATTTTAGAAGTGTATTTTTTGTGCAGGATCGACCCTAATTCTGTAGGGAGATGTCTGTTTTACAAAGGAGACTTTGCTAAAATTTCGGTAGATTTCTTGTAAAACGTGACAATCGGTCCGAGTTTAGTTTTAAAATTTTGATTGAGTCTTTCTATAGTAATCTTATAATTCTAATGGTTGTTATTATTTTATTTTTTTAGCTGCGCCAAGACCGAGGCCTAACGGAGCAGGCTCGCTGAGTCTGTCTCGTGGAGCGCTAATCAGTGAGTTATTATACTGTATATATATGCATTGCATATAGAATGCATGACTTAGGATTTTTCATTTTCATTATATGCTTTTAAAAGTGATTTAAATTATAATATGATTTGGTATAATTTTAGTTTATTTTTAGTATATTTTGATGTATATGTCTGCATATTTTCTATATACATTTACGATATCTTTGGTATATTTAGGGTTTATTTTTGATATATGCATGCTAGGTAATTAGGTTTATTTTTAGTATATTTTAGTATATATATATACATGTTTTAAATGTATATGTATTTATAATTGTTTCATTAAATTATTAGTATACCTTAGGTATAATTTCAGTATATTTTAGGTATATTCCTAAATAAATGCATGCCATATTATTGATTTACACTTAAATTGTTTTTAAGTATATTTTTGGTATATTTTTGATATATTTCCAAATAATTGCATGTTTTATTATTGATTTAACCCTAACATGTTTTTAGTATATTATGGGTTTATTTTAGTATATTTTGTCACGACCCAAACTAGGAGTCATGACCGGCGCTAAGGAACAGGAATTCTTTCGAATCTGGAACCCGTAGCAAGCCTTAGAAAATAAAATCATGCAATAATTAAATAAAAATAAGACATAATTAAAAATTTTCAAATCAATATATAAAATAAATACTCCAAATCCTTTCATCAATAAATACATATCGTACAGTTTCAAATACAATTTTTCAGAGTATACAATTTCAAAACAATATAATACTCTTCTGATTCAATAACACAACTATTGTAGTTTTTAGAATACAAAGCAGAGTTCAGAATATATACATTTACATAAAATAGTCGGGACTGAAGAACACTGGCGAGGAACTCTACAACTAAGGTCTGACGATAAAGGATCTCCTGAAAAAAATAATTAAGGGGGGATCAGACCTCACTGAGTGAATTATTATACTATATATACATGCAAACTAAACCATAACAATAAGGCATTCTTATATATATATGTATATGCACACATTTCACATGAATGCCAAACTCTGCTTTTATAAATATACTAAATGTAGAAAAATTTTGTTTTAATTCATGAAGGATCCATAGAACCCTAATAATAGCAATCCCCAATCAACCCCATCATCACTCTAGCCATACAGGCTCACTTGATTCCAAATAGAACACTTATTCCAAACTGGATAGTAGACTGGCCCCGAGACACTAAGTCGACCGAGCTCTAGCAGTCTGGCTGTCAGTGTGATTGGCCCCGAGACACTTGGTCAACCGAGCTCTAGCAATCACACTATCTATCACCTCACATCTCAATCAACCCAATAGATCATTCAATCCACTTATAGACAGTAGACTGGCCCCGAGACACTAAGTTAACCGAGCTCCAGCAGTCTGACTGTCAGTGTGATTGGCCCCGCAATCACACTATCTAACATACCATTAATCTCAGTCAAATCAATCTAATCAATTGTAATTACCCAAAATTAACTCTCACTCAACCCTATTCTTTCGCACCGGTACGTACACGAACCTAGTTATAATATCCCGTATTTTTAAATATTTTAATACTACATCGGGATATGCAGTGTTAATAATTTTTGTATATAATGTTAATGTTTTATGAGTTTGCTATTCAATTAAAGCTTATTATATTATTTTATTTTAAGCACTTTACGTAAAATTTTCCCAGAACTTGCATTTCCGGGGAAATTGACACGTAAATTATTTATTATTAATTATTTTAAATAGATTTCCATATTTGCATGAACTCATATGTACTTTTAAAGTACTAAATAACGTATATATGTGTATTTATTTATTAAACTAGGGTTTAATTAATTACCCTAATTTCTTTATTATTTATTTATTATTAGTTTAATTTTATTTAATTATTTTTTTTAGTGTATGAATTATTTAATGTATTAAATTATATGTGTGGGCATTTATATTATTAAAATATATAGCGTGATATATAAATATACATATATACATATATATATAGTTGAAAAATCAAAAATTTGTTGCAAAATTACCATTTCTGCCCCTCCCTTCTCCTTCCTCTTCCTCGACGCCCGTCTCCTCCTTCCTCACTGTATGACTCCATTCACTGCCATTTAGAGTGCTTGCTGGACGTCCACCGCCTTCCTCCAGTTGCTCAGCCCCTCCTTCCACCCTCTCCGGCGCCGGTGAACGCTGCAATAACCCGAGAAGCCGAAATTTGGAGCTAACGTCGATCAAGATGATTTCGGCCACCGTTTTTGACACCGCCAGTCTCTTTCTTCTCCTTGAGCTCTGGTGAGTGTGATTCCAAGCTTTGTTTCACTTAAAATGGTCTAGATTTGCTTAGGTTTTGATTTTTGCAATTTGGCCATTTTAGGGTTCTTAATTTTTTTGAACTTTGAATTGATTGATTCATGGAAAATTCCTTCACAAATGTTGTTCCCCTTAGCTTAATCATTATGTGTGAATTTTTGTAGAATTTTTTGAAATTATTTTGATTTTTGGGTATTTTTGAATATTTTATTATTATTTTCTAATTTTCAAAAATTAATTAATTAAATTATGAAATTGTGTTTTATGATAAATGTAGGTGTTGAAATAAATTATAGAAATTTATTTGGAATTTTTGTGAATTTTTATGTATTTATTTTGAATTTATTTAGTTTATGTAATTTTGATAAAATAGGGTTAATTGTGTTTTTAATTGAAATTAATTAGTTAATTGAGTTTATTTATTGATATTATTGATAAATATGTTGAGAAAATACTATTTTTGGTGAATTTTTGGATTAATTTTAATTTTAGTATTTTAGAATTCTCGTAAAACATGATGTCCGGTCAAATTCTGATTTTTAATTCTGTGTTTAATATTCTAGATCAAGTTTCTAGGATTTTTCTTTATTAGGTTTATTATGATATCTGTTATTTTTGTATGTTTAGTTGCGCCGAGACCGAGGCCTTATGGACCAGGCCTGTCGGACCCATCTTGAGGAGCGCACTAAGTGTGAGTTACTATGCTATATATATATATATATGCTTTAGGGTGCATGATTTATAAATGTATGTTTTATTTTGATTAAATATGCATAAATAATTTAATCAGTACTTAAGTTTATTTTTGGTATATTTTAAATTATATGCATGCTTTATTAAACATTTATATCTAAAATGTTTTTAACTATATAATTAGTTTGTTTTACAATTATATTGGATTTATTTGATGTATATATACTCGAAATATACCTGGTTTAATTTTGGTATATTTCTAGTGTATATATAGTTTATGTTGTTATTTTATTCAATTAATGCGTCATTTACTTTTATGAATGTATGCTTTATATTTTAATGAAGGATATCAATAGAACGTGCTACCTAGTGGGCAGCACTAGGACCGAGTACGTACCGGTACGCTTATAGCATTTAAGCTAATTACTAACTTGTTCGAAGATATTGATTGGATATGATTATTTGATGTGTGAGATATGGTTTGGAGGTGTGATTGCTGGAGCTCGGTTGACCTAGTGTCTCGGGGCTAATCACACTGACAGTCAGACTGCTAGAGCTTGGTTGACTTAGTGTCTCGGGGCCAGTCTACTGTCCAAATGGATCAAGTGATTATATATTGGAATAAGTGAGCTTGTATGGCTAGAGTGTTGTCTAACACTGTTTTGAGGTTGCAATTTTCTGGGGTTCTATTTGATCCTTCATAAACGATGATTTTCAATAAAATATATAAAATGATTTTATTGCATCTGTGTGTATTTGCTTGTATATATACATATTAGATATATGTACTATTGACTATATGCATTGTTATTTAGTATGCATGTATATATATTATAGTAATTCACTCAGTGAGGTCTGACTCCCCTCCGTTGACTATTTTTTAGAAGAGTCATCGTCTTCAGACCTCAATAGCAGACCTGTACGCTGGATTTCTTTCGCCCTGACTTCTTTATGTAAACTGCTCACTTGAGTTTTATTTTATTAATCTAGTCACTGCAGTAGTTATGGTCAATTGTGAGATTGTTGTATTGTATTTATATGAGATATATACTTTAAATATTTGAACTGAAACTTGTATTAAAGGATTTATTTATATATGAGATGAGGATTTGATTTAATTTCATTTGGTGGAAATGTTATTTTAATACTTTATGATTTTATTTCTGTTGCATAATATTTTACTCAATTATGTTATTATTATTATTGCATTTTTTTTAGGCTTGCTACGGGTTCCGCATTTGAAAGAATTCCCGTTCCTTAGCGCCGGTCATGGTCCCTGTTTTAGGTCGTGACAAAGTTGGTATCAGAGCTGAGTTCTGTGTTAGGGCTTAGTTGTGTTTTCTTTTGGTAACTACTGCAGTGAATTAGGCTTTAGTATGTCTTGATAAGTATTCCTTGCTTTAGTTTTCTGCGTTATTCTTCCGTTGTCTATTTTGTTTGAATCATTCTGTTGTGTTTTCAGAATGAGGAGGCGAGCGCGTGTCGCTCCACCGGTCATTGAGGTCGAGGATGACGAGTCTTTTCAGGATGAGGTTTTACCTCCTGAGCAGCCAGTTGGACGTAGAGGTCGTGGCAGAGGTAGACCTCGAGGAGCAGCAGGTCACCGTAGGCAGAGAGAGATACAGGATGAGGAGCCTGTTGAGCCTAAATTTGATATTCCTGTACCTCCTATTGTTTCGCCTGTTCAACCTGCCTATCAGTAGGGCATGTCTGACCCTGAGGCAGCTCTGTTCTATGCCAGAGTTAGTAGGATTACTTTCGATGAGACTTTTGATCCGTTAGACTTTCTGCATGCGATTGAGACTCGGACTACTCACACCGAGTACTAGTGGATCATGATCGTCGAGTTGTCTGTCAAGGGACCAGCTCTAGACTGGTTTATTCAGATGATCCAGCCCTATATGATGATGATGAGCTAGGCTCAGTTTCGAGAGCGGTTTATGAGGAGATTCTATCCAGAGCCTCTCCGTATGAGCTATCGTCTCCGTTTGACCAGCATTTCTCGTGGTGATCGATCTGTAGAGGAGTACACCCAAGAGTTTCTTCGACTGGGTAGATATGCAGAGGATCTGATGTGAGACCAATATTTCACAGTCACTACCTATATCACTGGATTGGGTTCAACATTTGCTGGTATGCTTATAGTAGGCCTTACTCTAGAGTTTATGATAGAGTTGGCCAAGGAGATTGAGCTGAGGCTAGTTAGGGAAGGAGTGATGCCTGATTACTACCAAATGGGAGTTCAGTTGAGTGGATTACAGACTACACCGTATTCTAGTTTTCATGTTGGATTGAGTAGTCAGCAGCGAGGTCCGACTCAGCAGAGTTAGAGGCAACAGCAGCGAGTGCATTAGAGTAGTAGACATGGCTGTGGAGGTCAGCGTAGGTCGTTCAGATTCGGGTCAGGTGCTTCGAGCAACAGTAGTGGTCGTAGTTCTAAATCTATTGCCAGTGTATGCCAGACCTGTGGTAGAGTCCATCAGGGACCGTGTTATCTGACACCACTGACATGCTTCAGATGTGGGCAGATAGGACATTATGTCAGATCGTGTCCTTACTCCGGGTATCAGCAGCCGCAGATTCCGTGATTCCCACATCAGTCGATTGCTAGTGCTACACCCATGCCATTTCAGTTACCTCCAGCCCAGCATCAGAGTTCCACTCCGCTTGTTCCATAGTAGAGTCGAGGTAGAGGTACTAGAGGAGGTGCCAGAGGTGTTGGCCAGGGTTTTACTAGTCAGCAGGGAGGTTGAGGACATGCTAGAGTTTTTCATCTCACTCAGCAGGATGATTAGACATCCAATGCAGTCGAGGCAGGTATTGTTTCTGTCTGTTACCTGGATGCATGGGTTTTATTTGATCCGGGTGCCACGCATTCATTTGTTTCTCCTGTTTTTGCTTCTAAATCTTATTGGCAAGCTTCGAGGATGGCTTTTCCTTTATCTGTTGCCACTCCTCTGAGCGATTCTTTGGACATCGATATTGTTCTTTCTGGTTGTCCAATTCTCGTGGGAGATAGAGAATTACCCGCTGATTTGATTCTGTTGGATGTGATGGAGTTTAATGTTATTTTGGGAATGGACTGGTTATCTTAGCACTATGTCGTGGTAGATTGTCGGAATAAAGAGGTGACTTTTAGAATTCCTGATGAAGAAGAGTTTAAGTTTGTGGGTGATAGGAGTTCAGCACCTCAAAATCTTATTTATGCTATTACGGCTAGGAAGTTGTTAAGGAAAGGTTGTCAGGGATATTTGGCATTAGTCAGGGATACTTCAGTGGAGAAGTTGTCACTCACGGATGTTCCTGTTGCCTATGAGTTTCCTGATTTTTTCCCGAGGAGTTGCCAGGTTTACCACCTCACAGAGAGATCGAGTTCTGTATAGATGTGGTTCCAGGTACTACTCCTATATCTATGCCACCCTACAGAATGGCTCCTGCAGAGTTGAAAGAGTTGAAGGAGCAGTTGTAATAATTATTGGATAAGGGTTTTATCAAACCTAGTGTTTCTCCTTGGGGTGCACCAGTCTTGTTTGTGAAGAAAAAGGATGGTACCCTAAGACTGTGCATTGACTATAGAGAGCTGAATAAGGTGACAGTGAAGAACAAGTATCCTCTCCTGAGGACAGATGACTTGTTTGATTAGGTACAGGGTGAACAGTTCTTTCCAAGATTGATATGAGGTCGGGTTATCATCAGTTACGGATTAGTGAAGCTGATATTCCTAAAACAGCATTCCGCACTCGATATGGCCATTATGAGTTTCTGGTGATGTCTTTTGGCTTGACTAATGCACCAATAGCTTTTATGGACCTGATGAACATGGTATTCAAACCGTATGTGGATCAATTTGTGGTAGTCTTCGTCGATGATATATTAGTTTATTCGAGGAGTATAGAGGAGCATGTATATCATTTGAGGACTATACTACAGACACTGAGAGATCATCAGCTTTATGCTAAGTTCTCAAAGTGTGACTTATGGATGGAGAGTGTTTCTTTTCTTGGACACGTGGTGTCTAAAGAAGGTATCCAGGTTGATCCACAGAAGATTGAAGCAGTGTTTGAGTGGCCTAGACCGACTTCTATCATTGAGATTTGGAGTTTTCTAGGTTTAGCCGGGTATTATAGGCGGTTTGTGCAAGATTTTTCCAGAATTGCAGCCCCTATGACTCGCTTGACTCAGAAGAATGTTAGATTCGAGTGGTCAGAAGCTTATGAGAACAGTTTTCAGTTATTGAAGGAGAAATTGACCACAACACCAGTGTTAGCTTTGCCTAATAGTGTGGACAAGTTCACAATTTATTGTGATGCCTCTAGAGTTGGCCTTGGTTGTGTGTTGATGCAGAATGGAAGGGTGATAGCCTATGCTTCAAGGCAGTTGAAGAAGCATGAGCAGAACTATCCTACACATGACCTTGAAATGGCTGCAGTGATCTTTGCTTTGAAGATTTGGAGACACTATTTATACGGGGTGACTTGTGAGATATTTACTGATCACAAGAGCCTTAGTACATTTTCCAGCAGCGAGATTTGAATTTGAGGCAGAGGAGATGGTTGTAATTATTAAAGGATTATGACTATGAGATATTATACCATCCAGGCAAGGCTAATGTGGTAACAGATGCCTTGAGTAGAAAGTCCTCAGGCAGTCTTGCTCACATCAGTGTTGAGAGGAGGCCATTGATCCAGGAATTGCATCTGTTGGTGGATCAAGGTCTGATGATGAAGATCAGTAGGTCAGGTGGACTGCTAGCTCAATTTAAGGTGCGATCTATACTGAGGGATAGGATTAAAGCAGCTTAGAGACGAGATCCTATTCTAGAAGAGCTTGCAGAGAATGTTCGAGCAGGGAAGTTCACTGATTTCACACTTGATGATGATGGTGTGTTGTGGATCAATGGTAGATTATGTGTTCCTGATGTGGATGACTTGAGAGAGGAGATCCTAGAGGAAGCACATTCTACAGCCTATAGCGTACATTCGGGTGTCACTGAGATGTACCACAGTATCAGAGACTTATACTGGTGGGACGGACTGAAGAAGGATATTGCTGATTATGTTGCTAAGTGCCTAACGTGTCAGCAAGTGAAAGCTGAATATCAGAAGCCTTCTGGGAAGCTTTAACCTCTTCCTATTCCCGAGTGGAAGTGGGAAAGGATAGCTATGGATTTTGTGGTTAGTTTACCTCGTTCTAAGGATGGATACGATTCCATCTGGGTGATTGTAGACAGGTTGACAAAGTTTGCACATTTTTTACCTGTGAAAGCCACTTATTCTATAGCTAGATTGGCAAAACTGTACGTGAAGCATATCGTATGCCTTCATGGAGTACCTGTGTCCATTGTGTCAGATAGAGGTTCAGTGTTTACCTCTCATTTTTTACAGAAGTTGTAGGAAGCGATGGGCACTAGATTGGACTTCAGTACTACTTTTCACCCTCAAAGAAATGGTCGGTCTGAGAGGACGATCCAGACACTGGAAGATATATTGAGGATGTGTGTCCTGGATTTGGGAGGTAGCTGGGATGATAATTTTCCACTCGTAGAGTTTGCATATAATAACAGCTACCATAGCAGTATTGATATGGCACCGTATGAGGCACTGTATAAAAGGAAGTGTAGATCCCCTCTGAGTTGGGATGAGATTAGTGAAAGAGCTTTGACTGGACCTGAGATGGTTTAGGATGTTATAGAGAAAGTCGCCATGATTAAGCGCAGATTAGAGACCACAGTTAGCAGGAAGAAGAGCTATGCGGATCCTAGGCACAGAGATGTGGAATTTCAGGTTGCAGATTTTGTTTTTCTAAAGGTATCTTCGATGAAGGGTGTTATGAGATTTGGTAGGAAGGGTAAGTTAGCACCGAGATATATTGGACCGTTTGAGATTCTGGAGAGAGTTGGCACTGTTGCATATCGGTTGGCTTTGCCTCCAAATATGTCACAGGTGCATCCAGTATTTCATATCTCGATGCTGAGGAAGTATATCTCAGACCATTCACACGTATTGCAGCCCGACAGTGTAGAAGTAAGTGAAGATCTGACGTTCGTGGAAGAACCTGTGGCGATCGTTGATTATCAAGTTCGACAGTTTCGTTCGAAGCAGATTCTAATGGTCAAGGTTCTGTGGCGTAGCAACAGAGTTGAGGAGCATACATGGGAGACTGAAGCTGAGATGCGAGCTTCTTACCCGTATCTTTTCCCTTCTTGATCTTGTGATCATTTTCTTTCTGGAATTCGGGGACGAATTCTTGTAAGGGGGGAAGACTGTAATATCCCGTATTTTTAAATATTTTAATACCGCATTGGGATATGCAGTGTTAATAATTTTCATATATAATGTTAATGTTTTATGAGTTTGCTATTCAATTAAAGCTTATTATATTATTTTATTTTAAGCACTTTATGTAAAATTTTCCTAGAACTTGCATTTCCGGGGAAATTGACACGTAAATTATTTATTATTAATTATTTTAAATAGATTTCCATATTTGCATGAACTCATATGTACTTTTAAAGTACTAAATAACGTATATATGTGTATTTATTTATTAAACTAGGGTTTAATTAATTACCCTAATTTCTTTATTATTTATTTATTATTAGTTTAATTTTATTTAATTATTTTTTTAGTGTATGAATTATTTAATGTATTAAATTATATGTGTGGGCATTTATATTATTAAAATATATAGTGTGATATATAAATATACATATATACATATTTATACAGTTGAAAAATCAAAAATTTATTACAAAATTACCATTTCTGCCCCTCCCTTCTCCTTCCTCTTCCCCGACGCCCTTCTCCTCCTTCCTCACTGTGCGACTCCATTCACCGCTGTTCATAGTGCTTACCGGACATCCACCGCCTTCCTCCAGTTGATCAGCCCCTCCTTCCACCCTCTCCGGCACCGGTGAACACTGCAACAACTCGAGAAGCCGAAATTTGGAGCTAACATCGATTAAGACGATTCCGGCCACCGTTTTCGACACCGCCAGTCTCTTTCTTCTCCTTGAGCTCCAGTGAGTGTGATTCCAAGCCTTTTTTCACTTAAAATGGTCTAGATTTGCTTAGGTTTTGATTTTTGCAATTCGGCCATTTTAGGGTTCTTGATTTTTTTGAACTTTGAATTGATTGATTCATGGAAAATTCCTTCATAAATATTGTTCCCCTAGCTTAATATTTATGTGTGAATTTTTGTAGAATTTTTGGAAATTATTTTGATTTTTGGGTATTTTTGAATATTTTATTATTATTTTCTAATTTTCAAAAATTAATTAATTAAATTATAAAATTGTGTTTTATGATAAATATAGGTGTTGAAATGAATTATAGAAATTTATTTTGAATTTTTGTGAATTTTTATGTATTTATTTTGAATTTATTTAGTTTATGTAATTTTGATAAAATAGGGTTAATTGTGTTTTTAATTGAAATTAATTAGTTAATTGAGTTTATTTATTGATATTATTGATAAATATGTTGAGAAAATTAATTTTGTGCAATTATACTATTTTTGGTGAATTTTTGGATTAATTTTAGTATGTTTATGTATATAGGGGTATTTTGGTAATTTTATCCTAAATTGGCTAAAAATGTAATTAAATTGTTCTTAATAGTTATTTAAGGTATAAAAATGATTTCTACAAATTATTTAGTATTTTTAACTAATTAAAACTATTTTTCGTAAGTTATTTTCAATTATATATATAATATACGATTTTTCTAATAAAATGAGTTTTTATCGATTTTTACTGTGTTTTAGGGTTAATTATGTAATTTTTACTTATTAAATGTATTTATACGATATAAGGGTATTTTTGATATTTCTATATTGTTCTGTGAATTGTGGACCTCGGTCGGTAAACTGTAGTTTGGAATCCGACTGAGGGATTGTGATTGTGTTTTGTGTTTATTTTTTGAAGTGTGTTTCTTTGTAGGGCCGGCTCTACTCTTTGAGTAGAGAAATGTCTGTTTTACAGGGGAGGTTCTGTTGAATTTTTGGTAGAATTCTTGTAACACGTGATGTCCGATCGAATTCTGATTTTTAATTCTGTGTTTAATATTCTAGATCGAGTTTCTAGGATTTTTCTTTGTTAGGTTTATTCTGATGTCTGTTATTTTTGTATGTTTAGTTGCACCGAGACCGAGGCCTTATGGACCATGCCTGTCGGACCCATCTTGAGGAGTGCACTAAGTGTGAGTTACTATGCTATATATATATATGCTTTAGGGTGCATGATTTATAAATGTATGTTTTATTTTGATTAAATATGCATAAATAATTTAATTAGCACTTAGTTTATTTTTGGTTTATCTTTGGTTTATTTTTGGTATATTTTAAATTATATGCATGCTTTATTAAACATTTATATCTAAAATGTTTTTAACTATATAATTATTTTATTTTACAATTATATTGGATTTATTTGACGTATATATACTCGAAATATACCTGGTTTACTTTTGGTATATTTCTAGTATATATATAGTTTATGTTGTTATTTTATTCAATTCATGCATCATTTACTTTTATGAATTTATGCTTTATATTTTAATGAAGGATATCAATAGAACGTGCTACCTAGTGGGCAGCACTAGGACCAAGTACGTACCGGTACGCTTATAGCATTTAAGCTAATTACTAACTTGTTCGAAGATATTGATTGGATATAATTATTTGATGTGTGAGATATGGTTTGGAGGTATGATTGCTGGAGCTCGGTTGACCTAGTGTCTCGGGGCCAATCACACTGACAGTCAGACTGCTAGAGCTCGATTGACTTAGTGTCTCGGGGCCAGTCTATTGTCCAAATGGATTAAGTGATTATATATTGGAATAAGTGAGCCTGTATGGCTAGAGTGTTGTCTAACACTGTTTTGAGGTTACGATTTTCTAGGATTCTATTTGATCCTTCATAAACGATGATTTTCAATAAAATATATAAAATGATTTTATTGCATCTGTGTGTATTTGTTTGTATATATACATATTAGATATATATACTATTGACTGTATGCATTGTTATTTAGTATGCATGTATATATATTATTGTAATATCCCGTGTTTTTAAAATATTTTTACACTGTACCGGGATATGCAGTGTCAATAATTTTGAATATATATGTGATATTTTTATGAGTTAATATGTATTTAAAACCTATTTTAATTATTGTGTATTATTTTCAGTGTTTTACGTAAAATTTTTCCGGGACTTGCATTTTCGGGAAAATTTTCACGTAAACAATTTATTATTAATTATTTTAAATGTATTTACGGACTTGCATGAACTCATACATATTTTTAAATTATTAAATAAAGCCTGTGTGTGTGTATTTATTTAATTAGGGTTTATTATTTCCCTAATATTTTATTAAGTATTTAATTGTTTTAATTGTTATTTAATTAATTTTATTTGGTATAAATTATTAAAATATTAATATTTTAATGTGTGTGGTGTATATTTGATGTGTGTAATTTAATACTATTTTAATATAAAGTATAAAGTATATATATATATACATATATACATTAAAAATCAAAAGAATTTGCAAAATTACCATTTTGCCCCCGACAGTTTCTTCTTCTTCTTCTTCTTCTCCGATCGTTCCCTCACCATTTCCGGTCGCTGCCGTGCCGTTCCTTCACCGTGGGTGTGCCGTCCGGTGTGCCACCATCTTCCCCGACCAGTTTCGCTGCCTGTGGAGGCCGTTTCCGGCGTCGGGAGAGTGATTTTGGCCGGAGCAGCCGAAAATCAACTCACCGTCGATCACGCCGATTCCAGCCACCGTTTTCGACACCGCCAGTCTCTTTCTTCTCCTTGAGCTCCGGTGAGTGTTATTCTAGCTTTGGTTTGAGCTAAAATGGTCTAGAATTGCTTAGTTTTCGATTTGTCAAATTCGGCCTATTAGGGTTTTTGATTTTTTTCAAATTGTTCTTGATTGATTCATGCTTAATTCCTTCACAAATGTTGTTCCTAGTAGCTTAATCTTCATGTATGAATTTTTGTAGAATTTTTGGAGATTGTTTGGATTTTTGGGTATTTTTGAATATTTTAATATTATTTTCTAATTTTCGGAAATTAATTATTTAAATTATGAAATTGGAGTTTATGGTTGAATTAGGTGTTGAAATGAATTATAGGAATTTATTTGGAATTTTTATGAATTTCTAAGTATTTATTTTTAATTATTGAAGTTTAGGTGATTTTGGAAAATTAGGTTAATTGTGTTTTTATTTGAATTTAATTGGTTAATTGAGTTTAAATATTGATATTATTGATAAATATGTTGAGAAAATTAATTTTGGGTAATTGTATGATTTTTGGTGAATTTTTGAAGTAATTTAAGTATATTTATATATATAGGGGTATTTTGGTAATTTTACCCTAAATTGTCTAAAAATGTAATTTAATTGGTTTTAATATTTATTTAAGGTATAAAAATGATTTCTACAAATTATTTAGTATTTTTAACTAATTAAAACTATTTTTCGGGAATTATTTTCAATTATATATATAATATACGGTTTTTCTAATAAAATGAGTTTTAATCGGTTTTTATAGTGTTCCAAGGTCAATTATGTAATTTTTATTTATAAAATGTATTTCTGTGATTTAAAGATATTTTTGTTATATCTGGAATTATTCTGTGTTTGTGGACCCCGGTCGGTGGACTGTAGTTTGGAGTCCGACCGTGGGATTTTGATTGTGTTGAGCTCGTTTTTCGAAGTGTGTTTCTTTGCAGGGTCGGCTCTACTCTTTTGAGTAGAGAGATATCCGTTTTACAGGGGAGGTTCTGCCGGATTTTCAGTAGAATTCTCGTAAAACGTGATATCCAGTCGAACCCTAATTTTCGATTCTGTGTTTAATACTCTAGATTGAATTCTAGGATTTCTGTTAGGTTTATTCTAATGTCGGTTATTTATTGCTTGTTTAGTTGCGCCGAGACCGAGGGCTAGTGGATCAGGCCCGTCGGACCTGTCTCGTGGAGCGCATTAGGTGAGTTACTATATTATATACATATGCTTAGGATGCATGATTTAGAAAATGCATGTTTTATTTTGACTGAATATGCATAAATAATGTGATTTATATTCAAGTATATTTTTGGTATATTTTTGGTATATAATAAATTATATACATGTTTTATTAATAAAATATATTTAAAATGTTTTTAAATATATTTTTAGTTTAATTCATGATTTGATTGGATTTATTTGACATATATATACTCAAAATATACCTGGTTTATGTTTGGTATATTTTCGGTATATATATATGGTTTATATTGTTATTTCATTTACATTCATGCATCATTTATTGTGAATGAATGTTTTATATTTAATGATGAAGGATATCAATAGAACGTGCTACCTAGTGGGCAGCACTAGGACCGAGTACGTACCGGTACGCCTATAGCTTTAGGCTATATTACTAACTATTTGTGGATATTGATTTGATTATGATTATTGATATGTGAGATGTGGTTTGGGTGTGATTGCTGGAGCTCGGTTGACCAAGTGTCTCGGGGCCAATCACACTGACAGTCAGACTGCTGGAGCTCGGTTGACTTAGTGTCTCGGGGCCAGTCTACTGTCCAAATGGATTAAGTGGATATATTTGGAATAAGTGAGCCTGTATGGCCAGAGTGTTGTTTAACACTATTTTCTGAGGTTGCAATATTCTAGGGTTCTATGTGATCCTTCATAAAAGATGATTTTCAGATAAAATATATAAAATAATTTTTATTGCATCTGTGTGAAATTGCCTGTATGTATATATATATTATATATACTGTTGACTGTATGCATTATCACTTAGTGTGTATGTATATATATTATAGTAATTCACTCAGTGAGGTCTGACTCCCCTCCGTTGACTATTTTTCAGGAGAGTCAACTTCCTCAGACCTCAGTAGCAGGTCGATACGCCGGATTTCTTCCGCCCCGGCTTCTTTATGTAAATTGTCTACTTGAGTCTTATTGATTTTATCTAGGCACTGCAGTAGTTGTGAATTACAGTATTGGATTTCGTGTACTTTATTTTAAAGGAGATATATTATGTTAAAACTGGATTGTATTAAAAAGATTTTATGTATGGGATGAGATTTTTATTTATATCCAGTTGATATGGATAATATAATGATATTATGATTTTTATTTCCGCTGCATATTATATTTTTATTGTTATTATGGCATGCTTTATTTTATTTTTAGGCTTGCTACGGGTTCCGGATTCGAAAGAATTCCCGTTCCCTAGCGCCGGTCATGGCCCCTATTTTGGGTCGTGACAAAGTTGATATCAGAGCGAAGTTCGTATCAGAGTGGAGTTCTGTGTCAGGGCTTAGTTATGTGAGTTGTGGCCCTAGTTTTAAAGTTGTGTTTTCTGTTGGACTACTGCAGTGTATTAGGTTCGAGTATGTCTTGATGAGTATTCCTTGCTGTAGTTTTCAGCGTTATTCCTCCGTTGTCTGTTTTGTCTGAATCTTTCCGTTTGTCTTTTCAGAATGAGGAGGCGAGCGCGTGTCGCTCCACCGGTCGTTGAGGCCGAGGATGATGAGTCTTTTCAGGATGAGGTTTTACCTCCTGAACCACCAGTTAGACGTAGAGGTCGTGGCAGAGGTAGACCTCGAGGAGCGGCAGGTCGCCGTAGGCAGAGAGAGTTACAGGACGAGGAGCCTGTTGAGCCTGAGTTTGATGTTCCTGTTCCTCCAGTTGTTCAGCCTATTCAGCCTGCCTATCAGCAGGGTATGTCTGACCCTGAGGCAGCTTTGTTCTATGCCAGAGTTAGCAGGATTGCTTTTGATGGTACTTCTGATCCTTTAGATTTTCTGCATGCGATTGAGACTAGGACTCGGACTGCTCATACCGAGTACCAGCGGATCATGATTGTTGAGTTGTCTGTTGAGGGACCAGCCTTGGATTGGTTTATTCAGATGATCCAGCCCTTTATGATGACGATGACCTGGGCTCAGTTTCGAGAGCGATTCATGAGGAGATTCTGTCCAGAGCCTCTTCGTTTGAGCTATCGTCTTCGTCTGACTAGTATTTCTCGTGGAGATCGATCAGTAGAGGAGTATACCCGAGAGTTTCTTCGTCTGGGTAGATATGCTGAGGATCTGATGCGAGATCAGGATTTTGCTGTTACTACCTATGTCACTGGTTTGGGTTCTGCTTTTGCTGGTATGCCTACAGCAGGTCTTACTCTGGAGTCTGTGATTGAGCTAGCTAAGGAGATCGAGCTGAGATTAGTTAGGCAGGGAGCGATGCCTGATTATTACCAGTTGGGAGTTCAGTCGAGTGGATTGCAGGCTACTCCATATTCGAGTTTTCATGTTGGTTCGAGTAGTCAGCAGTGAGGTTTGACTCAGCAGAGTCAGAGACAGCAGCAGCGAGTGCATCGGAGCAGTAGACATGGTCGTGGAGGTCAGCGTAGATCATTTAGATTTGGGTCAGGTGCTTCGAGCAGCAGCAGTGGTCGTAGTTCTGGATCAGCGGCCAGTGTTTGTCAGACTTGTGGTAGAGTCCATCAGGGACCGTGTTATCTGACACCACTGACATGTTTCAGATGCGAACAGACAGGACATTTTGCCAGGTCGTGTCCTTATTTCGAATATCAGCAGCAGCAGATTCCGCGATTCCCACAGCAGTCGATTGCTAGTGCAGCACCCGTGCCATTTCAGTTGCCACCAGCCCAGCATCAGAGTTCTACTCAGTTTGTTCCACAGCAGAGTCGTGGTAGAGGTACTAGAGGAGGTACCAGAGGCGTTGGCCAGGCTTCTACCAGTCAGCAGGGAGGTCGAGGTCAGGCCAGAGTCTTCCATCTGACTCAGCAGGATGCTCAGGCATCTAATGCAGTCGTGGCAGGTATTCTTTCTGTTTGTTACCTGGATGCATGGGTTTTGTTTGATCCGGGTGCCACGCATTCGTTTGTTTCTCCTATTTTTGCTTCTAAATCTTGTTGGCAAGCTTCGAGGATGGCTTTTCCTTTGTCTGTTGCCACTCCTCTGAGCGATTCCTTTGACACCGATATTGTTCTTTCTGGTTGTCCAGTTCTCGTGGGAGATAGAGAATTATTCGCTGATTTGATTTTGTTGGAAGTGATGGAGTTTGATGTTATTTTGGGAATGGATTGGTTATCTCAGCACTTTGTCGTGGTAGATTACAGGAATAAGGAGGTGACTTTTAGAATTCCTGGTGAAGTAGAATTTAAGTTTGTTGGTGATAGGAGTTCAGCACCTCAGAATCTTATTTCTGCTATTTCAGCTAGGAAGTTGTTGAGGAAAGGTTGTCAGGGGTATTTGGCATTGGTTAGGGATACGTCAATGGAGAAGTTGTCACTCACAGATGTTCCGGTTGCTTGTGAGTTTCCTGATGTTTTTCCCGAGGAGTTGCCAGGTTTACCACCTCATAGAGAGATTGAGTTCTGTATAGATGTGGTTCCAGGTACTACTCCTATATCTATGCCACCCTATCGTATGGCTCCTGTAGAGTTGAGAGAGTTGAAGGAGCAGTTGCAAGAGTTGTTGGATAAGGGTTTTATCGGACCTAGTGTTTCTCCTTGGGGTGCACCAGTCCTATTTGTGAAGAAGAAGGATGGTACTCTGAGACTGTGCATTGACTACAGAGAGCTGAATAAGGTGACAGTGAAGAACAAGTATCCTCTCCCGAGGATTGATGATTTATTTGATCAGTTACAAGGTGCACAATTCTTTTCTAAGGTCGACTTGAGGTCGGGTTATCATCAGCTGCGGATTAGTGAAGCTGATATTCCTAAGACAGCTTTCTGCACTCGATATGGTCATTATGAGTTTCTGGTGATGTCTTTTGGTTTGACTAATGCACCAGCAGCTTTTATGGACCTGATGAACCGAGTATTCAGACCGTATGTGGATCAGTTTGTAGTAGTCTTCATTGATGATATACTGGTATATTCGAGGAGTATGGAAGAGCACGTATATCATTTGAGGATTGTACTACAGACACTGAGAGATCATCAGCTTTATGCTAAATTCTCAAAGTGTGATTTCTGGATGGAGAGTGTTTCTTTTCTTGGACACGTAGTGTCTAAAGAAGGTATTCAGGTTGATCCACTGAAGGTTGAGGCAGTATCTGAGTGGCCTAGACCTACTTCAGTTACTGAGATTCGGAGTTTTTTGGGTTTAGCCGGGTATTATAGGCGGTTTGTGCAGGATTTTTCCAGGATTACAGCCCCTATGACTCGCTTGACTCAGAAGAATGTTAGATTCAAGTGGTCAGAAGCTTGTGAGAATAGTTTTCAGTTGTTGAAGGAGAAGTTGACCACAGCGCCAGTATTAGCTTTGCCTAATAGTGTAGATAAGTTCACAGTTTACTGTGATGCCTCTAGAATTGGTCTTGGTTGTGTGTTGATGCAAAATGGAAGGGTGATAGCCTATGCTTCGAGGCAGTTGAAGAAGCATGAGCAGAACTATCCCACACATGATCTTGAGATGGCTGCAGTGATCTTTGCTTTGAAGATTTGGAGACATTATCTGTACGGGGTGACTTGTGAAATATTTACTGATCACAAGAGCCTTAAGTACATTTTCCAGCAGAGAGATTTGAATCTGAGGCAGAGAAGATGGTTGGAATTGTTGAAGGATTATGATTGCGAGATTCTTTACCATCCGGGTAAAGCTAATGTTGTAGCAGATGCCTTGAGTAGGAAGTCCTCAGGTAGTCTTGCTCACATTGGTATTGAGAGGAGATCATTGATCCAAGAGTTGCATTTGATGGTGGATCAAGGTCTGATGATGAAGATCAGTAGATCAGGTGGACTGTTAGCTCAATTTAAAGTACGATCTGTACTAAGGGATAGGATTAAAGCAGCTCAGAGCCGAGATCCTATTCTAGAAGAGCTTGCAGAGAATGTCAGAACAGGGAAGTTCACTGATTTCACACTTGATGATGATGGTGTGTTGTGGATCAGTGGTAGATTGTGTGTTCCTGATGTGGATGATTTGAGAGAGGAGATCCTAGAGGAAGCACATTCTACAGCTTACAGCGTACATCCAGGTGTCACTAAGATGTACCACAGTATCAGAGATCTATACTGGTGGGATGGATTGAAGAAGGATGTTGCTGATTATGTTGCTAAGTGCTTGACGTGTCAGCAAGTGAAAGCCGAACATCAGAAGCCTTCTGGGAAGCTTCAGCCTCTTCCTATTCCCGAGTGGAAGTGGGAAAGGATAGCTATGGATTTTGTGGTCGGTTTACCTCGTTCGAAGGATGGATACGACTCCATCTGGGTGATTGTAGACAGATTGACGAAGTCTGCACATTTCTTGCCTGTGAAAGCTACATATTCAGTTGCTAGATTGGCGAAGTTGTATGTGAAGCATATTGTGTGCCTTCATGGAGTACCTGTGTCCATTGTGTCAGATAGAGGTTCGGTGTTTACTTCTCGTTTTTGGCAGAAGTTGCAGGAAGCGATGGGCACTAGGTTGGATTTCAGTACTGCTTTTCATCCTCAGACAGATGGTCAGTCTGAGAGGACGATCCAGACACTGGAAGATATGTTGAGGATGTGTGTCTTGGATTTGGGAGGTAGCTGGGATGATCATTTGGCACTTGTTGAGTTTACATATAATAACAGCTACCATAGCAGTATTGGCATGGCACCATATGAGGCGTTGTATGGAAGGAAGTGTAGATCCCCGTTGAGTTGGGATGAGATTGGTGAGAGAGCTTTGACTGGACCAGAGATGGTTCAGGATGCTGCAGAGAAAGTCGCCGTGATCAAGCGCAGATTAGAGACCGCAGTTAGCAGACAGAAGAGTTATGCGGATCCTAGGCGCAGAGATGTGGAGTTTCAGGTTGGAGATTTCGTTTTTCTGAAAGTATCTCCGATGAAGGGTGTGATGAGATTTGGCAGGAAGGGTAAGTTAACACCGAGATATATTGGACCGTTTGAGATTCTGGAGAGAGTTGGCACTGTTGCATATCGGTTGGATTTGCCTCCGAGTATGTCACAGGTGCATCCAGTATTTCATATCTCGATGTTGAGGAAGTATATCTCAGATCCTTCACACGTGTTGCAGCCCGACAGTGTAGAAGTGAGTGAAGATTTGACGTTTGTGGAAGAACCTGTGGCGATCGTAGATTTTCAAGTTCGACAGTTGAGATCGAAGCAGATTCCGATGGTCAAGGTTTTGTGGCGTAGCGACAGAGTTGAAGAGCATACGTGGGAGACTGAAGCTGAGATGCGAGCTTCTTACCCGTATCTCTTTCCTTCCTGATTCTGTAATCTTATTTTCTGGAATTCGGGGACGAATTCTTGTAAGGGGGGGAGACTGTAATATCCCGTGTTTTTAAAATATTTTTACACTGTACCGGGATATGCAGTGTCAATAATTTTGAATATATATGTGATATTTTTACGAGTTAATATGTATTTAAAACCTATTTTAATTATTGTGTATTATTTTCAGTGTTTTACGTAAAATTTTCCCGGGACTTGCATTTTCGGGGAAATTTTCACGTAAACAATTTATTATTAATTATTTTAAATGTATTTACGGACTTGCATGAACTCATACATATTTTTAAATTATTAAATAAAGCCTGTGTGTGTATATTTATTTAATTAGGGTTTATTATTTCCCTAATATTTTATTAAGTATTTAATTGTTTTAATTGTTATTTAATTAATTTTATTTGGTATAAATTATTAAAATATTAATATTTTAATGTGTGTGGTGTATATTTGATGTGTGTAATTTAATACTATTTTAATATAAAGTATAAAGTATATATATATACATATATACATTAAAAATCAAAAGAATTTGCAAAATTACCATTTTGCCCCCGACAGTTTCTTCTTCTTCTTCTTCTTCTCCGATCGTTCCCTCACCATTTCCGGTCGCTGCCGTGCCATTCCTTCACCGTGGGTGTGCCGTCCGGTGTGCCACCATCTTCCCCGACCAGTTTCGCCGCCTGTGGAGGCCGTTTCCGGCGTCGGGAGAGTGATTTTGGCCGGAGCAGCCGAAAATCAACTCACCGTCGATCACGCCGATTCCGGCCACCGTTTTCGACACCGCTGGTCTCTTTCTTCTCCTTGAGCTCCGGTGAGTGTTATTCTAGCTTTGGTTTGAGCTGAAATGGTCTAGAATTGCTTAGTTTTCGATTTGTCAAATTCGGCCTATTAGGGTTTTCGATTTTTTTCGAATTGTTCTTGATTGATTCATGCTTAATTCCTTCACAAATGTTGTTCCTAGTAGCTTAATCTTCATGTATGAATTTTTGTAGAATTTTTGGAGATTGTTTGGATTTTTGGGTATTTTTGAATATTTTAATATTATTTTCTAATTTTCGGAAATTAATTATTTAAATTATGAAATTGGAGTTTATGGTTGAATTAGGTGTTGAAATGAATTATAGGAATTTATTTGGAATTTTTATGAATTTCTAAGTATTTATTTTTAATTATTGAAGTTTAGGTGATTTTGGAAAATTAGGTTAATTGTGTTTTTATTTGAATTTAATTGGTTAATTGAGTTTAAATATTGATATTATTGATAAATATGTTGAGAAAATTAATTTTGGGTAATTGTATGATTTTTGGTGAATTTTTGAAGTAATTTAAGTATATTTATATATATAGGGGTATTTTGGTAATTTTACCCTAAATTGTCTAAAAATGTAATTTAATTGGTTTTAATATTTATTTAAGGTATAAAAATGATTTCTACAAATTATTTAGTATTTTTAACTAATTAAAACTATTTTTCGGGAATTATTTTCAATTATATATATAATATACGGTTTTTCTAATAAAATGAGTTTTAATCGGTTTTTATAGTGTTTCAAGGTCAATTATGTAATTTTTATTTATAAAATGTATTTCTGTGATTTAAAGATATTTTTGTTATATCTGGAATTATTCTGTGTTTGTGGACCCCGGTCGGTGGACTGTAGTTTGGAGTCCGACCGTGGGATTTTGATTGTGTTGAGCTCGTTTTTCGAAGTGTGTTTCTTTGCAGGGTCGGCTCTACTCTTTTGAGTAGAGAGATGTCCGTTTTACAGGGGAGGTTCTGCCGGATTTTCAGTAGAATTCTCGTAAAACGTGATATCCAGTCGAACCCTAATTTTCGATTCTGTGTTTAATACTCTAGATTGAATTCTAGGATTTCTGTTAGGTTTATTCTAATGTCGGTTATTTATTGCTTGTTTAGTTGCGCCGAGACCGAGGGCTAGTGGATCAGGCCCGTCGGACCTGTCTCGTGGAGCGCATTAGGTGAGTTACTATATTATATACATATGCTTAGGATGCATGATTTAGAAAATGCATGTTTTATTTTGACTGAATATGCATAAATAATGTGATTTATATTCAAGTATATTTTTGGTATATTTTTGGTATATAATAAATTATATACATGTTTTATTAATAAAATATATTTAAAATGTTTTTAAATATATTTTTAGTTTAATTCATGATTTGATTGGATTTATTTGACATATATATACTCAAAATATACCTGGTTTATGTTTGGTATATTTTCGGTATATTTATATGGTTTATATTGTTATTTCATTTACATTCATGCATCATTTATTGTGAATGAATGTTTTATATTTAATGATGAAGGATATCAATAGAACGTGCTACCTAGTGGGCAGCACTAGGACCGAGTACGTACCGGTACGCCTATAGCTTTAGGCTATATTACTAACTATTTGTGGATATTGATTTGATTATGATTATTGATATGTGAGATGTGGTTTGGGTGTGATTGCTGGAGCTCGGTTGACCAAGTGTCTCGGGGCCAATCACACTGGCAGTCAGACTGCTGGAGCTCGGTTGACTTAGTGTCTCGGGGCCAGTCTACTGTCCAAATGGATTAAGTGGATATATTTGGAATAAGTGAGCCTGTATGGCCAGAGTGTTGTTTAACACTATTTTCTGAGGTTGCGATATTCTAGGGTTCTATGTGATCCTTCATAAAAGATGATTTTCAGATAAAATATATAAAATGATTTTTATTGCATCTGTGTGAAATTGCCTGTATGTATATATATATTATATATACTGTTGACTGTATGCATTATCACTTAGTGTGTATGTATATATATTATAGTAATTCACTCAGTGAGGTCTGACTCCCCTCCGTTGACTATTTTTCAGGAGAGTCAACTTCCTCAGACCTCAGTAGCAGGTCGATACGCCGGATTTCTTCCGCCCCGGCTTCTTTATGTAAATTGTCTACTTGAGTCTTATTGATTTTATCTAGGCACTGCAGTAGTTGTGAATTACAGTATTGGATTTCGTGTACTTTATTTTAAAGGAGATATATTATGTTAAAACTGGATTGTATTAAAAAGATTTTATGTATGGGATGAGATTTTTATTTATATCCAGTTGATATGGATAATATAATGATATTATGATTTTTATTTCCGCTACATATTATATTTTTATTGTTATTATGGCATGCTTTATTTTATTTTTAGGCTTGCTACGGGTTCCGGATTCGAAAGAATTCCCGTTCCCTAGCGCCGGTCATGGCCCCTGTTTTGGGTCGTGACAATTATAGTAATTCACTCAGTGAGGTCTGACTCCCCTCCGTTGATTATTTTTCAGAAGAGTCATCGTCTTCAGACCTCAGTAGCAGACCTGTATGCCAGATTTCTTCCGCCCCGACTTCTTTATGTAAACTGCTCACTTGAGTTTTATTTTATTAATCTAGTCACTGCAGTAATTATTGTCACGACCCAAAATAAAGGCCATGACCGGCGCTAGGGAACGGGAATTGTTTCGAATCCGGAACCCATAGCAAGCCTAAAAATAAAATCAAACATGCAATAGTATAAACAATATATAATGCAGCGGAAATAAAAATCATAAATATCATAAATAATAATCCATCAACTTCATTTAAATCAAAACCTCATCATTCACATATATATTAAACTCTTGCAATACAATCCAGTTCAAATTCTTAAAATGCATCTCACATAAATAAAATACATAATATCTCATAATTAATTTACAACTATTGCAATGTCTAGATTATAAAAATAAGACTCAAGTAAGCAGTTTACACAATGAAGCCGGGGCAGAAGAAATCCGACGTACAGGCCTGCTACTGAGGTCTGAAGATGTTGACTCTCCTGAAAAATTAGTCAACGGAGGGGAGTTAGACCTCATTGAGTGAATTACTATAATATATATACATGCATACTAAATGACAATGCATGCAATCAATAGTATATATATAATATGTAAATATATACATGCAAATTCACACAGATGCAGAAAAATCATTTTTATATATTTTTATTGAAAATCACAGTTTATGAAGGATCACATAGAACCCTAGAATATCGTAACCTCGAAAATAGTGTTAGACAACACTCTAGCCATACAGGCTCACTTAATCCAAAATATATCCACTTAATCCATTTAGACAATAGACTGGCCCCGAGACACTAAGTCAACCGAGCTCCAGCAGTCTGACTGCCTGTGTGATTGTGTCACGACCCAAAACAGGGGCCATGACCGGCGCTAGGGAACGGGAATTCTTTCGAATCCGGAACCCGTAGCAAGCCTAAAAATAAAATAAAAAATGCAATAATAACCATAAAAATATAATATGCAGCGGAAAATAAAATCATAAATATTACAATATCATCCATAACAACTAGATATAATTCAAAACTCATCACATCACATATATAATCTCATAAATGTATAATCTTTATACAAATCCAGTTTTACTATAATACATCTCTTTAAAATAAAGTACATAAAATCCAATACTTTAATTTACAACTACTGCAGTGTCTAGATAAAATAAATAAGACTCAAGTAGACAATTTACATAAAGAAGCCGGGGCGGAAGAAATCCGGCGTATCGACCTGCTACTGAGGTCTGAGGAAATTGACTCTCCTGAAAAATAGTCAACGGAGGGGAGTCAGACCTCACTGAGTGAATTACTATAATATATATACATACACTCTAAGTGATAATGCATACAGTCAACAGTATATGAGTAATATGTATATATACAGGCAAATTCATACAGATGCAGAAAAATCATTTTATATATTTTGTCTGAAAATCAACTTTTATGAAGGATCACATAGAACCCTAGAATAACGCAACCTCAGAAAATAGTGTTAAACAACACTCTAGCCATACAGGCTCACTGATTCCAAATATATCCACTTAATCCATATGGACAGTAGACTGGCCCCGAGACACTAAGTCAACCGAGCTCCAACAGTCTGACTGCCAGTGTGATTGGCCCCGAGACACTTGGTCAACCGAGCTCCAGCAATCACACCCACAAACCACATCTCACATATCAATAATCATAATCAAATCAATATCCGCAAATAGTTAGTAATATAGCCTAAAGCTATAGGCGTACCGGTACGTACTCGGTCCTAGTACTGCCCACTAGGTAGCACGTTCTATTGATATCCTTCAGTAATAAATAATAAAACATTCATTCACAAATACATGATGCATGAATTTAAATAAATCAACAATATAAACCATATATATACCGAAAATATACCAAACATAAACCAGGTATATTTTGAGTATATATACGTCAAATAAATTCAATCAAATCATGAATTAAACTAAAAATATATTTAAAAACATTTTAAATATATTTTATTAATAAAACATGTATATAATTTATTATATACCAAAAATATACCAAAAATATACTTGAATATAAATCATGTTATTTATGCATATTTAGTCAAAATAAAACATGCATTTTCTAAATCATGCATCATAAGCATATATATATAATATAGTAACTCACCTAATGCGCTCCACGAGACAGGTCCGACGGGCCTGGTCCACTAACCCTCGGTCTCGACGCAACTAAACAAGAAATAATTAATCGACATCAGAATAACCCTAACAGAAATCCTAGAATTCAATCTAGAGTATTCAACACAGAATCGGAAATTAGGGTTCGACTGGATATCACGTTTTACGAGAATTCTACCGAAAATCCGACAGAACCTCCCCTGTAAAACGGACATCTCTCTACTCAAAAGAGTAGAGCCGACCCTGCAAAGAAAATACACTTCAAAAATAAACACCACAATCAATCACAACCCCTCGGTCGGACTCCAGACTACAATCTGTCGACCGGGGTCCACAAACACAGAATATATATTCCAGATATAACAAAAATATCCTTAAAATCTAGAAATACATCTCATACGTAGAAATTGCAAAATAAATCTTGAAACACTATAAAAACCGATTAAAACTCATTTTACTAGAAAAACCGTATATTATATATATAATTGAAAATAATTCCCGGAAAATAGTTTTAATTAGTTAAAAATACTAAATATTTTGTAGAAATCATTTTTATACCTTAAATAAATATTAAAACCAATTAAATTACATTTTTAGACAATTTAGGGTAAAATTACCAAAATACCCCTATATATATATATATACCTAAATTACTTCAAAAATTCACCAAAAATCATACAATTATCCAAAATTAATTTTCTCAACATATTTATCAATAATATCAATAATTAAACTCAATTAACCAATTAAATTCAATTTAAAACACAATTAACTTAATTTTACAAAATCACATAAACTTCAATAATTAAAAATAAATACTTAGAAATTCATAAAAATTCCAAATAAATTCCTATAATTCATTTCAACACCTAATTCAACCATAAACTCCAATTTCATAATTTAAATAATTAATTTCCGAAAATTCGAAAATAATATTAAAATATTCAAAAATACCCAAAAATCCAAACAATCTCCAAAAATTCTACAAAAATTCATACATGAAGATTAAACTACCAGGAACAACATTTGTGAAGGAAGTTTCCATGAATCATCCAAATCGAAGCTCAAAAAAATCGAAAACCAAAAGTGGCCGAAATATTCAACTCAAAACCTAAGCAATTCTAGACCATTTTAGCTCAAACCAAAGCTAGAATAACACTCACCGGAGCTCAAGGAGAAGATAGAGACCGGCGGTGTCGAAAACGGTGGCCGGATGAGGGAGAAACGACGGTGGGAAGAAATGGTGGTCCGGCGGCACCCACGGGAAGAAGAAGAAGAAGAAGAAGAAAAAGAAAAAGAAAGAAAAGGAAGGAAAAAGAAAAAGAAAAAGAAAGAAAAAGGATAAGAAAAAAAAAGAAAAAAAATAAAATAAAATAAAATAATTAAATATTAATAAATAATAAATTTTAATAATTTAATAATAAATAAAATAATCAAATAATAATAAATAAATAATAAAATATTAGGGTAATAATAAACCCTAATTAAATAAATATACACACACATGCTTTATTTAATAATTTAAAAATATGTATGAGTTCATGCAAACCCGTAAATACATTTAAAATAATTAATAATACATTGTTTACGTGAAAATTTCCCCGAAAATGAAAGTCCTGGGAAAATTTTACGTAAAATACTGAAAATAATAGACAGTAATTAAAATAGGTTTAAAATACATATCAACTCATAAAAATATCGTATATACAGTCAAAATTATTGACACTGTATATCCCGGTACAGTGTAAAAATATTTTAAAAAAAACACGGGATATTACAGTCTTCCCCCCTTACAAGAATTCGTCCCCGAATTCTAAAAACAAGATTATAGAATCAGGAAGGAAAGAGATACGGGTAAGAAGCTCGCATCTCAGCTTCAGTCTCCCACATATGCTCTTCAACTCTGTCGCTACGCCACAAAACCTTGACCATCGGAATCTGCTTCGATCGCAACTGTCGAACCTGAAAATCAACGATCGCCACAGGTTCTTCCACAAACGTCAAATCTTCACTCACTTCCACACTGTCAGGTTGCAACACATGTGAAGGATCTGAGATATACTTCCTCAACATCGAGATATGAAATACTGGATGCACTTGGGACATACTCGGAGGCAAATCCAACCGATATGCAACAGTGCCAACTCTCTCCAGAATCTCAAACGGTCCAATATATCTCGGTGCTAACTTACCCTTCCTGCCAAATCTCATCACACCCTTCATCGGAGATACTTTCAGAAAAACGAAATCTCCAACCTGAAACTCCACATCTCTGCGCCTAGGATCCGCATAACTCTTCTGTCTACTAACTGCGGTCTCTAATCTGCGCTTGATCACGGTGACTTTCTCTGCAGCATCCTGAACCATCTCTGGTCCAGTCAAAGCTCTCTCACCAATCTCATCCCAACTCAACGGGGATCTACACATCCTTCCATACAACGCCTCATACAGTGCCATACCAATACTGCTATGGTAGCTGTTATTATATGCAAACTCCACAAGCGACAAATGATCATCCCAGCTACCTCCCAAATCCAAGACACACATCCTCAACATATCTTCCAGTGTCTGGATCGTCCTCTCAGACTGACCATCTGTCTGAGGATGAAAAGCAGTACTGAAATCCAACCTAGTGCCCATCGCTTCCTGCAACTTCTGCCAAAAACGAGAAGTAAACACCGAACCTCTGTCTGACACAATGGACACAGGTACTCCATGAAGGCAAACAATATGCTTCACGTACAACTTCGCCAATCTAGCAACTGAATATGTGGCTTTCACAGGCAAGAAATGTGCAGACTTCGTCAATCTGTCTACAATCACCCAGATGGAATCGTATCCATCCTTCGAACGAGGTAAACCGACCACAAAATCCATAGCTATCCTTTCCCACTTCCACTCGGGAATAGGAAGAGGCTGAAGCTTCCCAGAAGGCTTCTGATGTTCGGCTTTCACTTGCTGATACGTCAAGCACTTAGCAACATAATCGGCAACATCCTTCTTCAATCCATCCCACCAGTATAGATCTCTGATACTGTGGTACATCTTAGTAACACCAGGATGAACGCTGTAGGCTGTAGAATGTGCTTCCTTTAAGATCTCTTCTCTCAAATCATCCACATCAGGAACACACAATCTACCACTGATGCACAACACACCATCATCATCGAGTGTGAAATCAGTGAACTTCCCTGCTCTGACATTCTCTGCAAGCTCTTCCAGAATAGGATCTCGGCTCTGAGCTGCTTTAATCCTATCCCTTAGTACAGATCGTACTTTAAACTGAGCTAACAGTCCACCTGATCTACTGATCTTTATCATCAGACCTTGATCCACCATCAGATGCAACTCCTGGATCAATGGTTTCCTCTCAACACCGATGTGAGCAAGACTACCTGAAGACTTCCTACTCAAGGCATCTGCTACCACATTAGCTTTACCCGGATGGTAAAGAATCTCGCAATCATAATCCTTCAACAATTCCAACCATCTTCTCTGCCTCAGATTCAAATCTCGCTGCTGGAAAATGTACTTAAGGCTCTTGTGATCAGTAAATATCTCACAAGTCACCCCGTACAAATAATGTCTCCAAATCTTCAAAGCAAATATCACTGCAGCCATCTCTAGATCATGTGTGGGATAGTTCTGCTCATGCTTCTTCAACTGCCTCGAAGCATAGGCTATCACCCTTCCATTCTGCATCAACACACAACCAAGACCAATTCTAGAGGCATCACAGTAAACTGTGAACTTATCCACACTATTAGGCAAAGCTAATACTGGCGCTGTGGTCAACTTCTCCTTCAACAACTGAAAACTATTCTCACAAGCTTCTGACCACTCGAATCTAACATTCTTCTGAGTCAAGCGAGTCATAGGGGCTGCTATCTTGGAAAAATCCTGCACAAACCGCCTATAATACCCGGCTAAACCCAGAAAACTCCGAATCTCAATAACTGAAGTAGGTCTAGGCCACTCAGATACTGCTTCAACCTTCTGTGGATCAACCTGAATACCTTCTTTAGACACTACGTGTCCAAGAAAAGAAACACTCTCCATCCAGAAATCACACTTCGAGAATTTAGCATAAAGCTGATGATCTCTCAGTGTCTGTAGTACAATCCTCAAGTGATATACGTGCTCTTCCATACTCCTCGAATATACTAGTATATCATCAATGAAGACTACCACAAACCGATCCACATACGGTCTGAATACTCTGTTCATCAGGTCCATAAAAGCTGCTGGTGCATTAGTCAAACCAAAAGACATCACCAGAAACTCATAATGGCCATATCGAGTGCGGAATGCTGTCTTAGGAATATCAGCTTCACTAATCCGCAGCTGATGATAACCCGACCTCAAGTCAACCTTAGAAAAGAACTGTGCACCCAGGAGCTGATCAAACAAATCATCTATCCTCGGGAGAGGATACTTGTTCTTCACTGTCACCTTGTTAAGCTCTCTGTAGTCAATGCACAGTCTCAGGGTACCATCCTTCTTCTTCACAAACAAGACTGGTGCACCCCAAGGAGAAACACTAGGTCTGATAAAACCCTTATCCAACAACTCTTGCAATTGCTCCTTCAACTCTCTCAACTCTGCAGGAGCCATACGATAGGGTGGCATAGATATAGGAGTAATACCTGGAACCACATCTATACAGAACTCAATCTCTCTATGAGGTGGTAAACCTGGCAACTCCTCGGGAAAAACATCAGGAAACTCACAAGCAACAGGAACATCTGTGAGTGACAACTTCTCCACTGACGTATCCCTAACCAATGCCAAAAACCCCTAACAACCTTTCCTCAACAACTTCCTAGCTGAAATAACAGAAATAAGATTCTGAGGTGCTGAACTCCTATCACCAACAAACTTAAATTCTACTTCACCAGGAATTCTGAAAATCACCTCCTTATTTCTGCAATCAACCACGGCAAAGTGCTGAGACAACCAATCCATTCCCAGAATAACATCAAACTCCATCACATCCAACAAAATCAAATCGACGGATAATTCTCTATCTCCCACGAGAACTGGACAACCAGAAAGAACAATATCGGCGTCCAAAGAATCACTCAGAGGAGTGGCAACAGACAAAGGAAAAGCCATTCTCGAAGCTTGCCAACAAGATTTAGAAGCAAAAACAGGAGAAACAAACGAATGCGTGGCACCCGGATCAAACAAAACCAAAGCATCCAGGTAACAAACAGAAAGAATACCTGCCACGACTGCATTAGATGCCTGAGCATCCTGCTGAGTCAGATGAAAAACTCTGGCCTGACCTCGACCTCCCTGCTGACTGGTAGAAGCCTGGCCAACACCTCTAGCACCTCCCTGCCTAACTAATCTCAGCTCGATCTCCTTAGCTAGCTCAATCACCGACTCGAGAGTAAGACCTGCTGTAGGCATACCAGCAAAAGCTGAACCCAAACCAGTAACATAGGTAGTAACCGCGAAATACTGATCTCGCATCAGATCCTCAGCATATCTACCCAGACGAAGGAACTCTCGGGTATACTCCTCTACAGATCGATCTCCACGAGAAATACTAGTCAAACGAAGACGATAGCTCAAACGAAGAGGCTCTGGACAAAATCTCCTCATGAATCGCTCTCGAAACTGAGCCCATGTCATCGTCATCATATAGGGCTGGATCATCTGAATAAACCAATCTAGAGCTGGTCCCTCAACAGACAACTCAACGATCATGATCCTCTGATACTCGGTATGAGCAGTCCGAGTCCTAGTCTCAATCGCATGCAGAAAATCTAAAGGATCAGAAGTCCCATCAAAAGCAATCCTGCCAACTCGGGCATAGAACAAAGCTGCCTCAGGGTCAGACATACCCTGCTGATAGGCAGGCTGAACAACTGGAGGAACAGGAACATCAAACTCAGGCTCAACAGGCTCCTCGTCCTGTAACTCTCTCTGCCTACGGCGACCTGCCGCTCCTCGAGGTCTACCCCTGCCACGACCTCTACGTCTAACTGGCGGCTCAGGAGGTAAAACCTCGTCCTGAAAAGACTCATCATCCTCGGCCTCAACGACCGGTGGAGCGACACGCGCTCGCCTCCTCATTCTGAAAAGACAAACGGAAAGATTCAGACAAAACAGACAACGGAGGAATAATGCTGAAAACTACAGCAAGGAATACTCATCAAGACATACTCGAACCTAATACACTGCAGTAGTCCAACAGAAAACACAACTTTAAAACTAGGGCCACAACTCACAAAACTAAGCCCTGACACAGAACTCCACTCAGATACGAACTTCGCTCTGATACCAACTTTGTCACGACCCAAAACAGGGGCCATGACCGGCGCTAGGGAACGGGAATTCTTTCGAATCCGAAACCCGTAGCAAGCCTAAAAATAAAATAAAAAATGCAATAATAACCATAAAAATATAATATGCAGCGGAAAATAAAATCATAAATATTACAATATCATCCATAACAACTGGATATAATTCAAAACTCATCACATCACATATATAATCTCATAAATGTATAATCTTTATACAAATCCAGTTTTACTATAATACATCTCTTTAAAATAAAGTACATAAAATCCAATACTTTAATTTACAACTACTGCAGTGTCTAGATAAAATAAATAAGACTCAAGTAGACAATTTACATAAAGAAGCCGGGGCGGAAGAAATCCGGCGTATCGACCTGCTACTGAGGTCTGAGGAAGTTGACTCTCCTGAAAAATAGTCAACGGAGGGGAGTCAGACCTCACTGAGTGAATTACTATAATATATATACATACACTCTAAGTGATAATGCATACAGTCAACAGTATATGAGTAATATGTATATATACAGGCAAATTCATACAGATGCAGAAAAATCATTTTATATATTTTGTCTGAAAATCAACTTTTATGAAGGATCACATAGAACCCTAGAATAACGCAACCTCAGAAAATAGTGTTAAACAACACTCTAGCCATACAGGCTCACTGATTCCAAATATATCCACTTAATCCATATGGACAGTAGACTAGCCCCGAGACACTAAGTCAACCGAGCTCCAGCAGTCTGACTGCCAGTGTGATTGGCCCCGAGACACTTGGTCAACCGAGCTCCAGCAATCACACCCACAAACCACATCTCACATATCAATAATCATAATCAAATCAATATCCGCAAATAGTTAGTAATATAGCCTAAAGCTATAGGCGTACCGGTACGTACTCGGTCCTAGTGCTGCCCACTAGGTAGCACGTTCTATTGATATCCTTCAGTAATAAATAATAAAACATTCATTCACAAATACATGATGCATGAATTTAAATAAATCAACAATATAAACCATATATATACCGAAAATATACCAAACATAAACCAAGTATATTTTGAGTATATATACGTCAAATAAATTCAATCAAATCATGAATTAAACTAAAAATATATTTAAAAACATTTTAAATATATTTTATTAATAAAACATGTATATAATTTATTATATACCAAAAATATACCAAAAATATACTTGAATATAAATCATGTTATTTATGCATATTTAGTCAAAATAAAACATGCATTTTCTAAATCATGCATCATAAGCATATATATATAATATAGTAACTCACCTAATGCGCTCCACGAGACAGGTCCGACGGGCCTGGTCCACTAACCCTCGGTCTCGGCGCAACTAAACAAGAAATAATTAATCGACATCAGAATAACCCTAACAGAAATCCTAGAATTCAATCTAGAGTATTCAACACAGAATCGGAAATTAGGGTTCGACTGGATATCACGTTTTACGAGAATTCTACCGAAAATCCGACAGAACCTCCCCTGTAAAACGGACATCTCTCTACTCAAAAGAGTAGAGCCGACCCTGCAAAGAAAATACACTTCAAAAATAAACACCACAATCAATCACAACCCCTCGGTCGGACTCCAGACTACAATCTGTCGACCGGGGTCCACAAACACAGAATATATATTCCAGATATAACAAAAATATCCTTAAAATCTAGAAATACATCTCATACGTAGAAATTGCAAAATAAATCTTGAAACACTATAAAAACCGATTAAAACTCATTTTATTAGAAAAACCGTATATTATATATATAATTGAAAATAATTCCCGGAAAATAGTTTTAATTAGTTAAAAATACTAAATATTTTGTAGAAATCATTTTTATACCTTAAATAAATATTAAAACCAATTAAATTACATTTTTAGACAATTTAGGGTAAAATTACCAAAATACCCCTATATATATATATATACCTAAATTACTTCAAAAATTCACCAAAAATCATACAATTATCCAAAATTAATTTTCTCAACATATTTATCAATAATATCAATAATTAAACTCAATTAACCAATTAAATTCAATTTAAAACACAATTAACTTAATTTTACAAAATCACATAAACTTCAATAATTAAAAATAAATACTTAGAAATTCATAAAAATTCCAAATAAATTCCTATAATTCATTTCAACACCTAATTCAACCATAAACTCCAATTTCATAATTTAAATAATTAATTTCCGAAAATTCGAAAATAATATTAAAATATTCAAAAATACCCAAAAATCCAAACAATCTCCAAAAATTCTACAAAAATTCATACATGAAGATTAAACTACCAGGAACAACATTTGTGAAGGAAGTTTCCATGAATCATCCAAATCGAAGCTCAAAAAAATCGAAAACCAAAAGTGGCCGAAATATTCAACTCAAAACCTAAGCAATTCTAGACCATTTTAGCTCAAACCAAAGCTAGAATAACACTCACCGGAGCTCAAGGAGAAGATAGAGACCGGCAGTGTCGAAAACGGTGGCCGGATGAGGGAGAAACGACGGTGGGAAGAAATGGTGGTCCGGTGGCACCCACGGGAAGAAGAAGAAGAAGAAGAAGAAAAAGAAAAAGAAAGAAAAGGAAGGAAAAAGAAAAAGAAAAAGAAAGAAAAAGGAAAAGAAAAAAAAAGAAAAAAAATAAAATAAAATAAAATAATTAAATATTAATAAATAATAAATTTTAATAATTTAATAATAAATAAAATAATCAAATAATAATAAATAAATAATAAAATATTAGGGTAATAATAAACCCTAATTAAATAAATATACACACACAGGCTTTATTTAATAATTTAAAAATATGTATGAGTTCATGCAAACCCGTAAATACATTTAAAATAATTAATAATACATTGTTTACGTGAAAATTTCCCCAAAAATGAAAGTCCCGGGAAAATTTTACGTAAAATACTGAAAATAATAGACAGTAATTAAAATAGGTTTAAAATACATATCAACTCATAAAAATATCGTATATACAGTCAAAATTATTGACACTGTATATCCCGGTACAGTGTAAAAATATTTTAAAAAAAACACGGGATATTACAGATTGGCCCCGAGACACTTGATCAACCGAGCTCCAGCAATCACACCTCCAAACCATAACTCACACATCAGATTATCATACCCAATCAATATCCATAAATAGTTAGTAATATAGCCTAAATGCTATAGGCGTACCGGTACGTACTCGGTCCTAGTGCTGCCCACTAGGTAGCATGTTCTATCGATATCCTTCATTAATAAATATAAAACATTCATTCACAAATAAATGATGCATGAATTTAAATGAAATACAATATAAACCATATATATACCGAAAATATACCAAAAGTAAACCAGGTATATTTTGAGTATATATACATCAAATAAATCCAGTCAAATTACAAAATAAACTAAAGATACATTTAAAAACATTTTAAACACAGTTCATTAATAAAACATGCATATAATTTAATATATATAAAAAATAAACCAAAAATATACTTAAATACAAATCACATTATTTATGCATTTTAATCAAGATAAAACATATATTTCTAAATCATGCATCCTAAAGCATATATATATAGTATAGTAACTCACAAATTAGTGCGCTCCTCGAGATGGATCCAACGGGCCTGGTCCACTAGCCCTCGGTCTCGGCGCAACTAAATAAACAATAAATAACCGACATACATTAGAATAAACCTAACAGAAAATCCTAGAATTCGATCTAGAGTATTAAACATAGAATCGATATCAGGGTTCGTCCGAATATCACGTTTTACGAGAATTCTACCTAAAATCCGGTAGAACCTCCCCTGTAAAACGGACATCTCTCTACTCAAAGAGTAGAGCCGACCCTGCAAAGAAATACACTTCGAAAAATAAGCTCAACAACTCATCCACAACCCCTCGGTCGGACTCCAAACTACAATCTACCGATCGGGGTCCACAAACACAGAACAATTCCAGAAATACCAAAAATACCCTTATCTCATAGAAATACATTTTATAGGTAGAAATTACATAATTAACCTTAAAACATATTAAAAACCGATAAAAACTCATTTTATTAGTAAAATCGTATATTATATATATAATTGAAATAATTCACGAAAAATAGTTTTAATTAGTTAAAAATACCAAATAATTTATAGAAATCATTTTTATACCTTAAATAACTATTAAAACCAATTAAATTACATTTTTAGCCAATTTTATGTAAAATTACCAAAATACCCCTATATATATAAATATACTAAAATTACTTCAAAAATTCACCAAAAATTGTATAATTATCCAAAATTAATTTTCTCAACATATTTATCAATCATATCAATAATTAAACTCAATTAACCAATTAATTTCAATTAAAAACACATTTAACCCTAATTTTCCAAAATTCCATAAACTTCAATAATTCAAAATAAATACATAGAAATTCATAAAAATTCCAAATAAATTCCTATAATTCATTTCAACATCTAATTTAACCATAAAACACAATTTCATAATTTAAATAATTAATTTCCAAAAATTAGAAAATAATATTAAAATATTCAAAAATACCCAAAAATCCAAACAAGCTCCAAAAATTCCACAAAAATTCATACATGTAGATTAAGCTACTAGGATCAAAATTTGTGAAGGAATTATTCATGAATCAACCAATAAAAATTCTAAAAAAAATCAAAAACCCAATATGGCCGAAATTGAAAATTCAAAACCTTAGCAAATCTAGACCATTTAAGCTCAAACCAAAGCTATAATCACACTCATCGGTGCTCAAGGAGAAGAAAGAGACCGGCGGTGTCAAAAATGGTGGCCGAAATCATCGTCGACGGCGAGGAGAGGAAGTTTCGGCCAAATGAAGAAAAATAGCTCGCCGGCGCCGGGGAAGGAGGCTGCTGGCGGCGGGGGACGGTTGAGGACGACGGTGGCAAGCCGGGAGGCACACCAACGGTAGTGGAATGGCGTGACAGACGGTGGTTGGTGGTGAGGGAGTGGTCGGGCATGGGGAAGGAGAAGAAGAAGAAGAAGAAGAAGAAAAAGAAAAGAAAAGAAAAAGAAAAGAAAAGAAAAATAAAAATAAAAAAGAAAAAAGAAAAAGAAAAATAATAAAAATTTTAATAAAATATTTGAAAAATTTCACATCCACACATATAATTTAATATTTTAATAATTTAATAATAAATAAAAATAATTAAATAACAATAAATTAATAAACAAATAATAAAATATTAGGGTAATATATATTAAACCCTAATTAAATAAATATTTCACACATACACGGTGTTTAGTAATTTAAAAATACGTATGAGTTCATGCAAGTCCAAAAATATATTTAAAATAATTAATAATAAATTATTTACGTGAAAATTTCCCCGAAAATGCAAGTCCCGGGAAAATTTTACGTAAAACACTGTAAATAATATACAATAATTAAAATAGGTTTTAAATACATATCAACTCATGAAAATATCGTAATATATACAAAAATTATTAACACTGCATATCCCGGTACAGTGTAAAAATATTTTAAAAACACGGGATATTACAATTATGGTCAATTGTGAGATTGTTGTATTGTATTTATATGAGATATGTACTTTAAATATTTGAACCGAAACTTGTATTAAAGGATTTATTTATATATGAGATGAGGATTTGATTTAATTTCATTTGGTGGAAATGTTATTTTAATACTTTATGATTTTATTTCTGATGCATAATATTTTACTCAATTATGTTATTATTATTATTGCATTTTTTTTAGGCTTGCTACGGGTTCCGGATTTGAAAGAATTCCCATTCCCTAGCGCCGGTCATGGCCCCTGTTTTGGGTCGTGACATTAGTGTTGCCCACTAAGAAGCACGTTCTATTGATATCCTTCACTTAGAATAAATCATTCATTTAAAAAATAATTAATGTAGAACAATATTCATAATAGTAAAACCAACTATATATATATATGTGTGTGTGTGTGTGTGTGTGTGTTAAATAAAATATGAAATAAACTAAAGATAAATCATTAATATTATTAAAAACAATTTAAATGTATAACAATAATATAACATGCATTTTCTTAAAAATATGCTTAAATATACAAAAGATATGCCCTAAGTACACAAATCATTTAATAAAGTATTTATATATATATATATGTGTGTGTGTGTGTGTGTGTGTGTGTGTGTGTGTTAAATAAAATATGAAATAAACTAAAGATAAATCATTAATATTATTAAAAACAATTTAAATGTATAACAATAATATAACATGCATTTTCTTAAAAATATACTTAAATATACAAAAGATATGCCCTAAGTACACAAATCATTTAATAAAGTATTTATTTATAAATGTTCATTTAAATATGTGTTTAGGTTTAACATATATTCAGAAATATACTAAAAATAAACCTAATTATCTAGCATGCATATATATAAAAAAAATAAACCCTAAATATACCACTAATGTGTTAGGTTTAATTTAATAATAAAAGATGTATTTATTTGGAAATAAATAAAAAATATATCAAAAATAAACTTAAAAATAATTTAAGTGTAGGTTTATAATATAACATGCAATTATTTAAGAATAAACCTAAATTATAGTAATCATTTAATAAAATAATTATAGTTCGATGCACATTTAAATCATGTATAAATATTAAATTATAACAAACATAAACCTAAATATCTAACATACATATATCAAAAATAAACTCTAAATATACCAGTGATATATTAAATGTATATAGAAAATATACAAACATTTATATATCAAGATATACTAAAAATAAACCGAAAATATAGCAAATCATATTATAATTAAATTACTATTTAAACATATAATGAAAATGAAAAATCCTAAGTCATGCATCCTATATGCAATGCATATATATATAGTGTAATAACTCACATGTTAGTGCTCCACGAGACAAATTCGATGGGCCTGATCCATTAGGCCTCGGTCTCAGCGCAGCTAGACAAACAAATGACAACATGAATCAGAATAAATTTAACGGAAATTCTAAAGACTCGATCTAGAATTTTAGACACAGAATTAGAATATGAATTTGACCGAACATCACGTTTTACGAGAATTCTATCGAAAATCCAACAGAACCTCCCCTGTAAAACGGACATCTCTCTAGTTAAAGAGTAGAGCCGGTCCTGCAAAGAAAACACACTTCGGAATAAACACAAAATTACAACCACAATCCCTCGGTCGGACTCCAAACTACAAATCATCGGTCGAGGTTCACAATTCACGAAATATTTATAAAATACTGAAAATACCCTTATATAATAAAAATACATTTTATAATTCCAAATTACATAATTAACCCTAAAACTTATTAAAAACCGATAAAAACTCATTTATTTAGAAAAATTGTATATTATATATATAATTTGAAAATAATTTACGAAAAATAGTTTTAATTAGTTAAAAATACTAAATAATTTGTAGAAATCATTTTTATACCCTAAATAACTATTAAAACCGATTTAATTACATTTTTAGCCAACTTAGCGTAAAATCACCAAAATACCCCTACTATATATACATTCACTAAAATAAATCCAAAAATTCACCAAAAATAATATAATTACTCAAAATTAGTTTTCTCAACATATATTTCAATAATATCAATAAATATACTAAATTAACCAATTTATTTCAATTAAACACATAATTAACCTTATTTTTCAAAATTACATAAACTTAATAAATTCCAAATAAATATATAAAAATTCACAAAAATTACAAATAAATTTCTATAATTCATTTCAACACCTATAATCACCATAAAACACAATTTCACAATTTAAGTAATTAATTTTCGAAAATTAGAAAATATTAATAAAATAATAAAAAATTCACAAAAATTAAAATAAATTTAAAAAATTCTAAAAAAATTACATAATGTAGATTAAGCTTCCAGGAACAAAGTTTGTGAAGGAAGTTTTCATGAATCAATCAAATTGAAGCTAAAAAAATTTGAAACCCAAAATGGCTGATTTGAAGAAATTGAAACCTAAGCAATTCTAGACCAAATCAAGTGAAAAAAAACTTGGAATCACACTCACCAGAGCTCAAGGAGAAGATAGAGACTGACGGCATCAAATTTGATGGCCGGAAAGTGCTTGATCGGAGTTAGGAGCAACTTTCGGTCTCTTGATGAAAATTCGGCCAAATAACGCCGGAAATGGGAGCTTTAGGTGGTGGAAATCGCTGGAGGTGGACGAAGAAGAAGGCTGAGGGATATAGTGACAGCAAGAAAACCAACTTGAAAATGGCTGGAAATGGTGAAAATTATGTTGGGAAGAAGAAGATGCAGGGAGGGGCAAAACTGTAATTTCTGCAAACTTTATAATTTTAATTAAAAATTGTGTATATTTGTATATATATATATATATATGTCCACACTAGATTATAGTAATATATATATTCCCACACACAAATAATACTCACCACACAAATATTTTAATATATTTAATAATTTATACACTTAAAATTAATTAATTAATACAAAAATTAAATAATAAAATTAAGGAAATTAATTAAGCTCTAATTAATTTAAATAAATACACATATATACATTTTATTTAGCACTTAAAAATTATGTATGAGTTCATGCAAATTCGTAAAACTAGTCAAAATAAATAGTTTTAAATTATTTACGTATCAATTTCCCCGAAAATACAATTCCCGAGAAAATTTTACGTAAAGTACTTAAAATAATATAAAATAATTAAAATTAGCTTTAAACTGTAATATCCCGTGTTTTTAAAATATTTTTACACTGTACCGGGATATGCAGTGTTAACAATTTCTGTATATTAGATGATATTTTTACGAGTTAATATGTATTTAAAATTTATTTTAATTACTGTGTATTATTTCCAGTATTTTACGTAAAATTTTCCCGGGACTTGCATTTTCGGGGAAATTTTCACGTAAACAATTTCTTATTAATTATTTTAAATATATTTTCGGACTTGCATGAATTCATACGTATTTTTAAAATACTAAATAAAGCCTATGTGTGTGTATATTTATTTAATTAGGGTTTAATATATATTACCCTAATATTTTATTATTTGTTTATTTATTTATTGTTATTTAATTATTTTATGAATTATTAAATTATTAAAATTATTTTATTATTATTTAATTATTTTATTTTATTTTTCTTTTTCTTTTTTCTTTTTCTTTTCTTTCTTTTCTTTTTCTTTTTCTTCTTCTTTTTCTTCTTCTTCTTCTTCTTTCTTTCTCTCCCGCGCCCGACCACCACCCACCTCACCCCTCACCGCTGCAACTCTGGTCACCTACCGTCGGTGTGCCTCCCGACTTGCCACCGCCGTTCCCAGCCGTCCCCCGCCGCCAGCAGCTCCTTTCCCCGGCGCCGGCAGCCCCATTTTCCTCTTTTGGCCAAAAATCTTCCCTTTACCGTTTCTCCCATTTTCGGCCACCGTTTTTGACCCCGTCGGTCTCTTTCTTCTCCTTGAGCTCTGGTGAGTGTGATTCTAGCTTTGGTTTGAGCTAAAATGGTTTAGATTTGCTTAGGTTTTGATTTTTCCAATTCGGTCACATTAGGGTTTTTGATTTTTTTGAGCTTCGAATTGGTTGATTCATGAAAAATCCCTTCACAAATGTTGATTCTAGTAGCTTAATCTACATGTATGAATTTTTGTAGAATTTTTGGAGATTTTTTTAATTTTTGGGTATTTTTGAATATTTTAATATTATTTTCTAATTTTCGGAAATTAATTATTTAAATTATGAAATTTGAGTTTATGGTTAAATTAGGTGTTAAAATGAATTATAGGAATTTATTTGGAATTTTTTATGAATTTCTAAGTATTTATTTTGAATTATTGAAGTTTATGGAATTTTGGGAAAATTAGGTTAAATATGTTTTTATTTGAAATTAATTGGTTAATTAAGCTTAATTATTGATATTATTGATAAATATGTTGAGAAAATTAATTTTGGATAATTGTATAATTTTTGGTGAATTTTTGAAGTAATTTAAGTATATTTATATATATAGGGGTATTTTGGTAATTTTACCCTAAATTGTCTAAAAATGTAATTTAATTGGTTTTAATAGTTATTTAAAGTATAAAAATGATTTCTACAAATTATTTGGTATTTTTAACTAATTAAAACTATTTTTCGTGAATTATTTTCAATTATATATATAATATATGATTTTTCTAATAAAATGAGTTTTATTGATTTTTATAGTGTTTTAAGGCTAATTATGTAATTTCTACTTATAAAATGAATTTCTATGTTGTAAGGATATTTTTGGTATTCTTGGAATTATTCTGTGTTTGAGGACCCCGGTCGGTAGATTGTAGTCTGGAGTCCGACCGAGGGGTTATGGATTTGTGTTGTGCTTGTATTTCATAGTGTATTTATTTGCAGGGTCAGCTCTACTCTTTTGAGTAGAGAGATGTCCGTTTTACAGGGGAGGTTCTGCCGGATTTTCGGTAGAATTCTCGTAAAACGTGATATCCAGTCGAACCCTAATTTCTGATTCTGTGTTAAATACTCTAGATTGAATTCTAGGATTTCTGTTAGGGTTTATTCTGATGTCGGTTATTTATTGCTTGTTTAGTTGCACCGAGACCGAGGGCTAGTGGACCAGGCCCGTCGGACCTGTCTCGTGGAGCGCATTAGGTGAGTTACTATACTATATATATATATGCTTAGGATGCATGATTTAGAAATACATGTTTTATGTTGATTAAATATGCATAAATAAATTGATTATTTCTTAAGTTTATATTAAGTATATTTTTGGTTTATTTTTGGTATATATTAAATTATATGCATATTTTGTAAATAAAATATACTTAAAATGTTTTTAAATATATTTCCAACTTAATTTATAGTTTGATTGAATTCATTTGACGTATATATACTCGAAATATACCTGGTTTACTTTTGGTATATTTCTGGTATATATATGGATTATATTGTTATTTCATTTACATTCATGCATCATTTATTTTTGTGAATGAATGTTTTATATATTTAATGATGAAGGATATCGATGGAATGTGCTACCTAGTGGGCAGCACTAGGACCGAGTACGTACCGGTACGCTTATAGCTTTAGGCTATATTACTAACTTATTTATGGATATTGATTTGATGTGATTATTGATGTGTGAGATATGGTTTGGAGGTGTGATTGCTGGAGCTCGGTTGACCAAGTGTCTCGGGGCCAATCACACAGGCAGTCAGACTGCTGGAGCTCGGTTGACTTAGTGTCTCAGGGCCAGTCTACTGTTTAAATGGATTAACTGGATATATTTGGAATAAGTGAGCCTGTATGGCTAGAGTGTTGTTTAACACTATTTTCTGAGATTGCGATATTCTAGGGTTCTATGTGATCCTTCATAAAAGATGATTTTCAGACAAAATATATAAATGATTTTATTGCATCTGTGTGTAATTGCCTGTATATATATATTAGATATATACTGTTGACTGTATGCATTATCATTTAGTGTGTATGTATATATATTATAGTAATTCACTCAGTTAGGTCTGACTCCCCTCCGTTGATAATTTTTCAGGAGAGTAAACTTCTTCAGACCTCAGTAGCAGGTCGATACGCCGGATTTCTTCCGCCCCGGCTTCTTTGTGCAAATTATTTACTTGAGTCTTATTTATTTTATCTAGACACTACAGTAGTTGTGAATTAAAGTATTGGATTTCATGTATTTTATTTAAAGAGATGTATTATATTGAAACTGGATTTGTATTAAAAGATTTATATATCTATGAGATGAGATTTAACTTAAATCCAGTTGGTGTATATACTATTGTGATATTTATGATTTTTATTTCTGCCGCATATAATATTGTTATTGTTATTATTGCATGATTTATTTTATTTTTAGGCTTGCTACGGGTTCCGGATTCGAAAGAATTCCCGTTCCCTAGCGCCGGTCATGGCCCCTGTTTTGGGTCGTGACAAAGTTGGTATCAGAGCAAAGTTCTGTGTCAGGGCTTAGTTCTGTGAGTTGTGGCCCTAGTTTTAAAGTTGTGTTTTCTGTTGGACTACTGCAGTGTATTAGGTTCGAGTATGTCTTGATAAGTATTCCTTGCTGTAGTTTTCAATGTTATTCCTCTATTGTCTGTTTTGTCTGAATCTTTCCATTTGTCTTTTCAGAATGAGGAGGCGAGCGCGTGTCGCTCCACCGGTCATTGAGGCCGAGGATGATGAGTCTTTTCAGGATGAGGTTTTACCTCCTGAGCAGCCAGTTAGACGTAGAGGTCATGGCAGAGGTAGACCTCGAGGAGCGGCAGGTCACCATAGGCAGAGAGAGTTACAGGACAAGGAGCCTGTAGAGCCTGAATTTGATGTTCTTGTTCCTCCAGTTGTTCAGCCTGCCTATCAGCAGGGTATGTCTGACCCTGAGGCAGCTTTGTTCTATGCCCGAGTTGGCAGGATTGCTTTCGATGGTACTTTCGATCCGTTAGATTTTCTACATATGATTGAGACTAGGACTCGGACTGCTCATACCGAGTACCAGCGGATCATGATTGTTGAGTTGTCTGTCGAGGGACCAGCCTTAGATTGGTTCATTCAGATGATCCAGCCCTATATGATGACGATGACATGGGCTCAGTTTCGAGAGCGATTTATGAGGAGATTCTGTCCAGAGCCTCTTCGTTTGAGCTATCGTCTCCGGTTGACTAGTATTTCTCATGGAGATCGATTTGTAGAGGAGTATACCCGAGAGTTTCTTCGTCTGGGTAGATATGCTGAGGATTTGATGCGAGATCAGTATTTTGCGGTCACTACATATGTTACTGGTTTGGGTTCAGCTTTTGCTGGTATGCCTACAGTAGGCCTTACTTTGGAGTCTGTAATTGAGTTGGCCAAGGAGATTGAGCTGAGACTAGTTAGGCAGGGAGCGATGCCTGATTATTACCAGCTAGGAGTTCAGTCGAGTGGATTGTAGGCTACTCCGTATTCGAGTTTTCATGTTGGATCGAGTAGTCAACAGAGAGGTCCGACTCAGCAGAGTCAGAGACAGCAGCAGCGAGTGCATCGGAGCAGTAGACATGGCCGTGGAGATCAGCGTAGATCGTTCAGGTTTGGGTCAGGTGCTTCGAGCAGCAGCGTGGTCGTAGTTCTGGATCAGCGGCCAGTGTTTGTCAGACTTGTGGTAGAGTCCATTAGGGACCGTGTTATCTGACACTACTGACATCCTTCAGATGCGGGCAGACAGGACATTTTGCTAGATCGTGTCCTTACTCCGAGTATCAGCAGCAGCAGATTCTGCGATTCCCACAGCAGTCGATTGCTAGTGCAGCACCCGTGCCATTTCAATTACCACCAGCCCAGCATCAGAGTTCCACTCAGTTTGTTCCACAGCAGAGTCATGGTAGAGGTACTAGAGGAGGTGCCAGAGGTGTTGGCCAGGCTTCTACCAGTCAGCAGGAAGGTCGAGGTCAGGCCAAAGTCTTTCATCTTACTCAGCAGGATGCTCAGGCATCTAATGCAGTCGTGGCAGGTATTGTTTCTGTTTGTTACCTGGATGCATGGGTTTTGTTAGATTCGGGTGCCACGCATTCGTTTGTTTCTCCTATTTTTGCTTCTAAATCTTGTTGACAAGCTTCGAGGATGGCTTTTCCTTTGTCTGTTGCCACTCCTCTGAGCGATTCTTTGGACGCCGATATTGTTCTTTCTGGTTGTCCAGTTCTCGTGGGAGATAGAGAATTAACCGCTGATTTGATATTATTGGATGTGATGGAGTTTGATGTTATTTTGGGAATGGATTGGTTGTCTCAGCACTATGTCGTGGTAGATTGCAGGAATAAAGAGGTGACTTTTAGAATTCCTGGTGAAGAAGATTTTAAGTTTGTTGGTGATAGGAGTTCAGCACCTCAAAATCTTATTTCTGTTATTACGACTAGGAAGTTATTGAGGAAAGGATGTCAGGGATATTTGGCATTGGTCAGGGATAATTCAGTGGAGAAGTTGTCACTCACAAATGTTCCGGTTGCTTGTGAGTTTCCTGATGTTTTTCTTGAGGAGTTGCCAGGTTTACCACCTCATAGAGAGACTGAGTTTTGTATAGATGTGGTTCCAGGTACTACTCCTATATCTATGCCACCCTATCGTATGGCTCCTGCAGAGTTGAGAGAGTTGAAGGAGCAGTTGCAAGAGTTGTTGGATAAAGGTTTTATCAGACCTAGTGTTTCTCCTTGGGGTGCACCAGTCTTGTTTGTGAAGAAGAAGGATGGTACCCTGAGACAGTGCATTGACTACAGAGAGCTGAATAAGGTGACAGTGAAGAATAAGTATCCTCTCCCGAGGATAGATGATTTGTTTGATCAGCTACATGGTGCACAGTTCTTTTCTAAGGTTGACTTGAGGTCGGGTTATCATCAGCTGCGGATCAGTGAAACCGATATTCCTAAGACAGCGTTCCGCACTCGATATGGCCATTATGAGTTTCTGGTGATGTCTTTTGGTTTGACTAATGCACCAGCAGCTTTTATGGACCTGATGAACAGAGTATTCAGACCGTATGTGGATCAGTTTGTGGTAGTCTTCATTGATGATATACTGGTATATTCTAGGAGTATGGAAGAACACGTATATCACTTGAGGATTGTACTACAGACACTGAGAGATCATCAGCTTTATGCTAAATTCTCGAAGTGTGATTTTTGGATGGAGAGTGTTTCTTTTCTTGGACACGTAGTGTCGAAAGAAGGTATTCAGGTTGATCCACAGAAGATTGAGGCAGTATTTGAATGGCCTAGACCTACTTCTATCACTGAAATTCGGAGTTTTCTGGGTTTAGCCGGGTATTATAGGCGGTTTGTGCAAGATTTTTCCAGGATTGCAACCCCTATGACTCGCTTTGACTCAGAAGAATGTTAGATTCGAGTGGTCAGAAGCTTGTGAGAATAGTTTTCAGTTGTTGAAGGAGAAGTTGACCATAACGCCAGTATTAGCTTTGCCTAATAGTGTGGATAAGTTCACAGTTTACTGTGATGCCTCTAGAATTGGTCTTGGTTGTGTGTTAATGCAGAATGGAAGGGTGATAGCCTATGCTTTGAGGCAGTTGAAGAAGCATGAGCAGAACTATCCTACATATGATCTTGAGATGGCTGCAGTGATATTTGCTTTGAAGATTTGGAGACATTATCTGTACGGGGTGACTTGTGAGATATTTACTGATCACAAGAGCCTTAAGTACATTTTCCAGCAGAGAGATTTGAGTCTGAGGCAGAGGAGATGGTTGGAATTGTTGAAGGATTATGATTGTGAGATCTTGTATCATCCGGGTAAAGCTAATGTTGTAGCAGATGCCTTGAGTAGGAAGTCCTCAGGTAGTCTTGCTCACATCGATGTTGAGAGAAGACCATTGATCCAAGAATTGCATCTGTTGGTGGATCAAGGTCTGATGATGAAGATTAGTAGATCAGGTGGACTGCTAGCTCAGTTTAAAGTGCGATCTGTATTGAGGGATAGGATTAAAGCAGCTCAGAGCCGAGATCCTATTCTAGTAGAGCTTGCAGAGAATGTCAGAGCAGGGAAGTTCACTGATTTCACACTCGATGATGATGGTGTGTTATAGATCAGTGGTAGATTGTGTGTTCCTGATGTGGATAATTTGAGAGAAGAGATCCTAGAGGAAGCACACTCTACAACTTACAGCGTTCATCCAGGTGTTACTAAGATGTACCACAGTATCAGAGATTTATACTGGTGGGATGGATTAAAGAAGGATGTCGCTGATTATGTTGCTAAGTGCTTGACGTGTCAGCAAGTGAAAGTCGAACATCAGAAGCCTTCTGGGAAGCTTCAGCCTCTTCCTATTCCCGAGTGGAAGTGGGAAAGGATAGCTATGGATTTTGTGGTTGGTTTACCTCGTTCGAAGGATGGATACGACTCCATCTGGGTGATTGTAGACAGGTTGACGAAGTCTGCACATTTCTTGCCTGTGAAAGCCACATATTCAGTTGCTAGATTGGCGAAGTTGTATGTGAAGCATATTGTGTGCCTTCACGGAGTACCTGTGTCCATTGTGTCAGATAGAGGTTCGGTGTTTACTTCTCATTTTTGGCAGAAGTTGTAGGAAGTGATGGGCACTAGGTTGGATTTCAGTACTGCTTTTCATCCTTAGACAGATGGCCAGTCTGAGAGGACGATCCAGACATTGGAAGATATGTTGAGGATGTGTGTCTTGGATTTGGGAGGTAGCTGGGATGATCATTTGTCGCTTGTTGAGTTTGCATATAATAACAGCTACCATAGCAGTATTGGTATGGCACCGTATGAGGCGTTATATGGAAGGAAGTGTAGATCCCCTCTAAGTTGGGATGAGATTGGTGAGAGAGCTTTGACTGGACCTGAGATGGTTCAGGATGCTGCAGAGAAAGTCACCGTGATCAAGCGCAGATTAGAGACCGCAGTTAGCAGACAGAAGAGTTATGCGGATCCTAGGCGTAGAGATGTGGAGTTTCAGGTTGGAGATTTTGTTTTTCTGAAAGTATCTCTGATGAAGGGTGTGATGAGATTTGGCAGGAAGGGTAAGTTAGCACCGAGATATATTGGACCGTTTGAAATTCTGGAGAGAGTTGGCACTGTTGCATATCGGTTGGATTTGCCTCCGAGTATGTCACAAGTGCATCCAGTATTTCATATCTCGATGTTGAGGAAGTATATCTCAGACCCTTCTCACGTGTTGCAACCTGATAGTGTAGAAGTGAGTGAAGATTTGACGTTTGTGGAAGAACCTGTGGCGATCGTGGATTATCAAGTTCGACAGTTGTGATCGAAGCAGATTCCGATGGTCAAGGTTTTGTGGAATAGCGACAGAGTCGAGGAGCATACGTGGGAGACTGAAGCTGAGATGCGAGCTTCTTACCCGTATCTCTTTCCTTCCTGATTCTGTAATCTTGTTTTTTTTGGAATTTTGGGACGAATTCTTGTAAGGGGGGAAGACTGTAATATCCCGTGTTTTTAAAATATTTTTACACTGTACTGGGATATGCAGTGTTAACAATTTTTGTATATTAGATGATATTTTTACGAGTTAATATGTATTTAAAATTTATTTTAATTACTGTGTATTATTTCCAATGTTTTACGTAAAATTTTCCCGGGACTTGCATTTTCGGGGAAATTTTCACGTTAACAATTTCTTATTACTTATTTTAAATATATTTTCAGACTTGCATGAATTCATACGTATTTTTAAAATACTAAATAAAGCCTATGTGTGTGTATATTTATTTAATTAGGGTTTAATATATATTACCCTAATATTTTATTATTTTATTATTTATTTATTGTTATTTAATTATTTTATGAATTATTAAATTATTAAAATTATTTTATTATTATTTAATTATTTTATTTTATTTTTCTTTTTCTTTTTTCTTTTTCTTTTCTTTCTTTTTCTTTTTCTTCTTCTTTTTCTTCTTTCTTTCTCTCCCGTGCCCGACCACCACCCACCTCACCCCTCACCGCTGCAACTCTGGTCACCTACCGTCGGTGTGCCTCCAGGCTTGCCATCGCCGTTCCCAGCCGTCCCCCGCCGCCAGCAGCTCCCTTCCCCGGCGCCGGCAGCCCCATTTTCCTCTTTTGGCCGAAAATCTTCCCTTTGCCGTTTCTCCCATTTTCGACCACCGTTTTTGACACCGCTGGTCTCTTTCTTCTCCTTGAGCTCCGGTGAGTGTGATTCTAGCTTTGGTTTGAACTAAAATGGTTTAGATTTGCTTAGGTTTTGATTTTTCCAATTCGGTCACTTTAGGGTTTTCGATTTTTTTGAGTTTTGAATTGGTTGATTCATGAAAACTCCCTTCATAAATGTTGATCCTAGTAGCTTAATCTACATGTACGAATTTTTGTAGAATTTTTGGAGATTTTTTGGATTTTTGGGTATTTTTGAATATTTTAATATTATTTTCTAATTTTCGGAAATTAATTATTTAAATTATGAAATTTGAGTTTATGGTTAAATTAGGTGTTGAAATGAATTATAGGAATTTATTTGGAATTTTTTATGAATTTCTAAGTATTTATTTTGAATTATTGAAGTTTATGGAATTTTGGGAAAATTAGGTTAAATATGTTTTTATTTGAAATTAATTGGTTAATTAAGCTTAATTATTGATATTATTGATAAATATGTTGAGAAAATTAATTTTGGATAATTTTATAATTTTTGGTGAATTTTTGAAGTAATTTAAGTATATTTATATATATAGGGGTATTTTGGTAATTTTACCCTAAATTGTCTAAAAATGTAATTTAATTGGTTTTAATAGTTATTTAAAGTATAAAAATGATTTCTACAAATTATTTGGTATTTTTAACTAATTAAAACTATTTTTCGTGAATTCTTTTCAATTATATATATAATATACGGTTTTTCTAATAAAATGAGTTTTATTGATTTTTATAGTGTTTTAAGGCTAATTATGTAATTTCTACTTATAAAATGAATTTCTATGTTGTAAGGATATTTTTGGTATTCTCAGAATTATTCTGTGTTTGAGGACCCCGGTCGGTAGATTGTAGTCTGGAGTCCGACCGAGGGGTTATGGATTTGTGTTGAGCTTGTATTTCGTAGTGTATTTCTTTGTAGGGTCGGCTCTACTCTTTTGAGTAGAGAGATGTCCGTTTTACAGGAGAGGTTCTGTCGGATTTTTGGTAGAATTCTCGTAAAACGTGATGTCCAGTCGAACCCTAATTTCTGATTCTGTGTTAAATACTCTAGATTGAATTCTAGGATTTCTGTTAGGGTTTATTCTGATGTCGGTTATTTATTACTTGTTTAGTTGCGCCGAGACCGAGGGCTAGTGGACCAGGCCCATCGGACCTGTCTCGTGGAGCGCATTAGGTGAGTTACTATACTATATATAAATGCTTAGGATGCATGATTTAGAAATACATGTTTTATGTTGATTAAATATGCATAAATAAATTGATTATTTCTTAAGTTTATATTAAGTATATTTTTGGTTTATTTTTGGTATATATTAAATTATATGCATATTTTGTAAATAAAATATACTTAAAATGTTTTTAAATATATTTCCAACTTAATTTATAATTTGATTGAATTCATTTGACGTATATATACTCGAAATATACCTGGTTTACTTTTGGTATATTTCTGGTATATATATGGATTATATTGTTATTTCATTTACATTCATGCATCATTTATTTTTGTGAATGAATGTTTTATATATTTAATGATGAAGGATATCGATAGAATGTGCTACCTAGTGGGCAGCACTAAGACCGAGTACGTACCGGTACGCTTATAGCTTTAGGCTATATTACTAACTTATTTGTGGATATTGATTTGATGTGATTATTGATGTGTGAGATATGGTTTGGAGGTATGATTGCTGGAGCTCGGTTGACCAAGTGTCTCGGGGCCAATCACACAGGCAGTCAGACTGCTGGAGCTCGGTTGACTTAGTGTCTCGGGGCCAGTCTACTGTCTAAATGGATTAACTGGATATATTTGGAATAAGCGAGCCTGTATGGCTAGAGTGTTGTTTAACACTATTTTCTGAGGTTGCGATTGTAATATCCCGTGTTTTTAAAAATATTTTTACACTGTACCGGGATATACAGTGTCAATAATTTTTGTATATATATTATGATATTTTTATGAGTTGATATGTATTTTAAACCTATTTTAATTATTGTCTATTATTTTCAGTATTTCACGTAAAATTTTCCCGGGACTTGCATTTTCGGGAAAATTTTCACGTAAACAATTTATTATTAATTATTTTAGATGTATTTACGGACTTGCATGAACTCATACATATTTTTAAATTATTAAATAAAGCCTGTGTGTGTATATGTATTTAATTAGGGTTTATTATACCCTAATATTTTATTAAGTATTTAATTGTTTTAATTGTTATTTAATTAATTTTATTTGGTATAAATTATTAAAATATTAATATTTTTATGTGTGTGGTGTATATTTGATGTGTGTAATTTAATATTATTTTAATATATAGTATAAAGTATATATATATACATATATACATCAAAAAAATCAAAGAATTGCCAAATTACACTTTTGCCCCTCCCTTCTCTTCTTCTTCTCCGGACGCGACTCCCACCTCCACCGTCTGTAACTTCCGTTCGTCGCCGTTCAGAGTGCCTCTTGGTGAGCCACCTCCGTCCCCAGCCGTTCCCCGCTGCCAGCAGCCCCCTTTCCCGACGAGTTTGGCCGGAATTTGCTTAAGAGGCCGAAAGTTGAGCTACCGCCGTTTCTCCCTCCTCCGGCCACCGTTTTCGACACCGCCGGTCTCTTTCTTCTCCTTGAGCTCCGGTGAGTGTGATTCTAGCTTTGGTTTGAGCTAAAATGGTCTAGAATTGCTTAGTTTTCGATTTGTCAATTTCGGCCTATTAGGGTTTTTGATTTTTTTGAGCTTCGAATTGGATGATTCATGGAAACTTCCTTCACAAATGTTGTTCCTAGTAGCTTAATATTCATGTATGAATTTTTGTAGAATTTTTGGAGATTTTTTGGATTTTTGGGTATTTTTGAATATTTTAATATTATTTTCTAATTTTCGGAAATTAATTATTTAAATTATGAAATTTGAGTTTATGGTTGAATTGGGTGTTGAAATGAATTATAGGAATTTATTTGGAATTTTTATGAATTTCTAAGTATTTATTTTTAATTATTGAATTTTAGGTGATTTTGGAAAATTAGGTTAATTGTGTTTTAAATTGAATTTAATTGGTTAATTGAGTTTAAATATTGATATTATTGATAAATATGTTGAGAAAATTAATTTTGGGTAATTGTATGATTTTTGGTGAATTTTTGAAGTAATTTAAGTATATTTATATATATAGGGGTATTTTGGTAATTTTACCCTAACTTGTCTAAAAATGTAATTTAATTGGTTTTAATATTTAATTAAGGTATAAAAATGATTTCTACAAATTATTTAGTATTTTTAAACAAATTAAAACTATTTTTCGGGAATTATTTTCAATTATATATATAATATACGATTTTTCTAATAAAATGAGTTTTAATCGGTTTTTATAGTGTTTCAAGGTCAATTATGTAATTTTGATCTATAAAATGTATTTCTGTGATTTAAGGATATTTTTGTTGTATCTGGAATATTGTTCTGTGTTTGTGGACCCCGGTCGGTGGACTGTAGTTTGGAGTCCGACCGTGGGATTTTGATTGTGTTGAGCTCATTTTTCGAAGTGTGTTTCTTTGCAGGGTCGGCTCAACTCTTTTGAGTAGAGAGATGTCCGTTTTACAGGGGAGGTTCTGCCGGATTTTCGGTAGAATTCTCGTAAAACGTGATATCCAGTCGAACCCTAATTCTGTTTCGGTACTTAAATACTCTAGATTGAATTCTAGGATTTCTGTTAGGTTTATTCTAATGTCGGTTATTTATTGCTTGTTTAGTTGCGCCGAGACCGAGGGCTAGTGGACCAGGCCCATCGGACCTGTCTCGTGGAGCACATTAGGTGAGTTACTATATTATATATATATGCTTAGGATGCATGATTTAGAAAATGCATGTTTTATTTTGACTGAATATGCATAAATAATGTGATTTATATTCAAGTATATTTTTGGTATATAATAAATTATATACATGTTTTGTTAATAAAATATATTTAAAATGTTTTTAAATATATTTTTTTAGTTTAATTCATGATTTGATTGGATTTATTTGACATATATATATACTCAAAATATACCTGGTTTATGTTTGGTATATTTTCGGTATATATATGGTTTATATTGTTGTTTCATTTACATTCATGCATCATTTATTGTGAATGAATGATTTATATTATTAATGAAGGATATCAATAGAACGTGTTACCTAGTGGGCAGCACTAGGACCGAGTACGTACCGGTACGCCTATAGCTTTAGGCTATATTACTAACTATTTGTGGATATTGATTTGATTATGATTATTGATATGTGAGATGTGGTTTGGGTGTGATTGCTGAAGCTCGGTTGACTAAGTGTCTCGGGGCCAATCACACTGGCAGTCAGACTGCTGGAGCTCGGTTGACTTAGTGTCTCGGGGCCAGTCTACTGTCCAAATGGATTAAGTGGATATATTGGAATAAGTGAGCCTGTATGGCCAGAGTGTTGTTTAACACTATTTTCTGAGGTTGCGATATTCTAGGGTTCTATGTAATCCTTCATAAAAGTTGATTTTCAGATAAATTATATAAAAATGATTTTGTTGCATCTGTGTGTAATTGCCTGTATATATACATATTATATATACTGTTGACTGTATGCATTATCACTTAGTGTGTATGTATATATATTATAGTAATTCACTCAGTGAGGTCTGACTCCCCTCCGTTGACTATTTTTTCAGGAGAGTCAACTTCTTCAGACCTCAGTAGCAAGTCGATTCGCCGGATTTCTTCCGCCCCGACTTCTTTATGTAAATTGCCTACTTGAGTCTTATTTATTTTATCTAGACACTGCAGTAGTTGTGAATTAAAGTATGGGATTTTATGTACTTTATTTTAGAGAAATGTATTATATTGAAACTGGATTTGTATTAAAGATTATATACATCTATGTGATGAGATGAGATTTAGTTTAAATCCAGTTGATATGGAAAAATGATATTATGATTTTTATTTCCGCTGCATATTATATTTTTATTGTTATTATGGCATGTTTTTTTTTTATTTTTTTAGGCTTGCTACGGGTTCCAGATTCGAAAGAATTCCCGTTCCCTAGCGCCGGTCATGGCCCCTGTTTTGGGTCATGACAAAGTTGGTATCAGAGCGAAGTTCGTATCAGAGTGGAGTTCTGTGTCAGGGCTTAGTTATGTGAGTTGTGGCCCTAGTTTTAAAGTTGTGTTTTCTGTTGGACTACTGCAGTGTATTAGGTTCGAGTATGTCTTGATGAGTATTCCTTGCTGTAGTTTTCAGCGTTATTCCTCCGTTGTCTGTTTTGTCTGAATCTTTCCGTTTGTCTTTTCAGAATGAGGAGGTGAGCGCGTGTCGCTCCACCGGTCGTTGAGGCCGAGGATGATGAGTCTTTTCAGGATGAGGTTTTACCTCCTGAGCAGCCAGTTAGACGTAGAGGTCGTGGCAGGGGTAGACCTCGAGGAGCGGCAGGTCGCCGTAGGCAGAGAGAGTTGCAGGACGAGGAGCCTGTTGAGCCTGAGTTTGATGTTCCTGTTCCTCCAGTTGTTCAGCCTGTTCAGCCTGCCTATCAGCAGGGTATGTCTGACCCTGAGGCAGCTTTGTTCTATGCCCGAGTTGGCAGGATTGCTTTTGATGGTACTTCTGATCCTTTAGATTTTCTGCATGCGATTGAGACTAGGACTCGGACTGCTCATACCGAGTACCAGCGGATCATGATTGTTGAGTTGTCTGTTGAGGGACCAGCTCTAGATTGGTTCATTCAGATGATCCAGCCCTATATGATGGCGATGACTTTGGCTCAGTTTCGAGAGCGATTCATGAGGAGATTTTATCCAGAGCCTCTTCGTTTGAGTTATTGTCTTTGATTGACTAGTATTTCTCGTGGAGATCGATCTGTAGAGGAGTATACCCGAGAGTTTCTTCGTCTGGGTAGATATGCTGAGGATCTGATGCGAGATCAGTATTTCGCTGTTACTACGTATGTTACTGGTTTGGGTTCAGCTTTTGCTGGTATGCCCACAGCAGGTCTTACTCTGGAGTCTGTGATTGAGCTAGCTAAGGAGATTGAGCTGAGATTAGTTAGGCAGGGAGTGATGCCTGATTATTACCAGTTGGGAGTTCAGTCGAGTGGATTGCAGGCTACTCCATATTCGAGTTTTCATGTTGGTTTGAGTAGTCAGCAGCGAGGTTCGACTCAGTAGAGTCAGAGACAGCAGCAGCGAGTGCATCGGAGCAGTAGACATGGCCGTGGAGGTCAGCGTAGATCGTTTAGATTCGGGTCAGGTGCTTCGAGCAGTAGCAGTGGTCGTAGTTCTGGATCAGCGGCCAGCGTTTGCCAGAATTGTGGTAGAGTCCATCAGGGACCGTGTTATCTGATACCACTAACATGCTTCAGATGCGGGCAGACAGGACATTTTGCCAGATCGTGTCCTTATTCCGAATATCAGCAGCAGCAGATTCCGCGATTCCCACAGCAGTCGATTGCTAGTGCAGCACCCGTGCCATTTCAGTTGCCACCAGCCCAGCATCAGAGTTCTACTCAGTTTGTTCCACAGCAGAGTCGTGGTAGAGATACTAGAGGAGGTGCCAGAGGTGTTGGCCAGGCTTCTACCAGTCAGCAGGGAGGTCGAGGTCAGGCCAGAGTTTTTCATCTGACTCAGCAGGATGCTCAGGCATCTAATGCAGTCATGGCAGGTATTCTTTCTGTTTGTTACCTGGATGCTTTGGTTTTGTTTGATCTGGGTGCCACGCATTCATTTGTTTCTCCTATTTTTGCTTCTAAATCTTGTTGGCAAGCTTCGAGGATGGCTTTTCCTTTGTCTATTGCCACTCCTCTGAGCGATTCTTTGGACGCCGATATTGTTCTTTCTGGTTGTCCAGTTCTCGTGGGAGATAGAGAATTACCCGCTGATTTGATTTTGTTGGATGTGATGGAGTTTGATGTTATTTTGGGAATGGATTGGTTATCTCAGCACTTCGTCGTGGTAGATTGCAGGAATAAGGAGGTGATTTTCAGAATTCCTGGTGAAGTAGAATTTAAGTTTGTTGGTGATAGGAGTTCAGCACCTCAGAATCTTATTTCTGCTATTTCTGCTCGGAAGTTATAGAGGAAAGGTTGTCAGGGGTTTTTGGCATTGGTTAGGGATACGTCAGTGGAGAAGTTGTCACTCACAAATGTTCCGGTTGCTTGTGAGTTTCCTGATGTTTTTCCCGAGGAGTTGCCAGGTTTACCACCTCATAGAGAGATTGAGTTCTGTATTGATGTGGTTCCAGGTACTACTCCTATATCTATGCCACCCTATCGTATGGCTCCTGCAGAGTTGAGAGAGTTGAAGGAGCAGTTGCAAGATTTGTTGGATAAGGGTTTTATCAGACCTAGTGTTTCTCCTTGGGGTGCACCAGTCTTGTTTGTGAAGAAGAAGGATGGTACCCTGAGACTGTGCATTGACTACAGAGAGTTGAATAAGGTGACAGTGAAGAACAAGTATCCTCTCCCGAGGATAGATGATTTGTTTGATCAGCTACAGGGTGCACAGTTCTTTTCTAAGGTTGACATGAGGTCGGGTTATCATCAGTTGCGGATTAGTGAATCCGATATTCCTAAGACAGCGTTCTGCACTCGTTATGGTCATTATGAGTTTCTGGTGATGTCTTTTGGTTTGACTAATGCACCAGCAGCTTTTATGGACCTGATGAACAGAGTATTCAGACCGTATGTGGATTAGTTTGTGGTAGTCTTCATTGATGATATACTAGTATATTCGAGGAGTATGGAAGAGCATGTATATCACTTGAGGATTGTACTACAGACACTGAGAGATCATCAGCTTTATGCTAAATTCTCGAAGTGTGATTTCTGGATGGAGAGTGTTTCTTTTCTTGGACACGTAGTGTCTAAAGAAGGTATTCAGGTTGATCCACAGAAGGTTGAGGCAGTATCTGAGTGGCCTAGACCTACTTCTGTTATGGAGATTCGGAGTTTTCTGGGTTTAGCCGGGTATTATAGGCGATTTGTGCAGGATTTTTCCAGGATTGCAGCCCCTATGACTCGCTTGACTCAGAAGAATGTTAGATTCGAGTGGTCAGAAGCTTGTGAGAATAGTTTTCAGTTATTGAAGGAGAAGTTGACCACAGCGCCAGTATTAGCTTTGCCTAATAGTGTGGATAAGTTCACAGTTTACTGTGATGCCTCTAGAATTGGTCTTGGTTGTGTGTTGATGCAGAATGGAAGGGTGATAGCCTATGCTTCGAGGCAGTTGAAGAAGCATGAGCAGAACTATCCTACACATGATCTGGAGATGGCTGCAGTGATCTTTGCTCTAAAGATTTGGAGACATTATTTGTACGGGGTGACGTGTGAGATATTTACTGATCACAAGAGCCTTAAGTGCATTTTTCAGTAGCGAGATTTGAATCTGAGGCAGAGAAGATGGTTGGAACTGTTGAAGGATTATGATTGCGAGATTCTTTACCATCCAGGTAAAGCTAATGTGGTAGCAGATGCCTTGAGTAGGAAGTCCTCAGGTAGCCTTGCTCATATCGGTGTAGAGAGGAGACCATTGATCCAGGAGTTGCATTTGTTGGTGGATCAAGGTCTGATGATGAAGATTAGTAGATCAGGTGGACTGTTAGCTCAGTTTAAAGTATGATCTGTACTGAGGGATAGGATTAAAGCAGCTCAGAGCCGAGATCCTATTCTAGAAGAGCTTGCAGAGAATGTCAGAGCAGGGAAGTTCACTGATTTCACACTTGATGATGATGGTGTGTTGTGGATCAGTGGTAGATTGTGTGTTCCAGATGTGAATGATTTGAGAGAAGAGATTTTAGAGGAAGCACATTCTACAGCCTACAGCGTACATCCAGGTGTTACTAAGATGTACCACAGTATCAGAGATCTATACTGGTGGGATGGATTGAAGAAGGATGTTGCTGATTATGTTGCTAAGTGCTTGACGTGTCAGCAAGTGAAAGCCGAACATCAGAAGCCTTCTGGGAAGCTTCAGCCTCTTCCTATTCCCGAGTGGAAGTGGGAAAGGATAGCTATGGATTTTGTGGTCGGTTTACCTCGTTCGAAGGATGGATACGATTCCATCTGGGTGATTGTAGATAGATTGACGAAGTCTGCACATTTCTTGCCTGTGAAAGCCACATATTCAGTTGCTAGATTGGCGAAGTTATATGTGAACCATATTGTGTGCCTTCACGGAGTACCTGTGTCCATTGTGTCAGATAGAGGTTCGGTGTTTACTTCTCATTTTTGGCAGAAGTTATAGGAAGTGATGGGCACTAGGTTGGATTTCAGTACTGCTTTTCATCCTCAGACAGATGGCCAGTCTGAGAGGACGATCCAGACATTGGAAGATATGTTGAGGATGTGTGTCTTGGATTTGGGAGGTAGCTGGGATGATCATTTGTCGCTTGTTGAGTTTGCATATAATAACAGCTACCATAGCAGTATTGGTATGGCACCGTATGAGGCGTTATATGGAAGGAAGTGTAGATCCCCTCTAAGTTGGGATGAGATTGGTGAGAGAGCTTTGACTGGACCTGAGATGGTTCAGGATGCTGCAGAGAAAGTCGCCGTGATCAAGCACAGATTAGAGATCGCAGTTAGCAGACAGAAGAGTTATGCGGATCCTAGGCGCAGAGATGTGGAGTTTCAGGTTGGAGATTTTGTTTTTCTGAAAGTATCTCCGATGAAGGGTGTGATGAGATTTGGCAGGAAGGGTAAGTTAGCACCGAGATATATTGGACCGTTTGAAATTCTGGAGAGAGTTGGCACTGTTGCATATCGGTTGGATTTGCCTCCGAGTATGTCACAAGTGCATCCAGTATTTCATATCTCGATGTTGAGGAAGTATATCTCGGATCCTTCACACGTGTTGCAACCTGACAGTGTAGAAGTGAGTGAAGATTTAACTTTTGTGGAAGAACCTGTGGCGATCGTTGATTATCAAGTTCGATAGTTGCGATCGAAGCAGATTCCGATGGTCAAGGTTCTGTGGCGTAGCGACAGAGTTGAAGAGAATACGTGGGAGACTAAAGCTGAGATGCGAGCTTCTTACCCGTATCTCTTTCCTTCCTGATTCTGTAATCTTGTTTTCTGGAATTCGAGGACGAATTCTTGTAAGGGGGGAAGACTGTAATATCCCGTGTTTTTAAAAATATTTTTACACTGTACCGGGATATACAGTGTCAATAATTTTTGTATATATATTATGATATTTTTATGAGTTGATATGTATTTTAAACCTATTTTAATTATTGTCTATTATTTTCAGTGTTTTACGTAAAATTTTCCCGGGACTTGCATTTTCGGGGAAATTTTCACGTAAACAATTTATTATTAATTGTTTTAGATGTATTTACGGACTTGCATGAACTCATACATATTTTTAAATTATTAAATAAAGCCTGTGTGTGTATATGTATTTAATTAGGGTTTATTATACCCTAATATTTTATTAAGTATTTAATTGTTTTAATTGTTATTTAATTAATTTTATTTGGTATAAATTATTAAAATATTAATATTTTTATGTGTGTGGTGTATATTTGATGTGTGTAATTTAATATTATTTTAATATATAGTATAAAGTATATATATATACATATATACATCAAAAAAATCAAAGAATTGCCAAATTACACTTTTGCCCCTCCCTTCTCTTCTTCTTCTCCGGACGCGACTCCCACCTCCACCGTCTGTAACTTCCATTCGCCACCGTTCAGAGTGCCTCTCGGTGAGCCACCTCCGTCCCCAGCCGTTCCCCGCCGCCAGCAGCCCCCTTTCCCGACGAGTTTGACCGGAATTTGCTTAAGAGGCCGAAAGTCGAGCTACCGCCGTTTCTCCCTCCTCCGACCACCGTTTTCGACACCGCCAGTCTCTTTCTTCTCCTTGAGCTCCGGTGAGTGTGATTCTAGCTTTGGTTTGAGCTAAAATGGTCTAGAATTGCTTAGTTTTCGATTTGTCAATTTCGGCCTATTAGGGTTTTTGATTTTTTTGAGCTTCGAATCGGATGATTCATGGAAACTTCCTTCACAAATGTTATTCCTAGTAGCTTAATCTTCATGTATGAATTTTTTTAGAATTTTTAGAGATTGTTTGGATTTTTGGGTATTTTTGAATATTTTAATATTATTTTCTAATTTTCGGAAATTAATTATTTAAATTATGAAATTTGAGTTTATGGTTGAATTGGGTGTTGAAATGAATTATAGGAATTTATTTGGAATTTTTATGAATTTCTAAGTATTTATTTTTAATTATTGAATTTTAGGTGATTTTGGAAAATTAGGTTAATTGTGTTTTAAATTGAATTTAATTGGTTAATTGAGTTTAAATATTGATATTATTGATAAATATGTTGAGAAAATTAATTTTGGGTAATTGTATGATTTTTGGTGAATTTTTGAAGTAATTTAAGTATATTTATATATATAGGGGTATTTTGGTAATTTTACCCTAACTTGTCTAAAAATGTAATTTAATTGGTTTTAATATTTAATTAAGGTATAAAAATGATTTCTACAAATTATTTAGTATTTTTAACAAATTAAAACTATTTTTCGGGAATTATTTTCAATTATATATATAATATACGATTTTTCTAATAAAATGAGTTTTAATCGGTTTTTATAGTGTTTCAAGGTCAATTATGTAATTTTGATCTATAAAATGTATTTCTGTGATTTAAGGATATTTTTGTTGTATCTGGAATATTATTTTGTGTTTGTGGACCCCGGTCGGTGGACTGTAGTTTGGAGTCCGACCGTGGGATTTTGATTGTGTTGAGCTCGTTTTTCGAAGTGTGTTTCTTTGCAGGGTCGGCTCAACTCTTTTGAGTAGAGAGATGTCCGTTTTACAGGGGAGGTTCTGCCGGATTTTCGGTAAAATTCTCGTAAAACGTGATATCCAGTCGAACCCTAATTCTGTTTCCGTACTTAAATACTCTAGATTGAATTCTAGGATTTCTGTTAGGTTTATTCTAATGTCGATTATTTATTGCTCGTTTAGTTGTGCCGAGACCGAGGGCTAGTGGACCAGGCCCGTCGGACCTGTCTCGTGGAGCGCATTAGGTGAGTTACTATATTATATATATATATATATATGCTTAGGATGCATGATTTAGAAAATGCATGTTTTATTTTGACTGAATATGCATAAATAATGTGATTTATATTCAAGTATATTTTTGATATATTTTTGGTATATAATAAATTATATACATGTTTTGTTAATAAAATATATTTAAAATGTTTTTAAATATATTTTTTTAGTTTAATTCATGATTTGATTGGATATATTTGACATATATATATACTCAAAATATACCTGGTTTATGTTTGGTATATTTTCGGTATATATATGGTTTATATTGTTGTTTCATTTACATTCATGCATCATTTATTGTGAATGAATGATTTATATTATTAATGAAGGATATCAATAGAACGTGCTACCTAGTGGGCAGCACTAGGACCGAGTACGTACCGGTACGCCTATAGCTTTAGGCTATATTACTAACTATTTGTGGATATTGATTTGATTATGATTATTGATATGTGAGATGTGGTTTGGGTGTGATTGCTGAAGCTCGGTTGACTAAGTGTCTCGGGGCCAATCACACTGGCAGTCAGACTGCTGGAGCTCGATTGACTTAGTGTCTCGGGGCCAGTCTACTGTCCAAATGGATTAAGTGGATATATTGGAATAAGTGAGCCTGTATGGCCAGAGTGTTGTTTAACACTATTTTCTGAGGTTGCGATATTCTAGGGTTCTATGTAATCCTTCATAAAAGTTGATTTTCAGATAAATTATATAAAAATGATTTTGTTGCATCTGTGTGTAATTGCCTGTATATATACATATTATATATACTGTTGACTGTATGCATTATCACTTAGTGTGTATGTATATATATTATAGTAATTCACTCAGTGAGGTCTGACTCCCCTCCGTTGACTATTTTTTCAGGAGAGTCAACTTCTTCAGACCTCAGTAGCAGGTCGATACGCCGGATTTCTTCCGCCCCGGCTTCTTTATGTAAATTGTCTACTTGAGTCTTATTTATTTTATCTAGACACTGTAGTAGTTGTGAATTAAAGTATGGGATTTTATGTACTTTATTTTAAAGAAATGTATTATATTGAAACTGGATTTGTATTAAAGATTATATACATCTATGTGATGAGATGAGATTTAGTTTAAATCCAGTTGATATGGAAAAATGATATTATGATTTTTATTTCCGCTGCATATTATATTTTTATTGTTATTATGGCATGTTTTTTTTTTATTTTTTTAGGCTTGCTACGGGTTTCGGATTCGAAAGAATTCCCGTTCCCTAGCGCCGGTCATGGCCCCTGTTTTGGGTCGTGACAGCGATATTCTAGGGTTCTATGTGATCCTTCATAAAAGATGATTTTCAGACAAAATATATAAATGATTTTATTGCATCTGTGTGTAATTGCCTGTATATATATATTAGATATATACTGTTGACTGTATGCATTATCATTTAGTGTGTATGTATATATATTATAGTAATTCACTCAGTGAGGTCTGACTCCCCTCCGTTGACAATTTTTCAGGAGAGTCAACATCTTCAGACCTCAGTAGCAGGTCGATACGCCAGATTTCTTCCGCCCCGGCTTCTTTGTGCAAATTATCTACTTGAGTCTTATTTATTTTATCTAGACACTGCAGTAGTTATGAATTAAAGTATTGGATTTCATGTATTTTATTTAAAGAGATGTATTTGTCACGACCCAAAACAGGGGCCATGACCGGCGCTAGGGAACGGGAATTCTTTCGAATCCGGAACCCGTAGCAAGCCTAAAAATAAAATAAATATGCAATAATAAAAATAAAAATATAATATGCAGCGGAAAATAAAAATCATAAATATTACAATATCATCCATATTAACTGGATTCAATTCAAAACTCATCTCATCATATAAATGTGTATAATCTTTAATACAAATCCAGTTTCAATATAATACATCTCTTTAAAATAAAGTACATAAAATCCAACACTGTAATTCACAACTACTGAAAATCACAACTACTGCAGTGTCTAGATAAAATAAATAAGACTCAAGTATACAATTTACATAAAGAAGCCGGGGCGGAAGAAATCCGGCGTATCGACCTGCTACTGAGGTCTGAGGAAGTTGACTCTCCTGAAAAATAGTCAACGGAGGGGAGTCAGACCTCACTGAGTGAATTACTATAATATATATACATACACTCTAAGTGATAATGCATACAGTCAACAGTATATGAGTAATATGTATATATACAGGCAAGTTCATACAGATGCAGAAAAATCATTTTATATATTTTGTCTGAAAATCAACTTTTATGAAGGATCACATAGAACCCTAGAATATCGCAACCTCAGAAAAATAGTGTTAAACAACACTCTAGCCATACAGGCTCACTGATTCCAAATATATCCACTTAATCCATATGGACAGTAGACTGGCCCCGAGACACTAAGTCAACCGAGCTCCAGCAGTCTGACTGCCAGTGTGATTGGCCCCGAGACACTTGGTCAACCGAGCTCCAGCAATCACACCCAAACCACATCTCACACATATCAATAATCATAATCAAATCAATATCCACAAATAGTTAGTGATATAGCCTAAAGCTATAGGCGTACCGGTACGTACTCGGTCCTAGTGCTGCCCACTAGGTAGCACGTTCTATTGATATCCTTCATTAATAAATAATAAAACATTCATTCACAAATACATGATGCATGAATATAAATGAAATAGCAATATAAACCATATATATACCGAAAATACACCAAACATAAACCAGGTATATTTTGAGTACATATATGTCAAATAAATCCAATCAAATCATGAATTAAACTAAAAATATATTTAAAAACATTTAAAATATATTTTATTAATAAAACATGTATATAATTTATTATATACCAAAAATATACCAAAAATATACTTGAATATAAATCATGTTATTTATGCATATTTAGTCAAAATAAAACATGCATTTTCTAAATCATGCATCCTAAGCATATATATATAATATAGTAACTCACCTAATGCGCTCCACGAGACGGGTCCGACGGGCCTGGTCCACTAACCCTCGGTCTCGGCGCAACTAAACAAGAAATAATTAATCGACATCAGAATAACCCTAACAGAAATCCTAGAATTAAATCTAGAGTATTAAAATACGGAAACAGAATTAGGGTTTGACTGGATATCACGTTTTACGAGAATTCTATCGAAAATCCGGCAGAACCTCCTCTGTAAAACGGACATCTCTCTACTCAAAAGAGTAGAGCCAACCCTGCAAAGAAAATACACTTCAAAAATAAACACCACAATCAATCACAACCCCTCGGTCGGACTCCAGACTACAATCTGTCGACCGGGGTCCACAAACACAGAATAATATATTCAAATATACCAAAAATATCCTTAAATCATAAAAATACATTTCATACGTAGAAATTACAAAATAAATCTTGAAACACTGTAAAAACCGATTAAAACTCATTTTATTAGAAAAACCGTATATTATATATATAATTGAAAATAATTCCCGGAAAATAGTTTTAATTAGTTAAAAATACTAAATATTTTGTAGAAATCATTTTTATACCTTAAATAAATATTAAAACCAATTAAATTACATTTTTAGACAATTTAGGGTAAAATTACCAAAATACCCCTATATATATATATATATACCTAAATTACTTCAAAAATTCACCAAAAATCATACAATTATCCAAAATTAATTTTCTCAACATATTTATCAATAATATCAATAATTAAACTCAATTAACCAATTAAATTCAATTTAAAACACAATTAACTTAATTTTCCAAAATCACCTAAACTTCAATAATTAAAAATAAATACTTAGAAATTCATAAAAATTCCAAATAAATTTCTATAATTCATTTCAACACCTAATTCAACCATAAACTCCAATTTCATAATTTAAATAATTAATTTCCGAAAATTAGAAAATAATATTAAAATATTCAAAAATACCCAAAAATCCAAACAATCTCCAAAAATTCTAAAAAAATTCATACATGAAGATTAAGCTACTAGGAACAACATTTGTGAAGGAATTTTCCATGAATCATCCAAATCGAAGCTCAAAAAAATTGAAAACTAAAAGAGGCCGAAAACTTCAAATCAAAACCTAAGCAATTCTAGACCATTTTAGCTCAAACCAAAGCTAGAATAACACTCACCGGAGCTCAAGGAGAAGATAGAGACCGGCGGTGTCGAAAACGGTGGCCGGAGGAGGGAGAAACGGCGGTGAAGAAATGGTGGTGGTCGGCGCCCGCGGGAGAAGAAGAAGAAGAAGAAGAAAAAGAAAAAGAAAGAAAAGGAAGGAAAAAGAAAAAGAAAAAGAAAGAAAAAGGAAAAGAAAAAAAAGAAAAAAAATAAAATAAATTAAAATAATTAAATATTAATAAATAAATAATAATAAAATAATAAATTTTAATAATTTAATAATAAATAAAATAATCAAATAATAATAAATAAATAATAAAATATTAGGGTAATAATAAACCCTAATTAAATAAATATACACACACAGGCTTTATTTAATAATTTAAAAATATGTATGAGTTCATGCAAACCCGTAAATACATTTAAAATAATTAATAATACATTGTTTACGTGGAAATTTCCCCGAAAATGAAAGTCCCGGGAAAATTTTACGTAAAATGCTGAAAATAATACACAGTAATTAAAATAGGTTTAAAATACATATCAACTCATAAAAATATCGTATAATGCATAAAAATTATTGACACTGTATATCCCGGTACAGTGTAAAAATGTTTTAAAAGAACACGGGATATTACAGTCTTCCCCCCTTACAAGAATTCGTCCCCGAATTCTAAAAAGAAGATTACAGAATCAGGAAGGAAAGAGATACGGGTAAGAAGCTCGCATCTCAGCTTCAGTCTCCCACGTATGCTCTTCAACTCTGTCGCTACGCCACAAAACCTTGACCATCGGAATCTGCTTCAATCGCAACTGTCGAACTTGAAAATCTACGATCGCCACAGGTTCTTCCACAAACGTCAAATCTTCACTCACTTCCACACTGTCAGGTTGCAACACATGTAAAGGATCTGAGATATACTTCCTCAACATCGAGATATGAAATACTGGATGCACTTGTGACATACTCGGAGGCAAATCCAACCGATATGCAACAGTGCCAACTCTCTCCAGAATCTCAAACGGTCCAATATATCTCGATGCTAACTTACCCTTCCTGCCAAATCTCATCACACCCTTCATCGGAGATACTTTCAGAAAAACGAAATCTCCAACCTGAAACTCCACATCTCTGCGCCTAGGATCCGCATAACTCTTCTGTCTACTAACTGCGGTCTCTAACCTGCGCTTGATCACGGCGACTTTCTCTGCAGCATCCTGAACCATCTCTGGTCCAGTCAAAACTCTCTCACCAATCTCATCCCAACACAACGGGGATCTACATTTCCTTCCATACAACGCCTCGTATGGTGCCATGCCAATACTGCTATGGTAGCTGTTATTATATGCAAACTCAACAAGCGGCAAATGATCATCCCAGCTACCTCCCAAATCCAAGACACACATCCTCAACATATCTTCCAGTGTCTGGATCGTCCTCTCAGACTGACCATCTGTCTGAGGATGAAAAGCAGTACTGAAATCCAACCTAGTGCCCATCGCTTCTTGCAACTTCTGCCAAAAACGAGAAGTAAACACCGAACCTCTATCTGACACAATGGACACAGGTACTCCATGAAGGCACACAATATGCTTCACATACAACTTCGCCAATCTAGCAACTGAATATGTGGCTTTCACAGGCAAGAAATGTGCAGACTTCGTCAATCTGTCTACGATCACCCAGATGGAATCGTATCCATCCTTCGAACGAGGTAAACCAACTACAAAATCCATAGCTATCCTTTCCCACTTCCACTCGGGAATAGGAAGAGGCTGAAGCTTCCCAGAAGGCTTCTGATGTTCGGCTTTCACTTGCTGACACGTCAAGCACTTAGCAACATAATCAGCAACATCCTTCTTCAATCCATCCCACCAGTATAGATCTCTGATACTGTGGTACATCTTAGTAACACCAGGATGAACGCTGTAAGCTGTAGAATGTGCTTCCTCTAAAATCTCCTCTCTCAAATCATCCACATCAGGAACACATAATCTACCACTGATCCACAACACACCATCATCATCGAGTGTGAAATCAGTGAACTTCCCTACTCTGACATTCTCTGCAAGCTCTTCCAGAATAGGATCTCGGCTCTGAGCTGCTTTAATCCTATCCCTTAGTACAGATCGTACTTTAAACTGAGCTAACAGTCCACCTGATCTACTGATCTTCATCATCAGACCTTGATCCACCATCAGATGCAACTCCTGGATCAATGGTCTCCTCTCAACACCGATGTGAGCAAGACTACCTGAGGACTTCCTACTCAAGGCATCTGCTACCACATTAGCTTTACCCAGATGGTAAAGAATCTCACAATCATAATCCTTCAACAATTCCAACCATCTTCTCTGCCTCAGATTCAAATCTCGCTGCTGGAAAATGTACTTAAGGCTCTTGTGATCAGTAAATATCTCACAAGTCACCCCGTACAAATAATGTCTCCAAATCTTCAAAGCAAAGATCACTGCAGCCATCTCAAGATCATGTGTGGGATAGTGCTGCTCATGCTTCTTCAACTGCCTCGAAGCATAGGCTATCACCCTTCCATTCTGCATCAACACACAACCAAGACCAATTCTAGAGGCATCACAGTAAACTGTGAACTTATCCACACTATTAGGCAAAGCTAATACTGGCGCTGTGGTCAGCTTCTCCTTCAATAACTGAAAACTATTCTCACAAGCTTCTGACCACTCGAATCTAACATTCTTCTGAGTCAAGCGAGTCATAGGGGCTGCTATCCTGGAAAAATCCTGCACAAACCGCCTATAATACCCGGCTAAACCCAGAAAACTCCGAATCTCAGTAACTGAAGTAGGTCTAGGCCACTCAGATACTGCTTCAACCTTCTGTGGATCAACCTGAATACCTTCTTTAGACACTACGTGTCCAAGAAAAGAAACACTCTCCATCCAGAAATCACACTTCGAGAATTTAGCATAAAGCTGATGATCTCTCAGTGTCTGTAGTACAATCCTCAAGTGATATACATGCTCTTCCATACTCCTCGAATATATCAGTATATCATCAATGAAGACTACCACAAACTGATCCACATACGGTCGGAATACTCTGTTCATCAGGTCCATAAAAGCTGCTGGTGCATTAGTCAAACCAAAAGACATCACCAGAAACTCATAATGACCATATCAAGTGCGGAATGCTGTCTTAGGAATATCAGCTTCACTAATCCGCAGCTGATGATAACCCGACCTCAAGTCAACCTTAGAAAAGAACTGTGCACCCTGGAGCTGATCAAACAAATCATCTATCCTCGGGAGAGGATACTTGTTCTTCACTGTCACCTTATTCAACTCTCTGTAGTCAATGCACAGTCTCAGGGTACCATCCTTCTTCTTCACAAACAAGACTGGTGCACCCCAAGGAGAAACACTAGGTCTAACGAAACCCTTATCCAACAACTCTTGCAACTGCTCCTTCAACTCTCTCAACTCTGCAGGAGCCATACGATAGGGTGGCATAGATATAGGAGTAATACCTGGAACCACATCTATACAGAACTCAATCTCTCTATGAGGTGGTAAACCTGGCAACTCCTCGGGAAAAACATCAGGACACTCACAAGCAACAGGAACATCTGTGAGTGACAACTTCTCCACTGACGTATCCCTAACCAATGCCAAATACCCCTGACAACCTTTCCTCAACAACTTCCTAGCTGAAATAGCCGAAATAAGATTCTGAGGTGCTGAACTCCTATCACCAACAAACTTAAATTCTACTTCACCAGGAATTCTGAAAATCACCTCCTTATTCCTGCAATCAACCACGGCATAATGCTGGGATAACCAATCCATTCCCAAAATAACATCAAACTCCATCACATCCAACAAAATCAAATCAGCGGGTAATTCTCTATCTCTCACGAGAACTGGACAACCAGAAAGAACAATATCGACGTCCAAAGAATCACTCAGAGGAGTGGCAACAGACAAAGGAAAAGCCATCCTCGAAGCTTGCCAACAAGATTTAGAAGCAAAAATAGGAGAAACAAACGAATGCGTGGCACCCGGATCAAACAAAACCAAAGCATCCAGGTAACAAACAGAAAGAATACCTGCCACGACTACATTAGATGCCTGAGCATCCTGCTGAGTCAGATGAAAAACTCTGGCCTGACCTCGACCTCCCTGCTGACTGGTAGAAGCCTGGCCAACACCTCGGGTACCTCCTCTCGTACCTCTACCACGACTCTGCTGTAGAACAAACTGAGTAGAACTCTGATGCTGAGCTGGTGGTAACTGAAATGGCACGGGTGCTGCACTAGCAATCGACTGCTGTGGGAATCGCGAAATCTGCTGCTGCTGATATCCGGAATAAGGACACGATCTGGCAAAATGTCCTGTCTGCCCGCATCTGAAACATGTCAGTGGTGTCAGATAACACGGTCCCTGATGGACTCTACCACAAGTCTGACAAACACTGGCCGCTGATCCAGAACTACGACCACTGCTGCTGCTCGAAGCACCTGACCTAAATCTGAATGATCTACGCTGACCTCCACGACCATGTCTACTACTCCGATGCACTCGCTGCTGCTGTCTCTGACTCTGCTGAGTCGAACCTCGCTGCTGACTACTCGAACCAACATGAAAACTCGAATACGGAGTAGCCTGCAATCCACTCGACTGAACTCCCAACTGGTAATAATCAGGCATCGCTCCCTACCTAACTAACCTCAGCTCAATCTCCTTAGCTAGCTCAATCACCGACTCGAGAGTAAGACCTGCTGTAGGCATACCAGCAAAAGCTGAACCCAAACCAGTAACATACGTAGTAACAGTGAAATACTGATCTCGCATCAGATCCTCAGCATATCTACCCAGACGAAGGAACTCTCGGGTATACTCCTCTACTGATCGATCTCCACGAGAAATACTAGTCAATCGAAGACGATAGCTCAAACGAAGAGGCTCTAGACAAAATCTCCTCATGAATCGCTCTCGAAACTGAGCCCATGTCATCGTCATCATAAAGGGCTGGATCATCTGAATGAACCAATCCAAGGCTGGTCCCTCAACAGACAACTCAACAATCATGACCCTCTGGTACTCGGTATGAGCAGTCCGAGTCCTAGTCTCAATCGCATGCAGAAAATCTAAAGGATCAGAAGTACCATCAAAAGCAATCCTGCCAACTCTGGCATAGAACAAAGCTGCCTCAGGGTCAGACATACCCTGTTGATAGGCAGGCTGAACAGGCTGAACAACTGGAGGAACAGGAACATCAAACTCAGGCTCAACAGGCTCCTCGTCCTGTAACTCTCTCTGCCTACGGCGACCTGCCGCTCCTCGAGGTCTACCCCTGCCACGACCTCTACGCCTAACTGGCGGCTCAGGAGGTAAAACCTCGTCCTGAAAAGACTCATCATCCTCGGCCTCAACGACCGGTGGAGCGACACGCGCTCGCCTCCTCATTCTGAAAAGACAAACGGAAAGATTCAGACAAAACAGACAACGGAGGAATAACGCTGAAAACTACAGCAAGGAATACTCATCAAGACATACTCGAACCTAATACACTGCAGTAGTCCAACAGAAAACACAACTTTAAAACTAGGGCCACAACTCACAAAACTAAGCCCTGACACAGAACTCCACTCTGATACGAACTTCGCTCTGATACCAACTTTGTCACGACCTAAAACAGGGGCCATGACCGGCGCTAGGGAACGGGAATTCTTTCGAATCCGGAACCCGTAGCAAGCCTAAAAATAAAATAAATATGCAATAATAAAAATAAAAATATAATATGCAGCGGAAAATAAAAATCATAAATATTATAATATCATCCATATCAACTGGATTCAATTCAAAACTCATCTCATCACATAAATGTGTATAATCTTTAATACAAATCCAGTTTCAATATAATACATCTCTTTAAAATAAAGTACATAAAATCCAACACTGTAATTCACAACTACTGAAAATCACAACTACTGCAGTGTCTAGATAAAATAAATAAGACTCAAGTATACAATTTACATAAAGAAGCCGGGACGGAAGAAATCCGGCGTATCGACCTGCTACTGAGGTCTGAGGAAGTTGACTCTCCTGAAAAATAGTCAACGGAGGGGAGTCAGACCTCACTGAGTGAATTACTATAATATATATACATACACTCTAAGTGATAATGCATACAGTCAACAGTATATGAGTAATATGTATATATACAGGCAAGTTCATACAGATGCAGAAAAATCATTTTATATATTTTGTCTGAAAATCAACTTTTATGAAGGATCACATAGAACCCTAGAATATCGCAACCTCAGAAAAATAGTGTTAAACAACACTCTAGCCATACAGGCTCACTGATTCCAAATATATCCACTTAATCCATATGGACAGTAGACTGGCCCCGAGACACTAAGTCAACCGAGCTCCAGCAGTCTGACTGCCAGTGTGATTGGCCCCGAGACACTTTGTCAACCGAGCTCCAGCAATCACACCCAAACCACATCTCACACATATCAATAATCATAATCAAATCAATATCCACAAATAGTTAGTGATATAGCCTAAAGCTATAGGCGTACCGGTACGTACTCGGTCCTAGTGCTGCCCACTAGGTAGCACGTTCTATTGATATCCTTCATTAATAAATAATAAAACATTCATTCACAAATACATGATGCATGAATATAAATGAAATAGCAATATAAACCATATATATACCGAAAATACACCAAACATAAACCAGGTATATTTTGAGTACATATATGTCAAATAAATCCAATCAAATCATGAATTAAACTAAAAATATATTTAAAAACATTTAAAATATATTTTATTAATAAAACATGTATATAATTTATTATATACCAAAAATATACTTGAATATAAATCATGTTATTTATGCATATTTAGTCAAAATAAAACATGCATTTTCTAAATCATGCATCCTAAGCATATATATATAATATAGTAACTCACCTAATGCGCTCCACGAGACGGGTCCGACGGGCCTGGTCCACTAACCCTCGGTCTCGGCGCAACTAAACAAGAAATAATTAATCGACATCAGAATAACCCTAACAGAAATCCTAGAATTAAATCTAGAGTATTAAAATACGGAAACAGAATTAGGGTTCGACTGGATATCACGTTTTACGAGAATTCTATCGAAAATCCGGCAGAACCTCCTCTGTAAAACGGACATCTCTCTACTCAAAAGAGTAGAGCCAACCCTGCAAAGAAAATACACTTCAAAAATAAACACCACAATCAATCACAACCCCTCGGTCGGACTCCAGACTACAATCTGTCGACCGGGGTCCACAAACACAGAATAATATATTCAAATATACCAAAAATATCCTTAAATCATAAAAATACATTTCATACGTAGAAATTACAAAATAAATCTTGAAACACTGTAAAAACCGATTAAAACTCATTTTATTAGAAAAACCGTATATTATATATATAATTGAAAATAATTCCCGGAAAATAGTTTTAATTAGTTAAAAATACTAAATATTTTGTAGAAATCATTTTTATACCTTAAATAAATATTAAAACCAATTAAATTACATTTTTAGACAATTTAGGGTAAAATTACCAAAATACCCCTATATATATATATATACCTAAATTACTTCAAAAATTCACCAAAAATCATACAATTATCCAAAATTAATTTTCTCAACATATTTATCAATAATATCAATAATTAAACTCAATTAACCAATTAAATTCAATTTAAAACACAATTAACTTAATTTTCCAAAATCACCTAAACTTCAATAATTAAAAATAAATACTTAGAAATTCATAAAAATTCCAAATAAATTTCTATAATTCATTTCAACACCTAATTCAACCATAAACTCCAATTTCATAATTTAAATAATTAATTTCCGAAAATTAGAAAATAATATTAAAATATTCAAAAATACCCAAAAATCCAAAAAATCTCCAAAAATTCTACAAAAATTCATACATGAAGATTAAGCTACTAGGAACAACATTTGTGAAGGAATTTTCCATGAATCATCCAAATCGAAGCTCAAAAAAATCGAAAACTAAAAGAGGCTGAAAACTTCAAATCAAAACCTAAGCAATTCTAGACCATTTTAGCTCAAACCAAAGCTAGAATAACACTCACCGGAGCTCAAGGAGAAGATAGAGACCGGCGGTGTCGAAAACGGTGGCCGGAGGGGGGAGAAACGGCAGTGAAGAAATGGTGGTGGTTGGCGCCCGCGGGAGAAGAAGAAGAAGAAGAAGAAAAAGAAAAAGAAAGAAAAGGAAGGAAAAAGAAAAAGAAAAAGAAAGAAAAAGGAAAAGAAAAAAAAGAAAAAAAAGAAAATAAATTAAAATAATTAAATATTAATAAATAAATAATAATAAAATAATAAATTTTAATAATTTAATAATAAATAAAATAATCAAATAATAATAAATAAATAATAAAATATTAGGGTAATAATAAACCCTAATTAAATAAATATACACACACAGGCTTTATTTAATAATTTAAAAATATGTATGAGTTCATGCAAACCCGTAAATACATTTAAAATAATTAATAATACATTGTTTACGTGGAAATTTCCCCGAAAATGAAAGTCCCGGGAAAATTTTACGTAAAATACTGAAAATAATACACAGTAATTAAAATAGGTTTAAAATACATATCAACTCATAAAAATATCGTATAATGCATAAAAATTATTGACACTGTATATCCCGGTACAGTGTAAAAATATTTTAAAAGAACACGGGATATTACAGTATTATATTGAAACTGGATTGGTATTAAAAGATTTATATATCTATGAGATGAGATTTAACTTAAATCCAGTTGGTGTATATACTATTGCGATATTTATGATTTTTATTTCCGCTGCATATAATATTGTTATTGTTATTATTGCATGATTTATTTTATTTTTAGGCTTGCTACGGGTTCCGGATTCGAAAGAATTCCCGTTCCCTAGCGCCGGTCATGGCCCCTGTTTTGGGTCGTGACATAAACAACTAACAAACTCATAAAATATCATAAATATATACAAAAATTATTAACACTGCATATCCCGATGCAGTATAAAAATATTTAAAAACTCGAGATATTACAAATTTCATGATTGATTCGAATTTATTATATATACATATATACTTGAAATATACTTAGTTTATTTTAAGTATATTTTTGGTATATATATGATTTATTTTTCTATTATGAATGTTATTCTACACTATTGGTTTTCTGAATGTATGATTTATTATAAATGAAGGATATCAATAGAACGTGCTACCTAGTAGGCAGCACTAGGACCGTGTACGTATCAGTGCGAGAGATTATGATTGAGTGAGAATTAATTGTGGTGATTATAATTGATTGATAATGATTTGATTGATGTGATGTGATGTGATTGATGGTGTGATTGTTGGAGCTTGGTTGACCAAGTGTCTCGGGGCCAATCACACTGACAGTCAGATTGCTGGAGCTCAGTTGACTTAGTGTCTCGGGGTCAGTCTACTATCCAGAATGGAATAAGTAATCTATTTGGATTTAAGTGATTCTGTATGGCTAGAGTGATGATATGGTTGATTGAGGTTGCGATTAATAGGGTTCTATTTGATCCTTTATGTATTAAAATAAATGTTTTTTGCATTTATTATAATTATTAAAGCAGAGTTGACATTTGTGTGAAATGCATGTATATGCATATATATATAAGAATGCTTGACTTGATATAGTTAGATTGCATGTATATATAGTATAATAATTCACTCAGTGAGGTCTGACCCTCCTCAATTTTTTTTTCAGGAGATTCTATATCGTCAGACCTTAGTAGTAGAGTTTTTCGCCAGTGTTCTTCCATCCCGGTTATTTTACGTAAATGTATATTTTGAACTCTGATTTGTGTTCTAGAAACTGCAGTAGTAGTGTTATTGTATTAGAAGAGTATTGTTTTGTTTGATACTTTATATTATGAGAATTGTATTTTAACACTGTATGAATATATATTTATTTATAAAAATATAATGAGTGTCCATTTTTATATATTGATTAGTTCAGTCGTGCTTTTATTTATGTAATGCATGTTTTTATTTTTTTCTAAAGCTTGCTATGGGTTCCAGATTCGAAAAAATTCTCGTTCCCTAGTGTCGGTCATGACTCCTAGTTTTGGGTTGTGACATCTCAACATGGGCTAGATGTTTTTCAACTTGTTTCAAGTTTAAGACGTCCGGTTAGTTAGTTATCTTCAAGTTTTAGTTTATGCCATATAAGGTTTCTATTTTTTTGAGCTTGAGTTTGAATGATTCATGATAATTTCTTTAAGAAATGTTGTTATATACATCTTTAGCTTCTTAAATATATTTAGTTTATTTTTCTGAATTTATTTAATTTATGTATATAAATTGTATTTTTGGTAATTAAAATGAATTTTTTTTATTAATTATGCATTTTATATTTTTTGTATAGAAATTATGTTAAATTAGTATAGTTAATTTAAATTATTAGTTTTAGAAGTGAGAAAATAATTTTTACTAAGTAATTTTTGGAAAATATTTAGTATTATGTAATTTTTGGATTAATTGGTAAACTTTGTAGTTTTATTGAAATTATTGTTAATTAGTATATTTTAAATGATTTTGAAATAATAAAAAATATTAAAATAATTTTACGAATTATTTAATATTTTTAACTAATTTATAATTATTTCCAAAAATATATTCAAATAATAGTTTTATTTATTATTTTTGTGATTAAATGAGTTTTTAGCTATTTTTATTACATATTTAAACAATTTAAATAATTTATTTATAAATTTTACTATTTGACGTTAATATTTATTTAAGATTTTATTTAGTTATTATGGATTTTATTAATATTATATATTTTATTTAAGATTTTATTTAGTTATTGTGAAAATAATTATATTTAATGTTTAGTTATTTAAATAAATTGTATTGTGGTTATTTGTTGATATTTATGGATTTTAATGATTTTTATTATATTATTACTAAATATTGATTTTATTGTGAATTGTGATCCTCGGTTGAAAAATTGTGTAATTTGGGGTCCCAGTTCGAGGTGTTGTGCTTTTGTGATTTTAGAAGTGTGTTTGCTTGCAGGATCGACTCTAATTTTAGTAGAGAGATATCCGTTTATAGAGGAGACTCTACCAAAATTTTGACAGAATTCTCATAAAACGTGATATCGGGTCGATCTTGAGTTTTTGGTTTTATGGTCGAGTCATGTCTAGATCGAGTTTTCCTTTAAAATTCCTAGAAGTATAAATTAGGTAATTGATTATGATTTTCTTGTTTTTATATTTCTATAGTTGCGCCGAGATTGAGGCCTATCAAATCTGGCTCGTCGAGTCTGTCTAGAGGAGCACAAACATGTGAGTTATTATTTTATATATGCATTATATATAGGATACATGATTATGAACATCAATGTTTCTATAATGTGTTTAAACATGAATTATTTTATTAAATGATTTAGTATATTTTTGGTATACTTTTAGTATATTTTGATATATATGCGACAAATATGTTTGACATATTTTTAATATATATTTGGTATACTTATGGTATATTTTGGAATATATGTGGCATATATATTTTGAATATTTTTAGTATATGCTTGGTATATATTTGGGATATAATTGGTATTTTTCTTTATAAAATGGATGCCATTATGTTTTAATTGTGCATTTATTATTTTTCAATATTTATACGATTTATTTGAAGGATATCAGTAGAACGTGTTACTTAGTGGATTGCACTAGGACTGTGTACATACTAGTGCATTGAATTTAGGATTTGTCATTATGAGATTTATTTGAGGACATATTTGATTGATTGATTAATGAGAATTGAAGTGAGTGAGTAGTGTGATTGCAGAAGCTCGGTTGACCTAATGTCTCAGGGCCAATCACACTAACAGTGAGACTACGGAGCTTGGTTGACTTAGTGTCTCGAGGTCAGTCTACTGTCCAAATATGGAATAAGAGAATTATTTTGGAATTAAGTAAGCTTATATGACTAGTGAGTTTTATGATTAAGGTTGTGGATATTTAGGATTCTATTTGATCTTTCACTTAAATAAACTTTTTCTACATTTATTATATATAAAAACGGATTTTAACATCTGTGAGAAATGTGTGTATGTGTATATTATTATATTGATACTTGACTGTATATGACTTTAGGTTGCATGTATATATATTATAATAATTCACTCAGTAAGGTTTGACTCCCCTTAATATTTTTTTATAGCATTGTAATATCCCGAGTTTTTAAATAATTTTAAACTGCATCGGGATATGCAGTGTTAATAATTTTTATAATATTTATGATTATTTTATGAGTGTGCTATTTATTAAATTCATTTTTATTTATTTTAAGTTATTTTAAGGGATTTACGTAAAATTTTCCTGAGATTTACATTTTTGGGAAAATAAAATTTAAATAATTATTTATTTAATTATGCTAGCTCATTTTATTAAATTGCATGTTATCATGCATGATTATATTTTGCATATTAACATATGTACATGTACATGCATATATATATATATATATATAACTTCATCAAATTTACAACCAATGCCACCCGATCTTCATCAAGCTGCCCGACGCCCTCCCTTCGCCACCGCCGCTGCAACTCCCATTTTCAGGTCGTCGATGTGCCACCCTAAGCTCCGCCCTTCCCAGCCAGCAGCTCCGCCACCATCTCTTCCCTTCTCTGGCGCCGTTTCACCCTGTTTTGATCGAGAAGCCTAAATTTGAAGTCATCGTCGATCAAGCACTTTCCGGCCACCAAATTCCATGCCACCAGTCTCTAACTTCTCCTTGAGCTCCATTGAGTCCATTTCCAAGCTTTGTGTCCCTTGAAGCGGTCTAGATTTCCCTAGGTTTCGATTTTACATTTTCGGCTACTTTGAGTTTTCAATTTTTTTGAGCTTCGATTTGTATGATTCAAGCAAACTACCTTCACAAATATTGACCCTTGTAGCTTAATATATACTATGGAATTTTTGTGGAATTTTTGGAATTTATTTTGATTTTTGGGAATTTTTTATTATTTTATTAATATTTTCTAATTTTCAAAAATTAATTAATTAAATTATTAAATTGTGTTTTATGGTGTTTATAGGTGTTGAAATGCATTTTAGAAATTTATTTGTAATTTTTTTGAATTTTATAAATTTATTTTGAATTTATTTAGTTTATGTAATTTTTGGAAAATTAGGTTAATTATGTGTTTTATTGAAATTAATTGGTTAATTGAGTATATTTATTGATATTATTGAATTATATGTTGATAAAATTAATTTTTTGTAATTATATTATTTTTGGTGAATTTTTGGATTAATTATAATGAATTTATATATATAGGGGTATTTTGATAATTTGACACTAAATTGGTTAAAAATGTAATTAAATTGGTTTTACTAGTTATTTAAGGTATAAAAATGATTTTTATAAATTATTTAGTATTTTTAACTAATTAAAACTATTTTTCATAAATTATTTTCAAATTATATATGATATACGATTTTTCTAAATAAATGTACGATTTTTAATTCTAAATAAATGTACAAATTTCTAAATAAATATTAACCAAAAATAAATATACGATTTTTATTGATTTTTAGTAAGTATTAGGGTTAATTATGTAATTTGGATTTATAAAATGTATTTTGGTTAATATTTATGAATTTATTGAGAATTACCGATTTTTAATTATATTTTATTAAAATCAGGGCTTTTGTGTATTTATTGGTTAAATAAATATTTTTAGCATTTGAATATCTAAATTGTTATATTTTAAGTATTGAAGGGCATTTTTGGAATTTTTCATGTGTTCTGTATTATTTTGTGAATTGTGGACCTCGGTCGGTGAAATTATAGTTTGGAGTATGATCGAGGGGTTGTGAATTGTGTTTATTGGAAGTGTATTTCTTTGCAGGACTGACTTTACTATTTGAGTAGAGAGATGTCCATTTTACATGGGAGGTTCTGCTGAATTTTTGGTAGAATCCTCGTAAAACGTGATATCCGATCGAATTCTTATTCCAATTCTGTGTCTAATATTCTTAGAGTGAGTCTCTAGAATGTTGATAGACTTATTCTGATTCATATTGTTATTTGTTTGTTTAGTTGTGCCGAGACCGAGGCCTAACGGATCAGGCCCGTCGAGTTTGTCTCGTGAAGCGCTAACATGTGAGTTATTATACTGTATATATATGCATTGCATATAGGATGCATCACTTAGGGTTTTTCATTTTCATTATATGTTTTTTTAAAGTGATTTACATGATAATATTTTTGGTATATCTATGGTTGTATTTTTGTATATATGCATATTAAATAATTATGCATGTTAGTTTGATATATGCACATTAAACAATTAGGTTTAGGTTTAATACATTTTAGTAATATATACATGTTTTAAATGTACATTTAGTCACAATTAATTTATTAAATGATTAGTATACTTTACGTATAGTTTCAGTATATTTTAGGTTTATTCCCTACACTTAGATTGTTTTTTTTAGTTTATTTTTGGTATATTTCCAAATAAATACATGTTTTATTATTAATTGAAACCTAAAACATTAGTGGTATACTTAGGATTTAATTAGGATATATGCATGCTAGAAAATTAGGTTATTTTGGTAGAATATGAATATATGTTAAACCTAAACACATTTAAATGAACATTTTTACATAAATGTTTAATTAAATGATTTGTGTACTTAGGGTATATCTTTTGTATATTTTAGGTATATTTTTAAGAAAATGCATGTTATATTACTAATACGCACTTAATTGTTTTTAACTCTATTAATGGTTTACCTTTAGTATATTTCTTAATATTTTTTTATAAGAAAAACATTACATATTACATATTTATTATCAAGCTATTAATATATGAAAGTTATGAATAAAATTGCAAATTTTGATTCGAATTTATTCAAAAAGTTCATGAGCAGAATAACACGCAGTATATGTATAATTTGCTTTAAGACTCAGAATTCATTCTGTGGTTGTATGTGCTATGCTCTTTATTGCAATTAACTAGGCCAAGTCGATTAATTAAGCATCAATTAGGATTCTTATATATGGTGTTCAGGAATCCAAAATATAACGTGCAAATACCAAAATTAAGCAGAATAATTAAAATTTCTTGCTGAGTTTTGTTGTTTTTAATTCGTTTCATTAGCTGGTTAAAAAAAAAATCAAACATTATTTAGCCCCATAAGTAAATCAAGTGGCAAAATGTGTAGACATAAGATGAGGAGAATAGTGTTGAAACTCCATCCTCCCTTATTTTCCCATCTTGTGGTGGAGAATTAACCACTTCAACTAGAAAAAAAAAAATCCAACATTTTTTTTCCGTAGCAACACCATATTAAGCATATCCTCATGCCTTATACTACATCTATTAGCTATCAAGTCTCAAGAGACTTGGTTACTAGGCAAAGTCCTCACAGCATAAAAGAGATATTAATATCTATTGAAGGACACTGACATATAATCAAATCAAGGAAGGAGCTTCACCAGCATAAAAGGAATCTAATATCCACTTCAGCAATCAAAGTATCATTCACTACAATTCCTTTCGATATATTATGGAGATCACTCAATAGTATGAAACATGGAAATCCCTTCAAAACCATTACTGAATTCTTTTTCAATTTATGCCAATTTATACAAGAAAATGCATATATTTTGTGTAAAGATAATCAATCTCTCTTCAGTTATATATATATATATATATAAGATTAAGAAAACTTAATTATATATAGTAATTAGGTGTAAAATTAACCTAACTTTATCTGTAACCACCAACAGCAATTTGTTCAGGAACATTGAGAAACTTTCAATTTTCCAAGTGTAAATAAAAACACCATTTTCAGGTTCCTTTATTAGCTTAATCTTCTCCCATTTACCAGCAAAATAAGGAACATCAGCCTGAACTTCTATTTCAAATACACAGCAATCATCAAGATTAACCATTACTGAACGCCACCAAACAAGAACAATAAAGAAAATTATTGGATTTTGCCAGCAACATTGGAAAGGAGGCCTTAAAACAATATCAAGATGCATGTAATGTAAAACTTGGGGGATTCTTGCCTTTGCCAAGAGTATTACGCTTAGCCATTGGATGCATGATACCTATCCTGGCTGTTCTGTACTTGGATATATGAAGATGTGACACATGCAATACAATGTGTCGCAAATTCAACCGTTAGATGTAATACGCGGTAAGAACCATATAACTTAATTGGATTAGCATCAATGACCACTGTAGAACAATGAAAACTAGGACATAAAGAGGCTAAAATTTTTACTTTAAGCAAACTGCAATATTTAATCCAACATACATTAAAGGACATCAACAAATAAACCCTACACAGTTAACATAATAATAAGTTTCAATACTAGTTTCCATGCACATGCAGTGGCTAGAAACCTTTGATTCAATATTTAAGTCCACAGCTAGTTGCAGGAGAGACCGTGAACAGCAGAGACCAGGGTGATTTTTCCTTCGACAATCAAAGTATCATTCACTAGAAATCCCTTCGATACATTATGGAGATCACTCAGCAGCAAGAAATTAGAAAAGCCCCAAGTGGAGACCGAGTTGCTGAACCATCTACCATAGCCTGGGCAAGAGAAAATCACGCTTTCAATATAGGCAACTGAAAGAAAGGAATGCAAAGCTATTATCACGCCAATTAAAAATTAGATACTTCACCTTTTCTTTCATGATGCTTCCCATTGACCCGATCTTTTGCTATTAATGTATACTCGGCATATACTTTATCCTTAAGAGGAGCACTGCTGCCATCTAAATTTAGAAATAACGACAGACAAGTATCCTCTTCGCTTAAATCTCCTTTAGAATAAACTAATAGTTTCCTGATATATTTTTATTTCAATGGTTAATTTTGCACTATTCACATCACCAAAACAACTTCAGAGTTTTAAGAGTCGGGGGAAGAACATATGGGGGACGTACCATTTGTAGTTAGAAGCAGTAAATATTTCAGAATAGTAGTAACCTCGATTCCAGTTGGAGAACTGAGCAATTTTCCAAGTATAGCTACTGCCTTGAGGATCCATTACAAAAGAAATATTGGGAAAATTAACTGAGTTGACGCAGCAAAATAATTTTTACAAGACAAAAAAAAAATTGCTGTAAAAATAATCAAACAAATAAATAAATAGAGGTGGTTAAACAGATCAATGAGTTAGAAAAATAGACAGTAAAACCTGTCATGTAAATAACAAAAAATGACACTAATATTTTAATATAGTTCACTTTTAATTCTTGGGCTACGTCCATGAGATAAAATTCGAATAATTCTTCAATTATAAAAATAGTAAGTACAAGAGAAAGTTTTCTCTATATCAACACTAGAGATACAAAATGAAAGAGTTCTTATCAAAATAGTGGCACTCAAAGTGTTTTCCAAACATCCAAAAAATAATTACCTCACTATTTTGTCACTCATCATTTGAGAATTTTTTTTTCCAAATCATTTAAAAACTCTCTCACACTCATCAAAACAAAATTGCTTTGGCTCTCAGCCCACAAGCACACACCTTACTAAATCATTTTTTCTTTTACTTGCTTCTCCATCCGAATGCCTTTATGTAGGCAATAGGATGAGAAACAACAAAATAAAAAAAATAAGTTTTTCAACATTTGCTGCACTGAATTTAGTGCAGCGGTGCAGCAAAATGTGACTTTTTTTTCAAACTTGTGGGCTCCACTAGAAGGGACCCCCAACAATTCTCCCCCTCCCGACTACGTGGAGGTCATCACCATTCTGACTGCCAATTGACAGAATTTGAATTTCTCCCTTGGTAGAGTCTTCATTAACATGTCTGATCTATTTTCATTAGTATGGATCTTTTCTAGCTACAATAGCTTCTTCTCCAATACATTTGGTATCTGGCGATATTTCACATCAATGTGCTTTGATCTTGAATGAAAGGAAGATTTCTTACTAAGGTGGATAACACTTTGACTATCACAAAATAGCTCGTATTTTTCTTGCTGAAAACCAAGTTCATTTAAAAATTTCTTCATTCATAATAACTCTTTACAAGCCTCCGTTGCTATAATAAATACTGCTTCAGTGTTAGACAAAGCAACACATTTTTATAATTTTGATTGCCATGACACAGCCCCCTGCAAAAGTAATAAGGTAACCAGAGGTTGATTTTCTTAACTCAACATCTCCTACCATATTTGTATTTATGTATCTAGCTTACATAGGTTTGGCATCTCTAAAACACAAACATATTTTGGATGTTCCATGAAGATACCTAAAAATTCATTTCACTACAGCCCAATGCTCTTTTCCAAGATTTGAAAGGAACTGACTCACAACTCTAACTGAGTGTGCAATATTTGGATATGTACACACCATGACATTCATTAAACTACCAACTGCTTAAGCATATGAAACTCTATCCATCTCTTCCCTCTCCTTATCAGTGGAAGGGCTTTGCTAAAAAGTTAATCTAAAGTGATTAGCAAGAGGATAGTTAACTGCTTTAGCATTATACATGTTAAACCTCTGAAGTACCTTCTTAATTTACTTCTCTTGTGACAACCATAACTTCTTGATGCCTCTTTCTCTAATAATCTTTATGCCAAGAATCTGTTTTGCTAGTCCCAAGTCTTTCATAGCAAAAGACTTACTCAACTGCTTCTTTAAGCTGTTGATTCTGGAAACATTTCGACCAATAATTAACATGTCATCCACATAGAGCAATAACATAATAAAGTCATTATCAGAGAATATCTTAACAAATACACAATGGTTTGAAGTGGTCTTCTTGTAGCCTTGCTCCCCCATAACAAACTCAAACTTCTTATACCATTGTCTTGGTGCCTGTTTCAAGCCATACAAGCTTTTTATCAATCTGTAAACATAGTCCTCTTTTCCCTTTTCTTTAAAACCCTTTAGTTGTTTTATAAATATTTTCTCTTCCAAATCACCATGAAGGAAGGCAGTTTTAACATACATTTGCTCAATCTCCAAATCAAAACTTGCTACTAAACCCAACACAGTATGGATGGATGTCATCTTCATGAATAGAGAAAAAATCTCATCAAAGTCGATACCCTTTCTTTGGTTGAATCCTTTTACAACCAGTCTAGCTTTGAATCGTGGCTGGAGACTGTGTTCTTCATGCTTGATCCTGAACACCCACTTATTCTTCAAAGCTCTCTTACCTTCAGGCAACTTCACCAGCTCAAACGTCTTATTCTCATGTAGAGATTTCATCTCATCCTATATGGCTTCAAACCATTTTTGCTTATGTTCATCATTCATAGCTTCTTCAAAGCTTTCTGGTTCTCCCCCATTAGTTAGTAACACAAACTGGTCTTCAGGATATATGGTAGAAGGTTGTCTATTTTTATCAAATCTCCTCAGTGGCACTGGAGAAGCCTCATCTGATGGTAGTTGATCATGAACACCATCATCATCATTTTTAGATGGAATCTCAATAGGAGCATTGTCATCAACTACAAATGGCCAAATAACTTCATTTTCATCTCCAACTTTCTTTGGCACTGTTGTTAGAGGAACTAACTTCAAATTTGAATAATCTTCAGAGCTGAGAATGTTCTTCTTAACTTTGGCAATATCTTCGATTGTCTTATCTTCGATAAACACAACATCATGAATTTTGATAACCTTCTTCTGGACTTGATCATAAAATGTATAGCCAAGTTGATATTGACTATAGCTAATGAACACACACTGTCGTGTCTTGGCATCAAGCTTAGACCTCTCATCTTTAGGAATATGCATAAAGGCTTTGCACCTAAAAACCCACAGATGACCATAGGAAACATCTTTTCCTGACCACACCCTTTTTGGAGTGTTAAACTGTAAAGGAACACATGGTGAAAGGTTCAGCACATGCACTGCTATAAGTAGAGCTTCACCCTAAAAAGTCTTATGTAGCTTTGAATGTGAGAGCAAAGATCTGACTCTCTCCATCAAAGCCCTATTCATCCTTTGTCACACCTGTACCCTAATTCTAAGTACATTTGCATTCATTATATGTTGCATTTATATATATATTGATTAAATTTAAGTATAAGTTAGTATATATAGTTAAAGTAGTGTTTCGGGTTGACCTATGAATTATACTCGATTAAAGAGCGAGAATTTTTAAATTTTAGCAACACTTAAAATAAATAAAATATTAAGAATAATAAGGATATGAGGTTAAATTGAAGTAATGGATAAGAACTTTAATGTTAGCAAAAGATCAGAACTTAAATTGAAACAATGATTGGACTCAATTGAAATAATTGAAAACTTAAGGATTTATAGGTAACTTAAGCATTTCATTAAGGGTCTTAATGAATATTTTAAAGTAAAATTTATCCAAAATAAGGGTTGGAGCCTTATCAAAATTTTGTGGTCATCTTTTTAGTAGCAACAATTGTTTAAGAAAGAAAAAAAAAGAAAAGAAAGAGAGAACACTTAAAAAAAGGGGATTATTTTATTCTTTAAGTTTAGGTTTGATTTATAAGAGGAATTTGAAGATCTAAATCAATTTTCAAGCTGTAATCTTCATCTTAGAAGACTATTGTGATTGATTTGGTAAGTAATTTTAGTATTTTAGTTGATTTACTTTAGGGTTCCTAAGTTGCAGAATTCGGGTTTAATAATTCTGGTTTATCAGTCTCTGTAATTTGATCATATCTTGACCTATAGAACTCAAAATTAAGTTTTATTTAATGATATGAAATCTTAGAAGAATTATCTAAAATTTTTTCTCTTTGAGTGTGATCTGATTCAGTCTCTATGATATTGAAATTAGAGGAAATGTTTTAGTACTCAATCTATTATATAAATTGACCTAGTTGTGTTCAGATGCTTATATTTCGCTCTATAGTTGTCCAATTTATGTGAAATTTTTATAGTATATTATAGACATATATATCTAATATTGATTAAAATTTTAGGTCATAATTCCTTTTCTATAAGTCCTAGAAAATTTTCAAATTCAGCTCTGAAAGCAGTGATTTTATTTATATGAATTAAGTCTATAGAGTTTATGAGTTAAAACTAGTCTAGATACTTTTCATATATATTGAGCTAAAAAAATCAAAATTAAGCTTGGTTTGATTATAATAAAACTTAAAGGAGTCCTCTTAAGCTTTGTAGTTTTGATCCATAGATGATTATGACTGAATAGTGGTTTAACAGACCTGTACTTTTTATTGCTCAATCTGTCTAAGTAGTTGAGCTGCTTGTGTTATGACCTTTTAAATTTAGTTGTGGTTATTGGATGGAAGTGAAATTTTTATTGAAGGTACTAGACATAATAAGCTGTGTCTGTTAAAATTTGAGGTTAAATTCATTTTCTATAGGTCAGAGTGATTTTTCTAATTTAGGCCTGAAAATAACCCTTATAGAGTTAATAAGGTTGGTTTGTAGAGTTAACTTAATTTGCATATTTTGCACATAGTTTGGGGGCTGCATGGTTAGGTCAGTATATGAGATTGTTATATTAATAAATTATAAATGAAATTGCTTATTTTAGGTGCTAGAAAGGCAAAGGAAGTGCACGTGCAAATTAAGCAAATTTGGTGAACCGGTTTTTTGCTTTTATAGGTTGTTTGATGAGTAGATGTTCAAGCCCTTAAACTCTTTTTATAACAGTGAGAAAATGAGATTTTTAGTGATTTTTATGAATATGAAATGATGTATAAGAATGGTTTTAATTTAGCTTGGTTACTACTTGGATTATTTGAAGTATTGAAGCTTTAAAACGATAATGTTTTCTATTTCACAAGCTATTTATGTTGCTACTTTGTTCTTTTGTTTACAATATGATTTGAGATTCATTTTTAGATACTCTTTTTGATTTAATTAAGTTTGTAATCAACTTGATTTCCTTATTTTGGATTATAAGGAGGTGTTTTGATTTTGAATACTTTGTCGAACAATAAATGTGATAGAAATGCTTTGACTATTTACTTGATGATTTGAATAAGTTACAATCAAATTGGTTTTATTCCTTTGAATTTTGGTGAGAAGTGATTTGATTTTTAATACTATGATGAGTTATAAATGTGATAGAATGGTTTTGATAAAGTTTGGAGGAAATGATATTTGTCTGTGTATTACCTCCCTCTATAAGATGAAAAAATGTGTTGAGGTGATAGAAGCACATTTGAGATTGTGTTGGTTGTTATTGTGCAATAAATAATAGGGCACTTAATTGCAGTACGGTGAAGGAAGAAGGGTCGTTCCATGCTAATATAGTTAAAGGGTTAGCCTTCAAATGTGCCTAGAGAGTGAGTTTGTGATGGTCTGTATGTTATAGCCAAGTTGTGATACTTGTTATAAGGATGTTAATACAAATGAAATGTTGTATTAATATTTCCAAAGGCACATGTTTCAATTGACTAAGCTTTGAATATGTTTGAAAGCAAGATTGAATTGGATATTTTGAATAAATTATAATTTGGTTATTTATGCTTTAGTATTTTAATTTAAGATGTTTGTTATATTTAATTTAGCTAAACTTTTTTTTTTGCTTATAGCATCTATTCATTTAGTATTTTTATACTCATTTTACTCTGTTTTATAAACATTTTCAGATAGCAGGGTTTGATAGTTGGTGGACAAAGTTAAGTGAGTGTGAATAGAAGTTTTAGAATAAGGTTGGCCAACATCCTTATTAGAGTAGCCTTGTTCCTTTATTTCTTAAGATTATTGTATAAGTGTTGTAAAACATTGGTGGATAAGGCATATTTAAAAATGTAATATTTATATTATCCAATCATTATGTATGTATTTTACTATTCATAAAGGGTATTCACTATTTATAAATATGTACTTTATTATTCATAATAGTATTTCACTATTCAAAAAATACGTATTACTTTACAAGTTCTTATTCTTTAAATGTAATGTATGTACAACATTAAACTTTTATAAGAGATTAATTTTGAATCCTTTTGTAAATATAAGGATATTATGATAAAAAAATTAATTAAACTGAGCATTTTATTTGGTGAATGATTTTAAATGTCCATTTTGGGCTATGTGAGATGAGGTGTGACATCCTCTTAGCTAAACCATTCAATTGTGGCATCTTTGGAGGCATCATTTGATGTCGTATACCATGCTCTTTACAATAAGCATCAAATGGTCCAAAATACTCTGCACCATTGTCTGTTCGAATGCATTGAAGCTTTTTGTTGGTTTGTCTCTCCACTAGGGTATGAAATTCCTTGAAGGCATTTAGCACCTGATCTTTTGACTTTAAGGTGTATGACCACGTCTTCCAAGAATGATCATCAATGAAAGTCACAAAGTACTAACAACCACCAATTGACTTTGGCATTGGTGTAAGCACCCACTTTCGGGATGCAATTGTACACAATTGCAACGTAAGCCCCTATGATGAAATTTATTCAAAAATTGAACTTGGTTGTTGATTTTCTGGACTTTAGGGACTAAATTGTAACGTTTTTTAGGATTTGATTGTGTCACGACCCAAAACAGGGGCCATGACCGGCGCTAGGGAACGGGAATTCTTTCGAATCCGGAACCCGTAGCAAGCCTAAAAATAAAATAAAACATGCAATAATAATAATAACAATATCAAATGCAGCGGAAATGAAAATCATAAATATCCAAAATAATATCCATCTCCCATATATAAATCTTTTAATACAAATCCAGTTCACATAATACAATATCTCACATAAATAAAATACATAAAATCCCACAAATTAATTTACAACTACTGCAGTGTCTAGATTATAAAAATAAGACTCAAGTAAGCAGTTTACACAAGGAAGCCGGGCGGAAGAAATCCGGCGTATAGGCCTGCTACTGAGGTCTGAAGATGTTGACTCTCTTGAAAAATAGTCAACAGAGGGGGAGTCAGACCTCACTGAGTGAATTACTATAATATATATACATACACACTAAATGACAATGCATACAGTCAACAATATATATATAATATGTATATATACAGGCAAATACACACAGATGCAATAAAATCATTTTATATATTTCATTGAAAATCATCTTTTATGAAGGATCAAATAGAACCCTATGATATCAAAGCCTCAAATAGTGTTAGACAACACTCTAGCCATACAGGCTCACTTAATCCAAATATATCCACTTAATCCATTTAGACAGTAGACTGGCCCCGAGACACTAAGTCAACCAAGCTCCAGCAGTCTGACTGCCAGTGTGATTAGCCCCGAGACACTTGGTCAACCGAGCTCCAGCAATCACACCCCCAAATCATATCTCACACATCAAATAATCATATTCAATCAATATCCACAAATGGTTAGTAATATAGCCTAAATACTATAGGCGCACCGGTACGTACTCGGTCCTAGTGCTGCCCACTGGGTAGCACGTTCTATTGATATCCTTCATTAATAAATATAAAACATCCATTCATAATAAATGATGCATAAAATAAAATAAAATAACAATATAAACCATATATATACTGGAAATATACCAAAAGTAAACCAGGTATATTTTGAGTATATATACGTCAAATAAATCCAGTTAAATTACAAAATAAACTAGAGATATATTTGAAAACATTTTAAACATAGTTCATTAATAAAACATGCATATAATTTAATATATACCAAAAATAAACCAAAAATATACTTAAATACAAATCACATTATTTATGCATATTTAATCAAAATAAAACATATATTCTAAAATCATGCATCCTAAAGCATATATATATAAAATAGCAACTCACAAATTAGTGCGCTCCACGAGATGGGTCCGATGGGCCTGGTCCACTAGCCCTCGGTCTCGGCACAACTAAACAAATAATAACGACAAAAATCATAATAACCCTAACAGAAATCCTAGAATTCGATCTAGAATATTTAACACAGAATTGAGATTAGGGTTCGACCAGACATCACGTTTTACGAGAATTCTACCAAAAATTCGATAGAACCTCCCCTGTAAAATAGACATCTCTCTACTCAAAGAGTAGAGCCGACCCTGCAAAGAAACACACTTCGAAATTCAAACACAAAACATACCTAAAACGCCTCGGTCGGACTCCAAACTACAGTCTACCGACCGGGGTCCACAAACACATAACAATTCCAGAAATACCAAAAATACCCTTATAACATAGAAATACATTTTATAGGTATAAATTACATAATTAACCTTAAAACACTGTAAAAACCGATAAAAACTCATTTTATTAGAAAAATCGTATTATATATATATAATTGAAAACAATTCACGAAAAATAGTTTTAATTAGTTAAAAATACCAAATAATTTGTAGAAATCATTTTTATACCTTAAATAACTATTAAAACCAATTAAATTACATTTTTAGCCAATTTTATGTAAAATTACCAAAATACCCCTATATATATAAATATACTATAATTACTTCAAAAATTCACCAAAAATAGTATAATTATCCAAAATTAATTTTCTCAACATATTTATCAATAATATCAATAATTAAACTCAATTAACCAATTAATTTCAATTAAAAACACAATTAACCCTAATTTCCCAAAATTACATAAACTTAAATAATTCAAAATAAATACTTAGGAATTCATAAAAATTCCAAATAAATTCCTATAATTCATTTAAACACCTATAATTATCATAAAACACAATTTCATAATTTATTTAATTAATTTCCGAAAATTAGAAAATAATATTAAAATATTCAAAAATACCCAAAAATCAAAATAATCTCCAAAAATTCCACAAAAAATTTAACATGTAGATTAAGCTACTAGGATCAACATTTGTGAAGGGATTTTTCATGAATCAAATAATTAGAAGTTCAAAAAAATCAAAAACCCTAATATGGCCGAAATGGGAAATTCGAAACCTAAGCAAATCAAGACCAATTCAGCTCAAACCAAAGCTAGAATCATACTCACCGGAGCTCAAGGAGAAGAAAAAGACCGGTGGTGTCAAAAACGGTGGCCAAAAAGTTGGTGAACGGCGAGGAGAGGAAGTTTCGGCCAAAATGGGGAAAATGGGGCTAGTCGGTGCCAGGGAAGAAGCTTGGGGCAGCGAAGCAGCTGGCTGGGGAAGGTGGAGCTACTGGCGGCACACCGACGGAAAGGGAACGGCAATTGCAGACGGTGGTTGGTGATCGGGCACGGGAAGGAAGAAGAAGAAAAAGAAAAGAAAAGGAAAGGAAAAGAAAAGAAAAAGAAAAAGAAAGAAAAAGAAAAAGAAAAAGAAAAAAGAAAAAAAATAAAAAATAAATAAATTTTTAATAAAATAATTGGGAAAAATCACACACCACACATTATTATTTACAATTTAATAATAAATAAAATAATTAAATAACAATAAAATTAATAAACAAATAATAAAATATTAGGGTAATATTAAACCCTAATTAAATAAATAATTACATGTATACACGGTGTTTAATATTTTAAAATATGTATGAGTTCATTCAAGTCCGTAAATATATTTAATATAATTAATAATAAATTATTTACGTGAAAATTTCCCCGAAAATAAAAGTCTCGGGAAAATTTTACGTAAAGCACTATAAATAACACACAATAATTAAAATAGGTTTTAAATACATATCAACTCATAAAAATATCATAATATATATACAAAAATTATTAACACTGCATATCCCGGTACAGTGTAAAAATATTTAAAAATACGGGATATTACAGATTGCAAATAAGTCATTTTTTCAGAGGTTTTTTGGTAATTAAAAGTAAAAGTAAAAGTAAAAAAAAATTATTTTTTAGGATCGGCATTAGTGTAATGCCGACCGGCATTGTGTAATGTCAATCGACACTAGACAATGCCGATCGGCATTAGACAATGCTGATCGGCATTGCATAGTGTCGATGCGCAATATTTTTTTTTTAACTTTTTCGCGTATTTTTCCTTATTTTTATCAATTTTTTTCAATGTTTTAATTGGTTGAAAATTCAAATTTTTATCTGCTAAGTTGTTTTTAAAAAAAAACGCAAAGGATATTTTTTTTAAATAAAAAAAATGCTATTTGATCTAATCAGGTCTGTTTCTCCTTTGGAGGAAGTTCAGTACGCGTAAACTCTGCATTTAAAAGCAAAGTTTGCATGCGTGCGAGAGGAGGTTTTTTTTAGAGAGGTTTTTTGGTTGAGGGGACTTCTTTTTCTTCTGGTTTTCGAAAGGATTTTTTACAGGAAGAGATTAAGAGAAAGAAGACACAGTGAGAAAAAAAAGACTGGAAGCATAAAACCCTAATTTTTGATATTGAAATTTCTGAAGACAATAGTCCAGAATCAACAATATCTTAATTTTAACAGTGATAATCCAATCTGAGGGGCTCAAAAAGGGGCATTTGCACATCATCTCTAGTGTTATTTTTCTATTTCTTTTATTACCTTTTTTATTATTTTCTGTTTATGTTGTTTTCTTTTATTTTTGTTATTGTTTTTATTATTTGATTTCATTGCTAATTTTTTTTTGATGTCCGTATGAGGATTGAGGAAGGGGAAACCGCCTATGTGTAATTGAACATAAGATCCATGGAACCTGTACTATTTTAATAATAGTTCTTAGGATTTTAATTTTTGTTCTGCATTTTTGTATCCTGTGTAATTTATTTTAATTTCTGGATGTATAATTATTTAATTTTAATTCTGTACGTAGTTTATAATAGCCCCAGTAGTGGGAATAGTGAAAGATTTAAATTTCTGCACTTTAAAATTAATCAGTAATTAGGTTCAATTGGGTAAAAATTAATTAAAATTAATAGTGGCTTTAGTTAATTAGGGTTTGTATGTAATTAAATTAGGTTTTTTTAGAAAATCACTGTAATGTTTGTTTGATCTATTTTTTGTGTTTTATTTATTTTGGGCTTGTTTTTTTTTTTATGTTTTTATGTTTTAGGCCCCAAGCCCACGTTTAGGTCTAACCCACTAAATAAATAGGCTTAAAAATAGTTTAGGACTTTAAATAATTAAAATCAACTTAGGCCCATTAGGTTAATTAGATTTTAGGCCCACTTAGTTAATTAAAACTTGTTTAGACTTAGCTCAGCCCATTTAATTGCATTTTCCTTTAAAATTGAATAGACTTAAGCCCATATCTTAGAAAGACTAAAAAATAGATTTAGGCTCACTAATCAATAAAAATGTAGGCCCACTTTTATTCTATTTCACTTGTAAATAAAATGTAGATTTAGCTAACTTATTTAAATAAAATTAACATAGTTTAGACTTAGGGACAACGTGATCTTGAGTGCATTTTTTCTTGTAATTTTATTGACTTGTTGCATTTTTGGGTAGATGGATATTAATTAGGGTTTAATAAAATTGCATGTAATTAGAGGATGAAATAATCATTTATAAAATTATTCTATATGAACACGGGACTAAGAGAAGTTAATATTCCGTATCCAGAATCTCTTGGTTGTGGTGCTAATTTTCTTTTAGAGAATCGAGTACCACCAATCAAATTATCCCAATTATTACCCTGGGTGGTGACTCCTCATCTCCATGCCATGTCTTTGTGACAGTGGTTAGTGTGTTCTCTAAGGCCCTGAGCCTAAACAGTGTTGTGATTGCTAAAATCTTGGACACGCGCTAAACCCTGCCATCTACAATTGGTCTACACAAGTCTGAATGAATTAAATCCAGCACATTCTTTATTCTGGAAGGAGGAGAACTCCTGAAAGCAACCCTATTTTGCTTTACTATAAGACAATTGACACATTTCTCAAAATGCACAAGATCTACTCCAGATAACACATTTTTCTTGGCTAATATTGTCATCCCTTTCTCACTCATGTGGCAAAGTCTTCTATGCCATAACTTAATTATACTGTCTTTCTCCATGGCATTCACCATGTCTTTAAAGATATTTGTATGCATAAAGTATAGTGTTAAGTCCTTTTTACCTCTAACCACCCTTTAATGAGTTTCCATTGGCCATTATAGAAGGTGTTGCAGAAACCTTCATCATCAAGCTTTGATATTGAGATCAAATTTAGGTGAATATATGGAACATGCTTGACATTCTTCAAGATTAGTCTTATGCCATTCGTCATTTCTAAACATACATCTCCTTCACCATAAACTTTTGTTCAATTATCATTTCCTATCTTTACAAATCCAGAATCTCTTAGAGTGCAGGATGAGAAGAATTTTCTTTGAGATGTGGCATGAATGAAAGCACCACTATCAATCACCCAACTGGTCTCATGGGTAGTAAGATCAATAATGTCATCATAAAAAAGGACATTGAATTCTCCGAGAAGATCTGCTTCATCATCATCACTACTGTTATCTTTTCTCACTTTTCTACCTTTGTTCTTATCCTTAAATTTTGACAGAACTTCTTAATATGACCTTTCTTTTTATAGTAGTGACATTTAATATTTGCATACTTGTTTGACTTTTCTTTACTCTTATCTCTTTTCTTTGAGCTTCGAGTCTCACTTCTCCCCTTGGAATTTATGTTAAGGATATCTAAATGTATTGTAGAGGCACCCTTTGATTTGTGTCTCATCTCTTCATTTAGAATACCGCTTTTGAAAAATTTCATATTCACTAAACCATTTGGTGCATAGTTTGTAAGTGAAATCTTTAAAGTCTCCCAAGATTATGGTAGAGAATCTAGCACCATAAGAACAAGAATTTTATTGTCAAAATTTACGCCCATTCCCAAAAACTGATCCATGATCCCTTGCATTTCATTCAAGTGATCAACGAAAAAAGAGCCTTCTCAATATTTTATTTGCATTAATTTTGTCAGATAAAATAATTTGTTATTGCCGGTCTTTGAAGCATACAACTCCTCAAGCTTGTTCCATAATGTCCGTGCATGAGTTTCATTACAAATGTGGTTATACACATTGTCTTCAACGAACTGTCCATTGTAGCCACACACTTGCTCATGCTCAAATGCCCCTTCCTCATCCATCTTGCCTTCGGGTTTTGTTGTAGCAAAAATCGGTAGATGCAACTTCATCACAAATAGGAGATCCTTCATCTTGTTTCTCCATATGTGGTAATTTATGTCATTTAAGCTTACTATCTTACTAGTCTTAGTCTCAATCGTTACAATTGTAATATCCCGTGTTTTTAAAATATTTTTACACTGTACCAGGATATGCAGTGTTAATAATTTTTGTATATATTATGATATTTTCATGAGTTGATATGTATTTAAAACCTTTTTTTAATTATTGTGTATTATTTACAGTGTTTTACGTAAAATTTTCCTGGGACTTGCATTTTCGGGGAAATTTTCACGTAAATAATTTATTATTAATTATTTTAAATATATTTTCGGACTTGCATGAACTCATACGTATTTTTAAATTACTAAACACCGTGTATGTGTGCGATATTTATTTAATTAGGGTTTAATATATATTACCCTAATATTTTATTATTTGTTTATTAATTTATTGTTATTTAATTATTTTTATTTATTATTAAATTACAAAAATATTAAATTATATGTGTGGATGTGAAATTTTTCAAATATTTTATTAAAATTATTTTTTTATTATTTTTCTTTTGTTTTCTCTTTTTCTTTTTTCTTTTTCTTTTTCTTTTCTTTTCTTTTCTTTTCTTTTTCTTCTTCTTCTTCTTCTTCTTTTTCTCCTCCCCGCGCCCGACCACCCCCTCACCACCAACCACTGTCTGTCACGCTGATCCCCTACCGTCGGTGTGCCTCCCGGCTTGCCACCGCCGTCCCCAGCCATTCCCTGCCGCCAGCAGCCTTCTTCCCCGGCGCCGGCAGCCTCTTTTCTTCTTTTGGCCGAAATTTCTTCTCCTCACCGTCGACGACGATTTTGGCCACCATTTTCGACACCGCCGGTCTATTTCTTCTCCTTGAGCTCCGGTGAGTGTGATTCTAGCTTTGGTTTAAGCTTAAATGGTCTAGATTTGCTTAGGTTTTGAATTTTTGAATTCGGCCATATTAGGGTTTTTGATTTTTTTTGAGCTTCGAATTGATTGATTCATGGAAAATCCCTTCACAAATGTTGTTCCTAGTAGCTTAATCTACATGTATGAATTTTTTTGGAATTTTTGGAGATTTTTTGGATTTTTGGGTATTTTTGAATATTTTAATATTATTTTCTAATTTTTGGAAATTAATTATTTAAATTATGAAATTGTGTTTTATGGTTAAATTAGGTGTTGGAATGAATTATAGGAATTTATTTGGAATTTTTATGAATTTCTATGTATTTATTTTGAATTATTGAAGTTTATGTAATTTGGGAAATTAGGGTTAATTATGTTTTTAATTGAAATTAATTGGATAATTGAATTTAATTATTCATATTATTGATAAATATGTTGAGAAAATTAATTTTGGACAATTGTATAATTTTTGGTGAATTTCTGAAGTAAATTTAGTATATTTATATACATAAGGGCATTTTGGTAATTTTACCCTAAATTGGCTAAAAATGTAATTTAATTGATTTTAATAGTTATTTAGGGTATAAAAATGATTTCTACAAATTATTTAGTATTTTTAACTAATTAAAACTATTTTTCGTGAATTATTTTCAAATATATATATAATATACGATTTTACTAATAAAATGAGTTTTTATCGGTTTTTATAGTGTTTAAAGGTTAATTATGTAATTTCTACTTATAAAATGTATTTCTATGTTATAAGGATATTTTTGGTATTTCTTGAATTGTTCTGTGTTTGTGGACCCCGGTCGGTGGACTATAGTTTGGAGTCCGACCGTGGGATTTTGATTGTGCTCTGTGTAGTTTTTCGAAGTGTATTTCCTTGCAGGGTCGGCTCTACTCTTTTGATTAGAGAGATGTCCATTTTACAGGGGAGGTTCTGCCAAATTTTTGATAGAATTCTTGTAAAACGTGATATCCGGTCGAACCCTGATATCGATTCTATGTTTAATACTCTAGATCGAATTCTAGGATTTCTGTTAGGTTTATTCTAATGTCGGTTATTTATTGTTGGTTTAGTTGCGCCGAGACCAAGGGCTAGTGGACCAGGCCCGTCGGACCCGTCTCATGGAGCGCACTAGGGTGAGTTACTATACTATATATATATGCTTTAGGATGCATGATTTAGAAATATATGTTTTATTTTGATTAAAATGCATAAATAATATGATTTGTATTTAAGTATATTTTTGGTTTATTTTTTGGTATATATTAAATTATATGCATGTTTTGTTAATAAATTATATTTGAGAATGTTTTTAAATATATTTCTAATTTAATTTATGATCTAATTGGATTCATTTGACATATATATACTCAAAATATACCTGGTTTACTTTTGGTATATTTCTAGTATATATATGGTTTATATTGTTATTTTATTTAAATTCATGCATCATTTATTTTTATGAATGAATGTTTTATATTATTATTGAAGGATATCGATAGAACGTGCTGCCTAGTGGGCAGCACTAGGACCGAGTACGTACCGGTACGCCTATAGAATTTAGGCTATATTACTAACTTATTTGTGGATATTGATTGAATGTGATTATTGATATGTGTGAGATATGGTTTGGAGGTGTGATTGTTGGAGCTCGGTTGACCAAGTGTCTCGGGGCCAATCACACTGGCAGTCAGACTGCTGGAGCTCGGTTGACTTAGTGTCTCGGGGCCAGTCTACTGTCTAAATGGATTAAGTGGATATATTTTGGATTAAGTGAGCCTGTATGGCTAGAGTGTTGTCTAACACTGTTTTCGAGGTTGTGATATTCTAGGGTTCTATGTGATCCTTCATAAAAGATGATTTTCAATAAAATATATATAAAATGATTTCTTTGCATCTGTGTGTATTTGCTTGTATATATATTAGATATATATATACTGTTGATTGTATGCATTGTCATTTAGTGTGTATGTATATATATTATAGTAATTCACTCAGTGAGGTCTGACTCCCCTCCGTTGAAAATTTTTCAGGAGAGTCAACATCTTCAGACCTTAGTAGCAGGCCGATACGCCGGATTTCTTCCGCCCCGGGTTCTTTTTGTAAACTGCTTACTTGAGTCTTATTTTTATAATCTAGACACTGCAGTAGTTGTAAATTAATTGTGGGATTTTATGTATATTATTTATGTGAAATATTGTATTATATTTGAACTGGATTGTATTAAAAAGATTTATATATATAAGATGAGATTTGATTTAAATCCAGTTGGTGAAATAATATTATGATATTTATGATTTTTATTTTCGCTGCAATTTAATATTGTTATTATTATTATTGCACGTTTATTTTATTTTTAGGCTTGCTACGGGTTCCGGATTCGAAAGAATTCTCGTTCCCTAGCGCCGGTCATGGCCCCTGTTTTGGGTCGTGACAACAGTATTTAATAATGCCTCTAGAACACGAACCAACAACTCTTATGCCATTTGTTAGGAAAATTAACAAAGTTGGTGCAACAGAATAATATTCATAGAGAAAAAATAAAATTACAGCAAAAATAATCAAACAAATAAATAAATAAAGGCAATTAAATTAGCCAATGGGTGAGTAAAATAGGCAGTAAAAATTGTTGTATAAATAATAAAAAATGACACCAATATTTTAACGTGGTTCACTTTTAATTCTTAGGCTATGTTCACAGGATAAAATCCGAATATTTTTTTTACTATAAAAATAGTAGGTACAAGAGAGAGTCTTCTCTAGATCAATGCTAGAGGTACATAATAAAAAATTTCTCATCAAAATAGTGGCAATCAAAGTGTTTCCCAAACACCTAAAAATAATTACCTCACTATTTTGTCACTCACCCTTTGAGAAATTTTTTTTTTCCAAATTCTTTAAAAACTCTCTCACACTCATCAAAGCAAAATTGATTTGGCTCTCACCTCACCGGCACACACCTTACTAAATTATTTTTTCTTTTGCTTGCTCACTTACCTGCTTCTCCATTCAAATGCCTTTATATAGGCATTAGGATGAGAAACAAACAAAATAAAAAAAAGTTTTTTAACATTTGATGCAGCAAAATGTGACTTTTTTTTTTTAAAACTTGTGAGCTCCACTAGGAGGGACCCATAACAGAAACTTCCTTCCCTTTTCTTACGCACTTTATAACATGAACCTTTGCTCTAAATGCACAACAATTGTTGACAAGATATCCATTACATGGATCATTGAACGTTGTAAGAGGGAGTAATCGGTGAAAGACATTTTCTATCTTCAAAGCGTGGTAGCACTTCTCTTTCCCATCTGCATAGAGTATTAAAAAACTTTCAAATATAACCACGAATACTGTGATGACTCGATATTTTAAATTATTAAAAACTATTTTAGGAAATGCAGTAGTAATAATATTTTAAATTTTTATATATTATAATTATTAATTGTGTGTATATAATTATTTATTCATTTATTTGGAAGTTATTATTATTTAAAAATATATATGTTGTTGTTGTTGTTATTATTATTATCATTATTATTATTATCATTACTTTTGTTGTCATTATTGCTATTAGTATTATTGTTTTATATTTGTGTTAGTGTGGTGTTATATATATGTGTATATATATAATAAAGTTAGTTAATATATATATATATATATATATATATATATATAAGGTAAAGTCATGACATTTTTTTACGTTTCTTTTCTTCTTCTATTTCTTTTCTTCCCCTATTTTTTTTCTTCTTCTTCCCGCAAGTTGCAGTGCCACCCAGCCTTGCTTGCCACCACTTGCCACTGCCATCACCTCCCATCCTTCTCTTCTCCCTTCTGCCATCGTTAGAGTGCCTCCTGTCATCGGAAATGCGAAGAACAGTAGCAGCAACAGCAACCCTTTAGCTCGTAGTCGATGGTGAAAGCTTGTGATCCCGGGCTTTTTCGAATCCTCTTGGTCTGGGCAAGCTAGTTTTAAGCTCAGTTCAAGCTTAAATCATCCCTATTGTAATTTTTTTCAATTTTAGTTTAGGTCAAATTTGTGTTTTTCATTTTTTTTGAGCTTGATTTTCTATGATTTAGGCTTTAGAAATGTTATTGTGTGTAGCTTAAGCTTTTCAAATATATTTTTATTGGATTTTTTGGAATTATTTTGATTTTTAGGTTTTGAATTTTCCGGCAAGTCATTGTTCCGGTGACCCTTGCGGAAAATATTTGTATTTTTAATAAATTGTATGGATTATTTGGAATATAGTTTGCAAAGGAAGTTTATGAAAATTTTGATCCGATTATTTATTACGAATTTTTGAAAGTTTATGTGAAAAATTAATTTTTGGAAAAATTTATCTAAATTAGTGAATTTGGTGTTTTAATTGAAATTATTTTTAATTAGTATGTTTTGAATAATTTTGGAATAATAATTAGTATTAAAATAATTTTTACGAATTATTTACTATTTTTAACTAATTAATAATAATTTTTGAAAATATTCAAATAATAAATTTATTTACTATTTTTGTGATTAAATGAATTTCTAACTATTTTTGTTACATATTTGAACTATTTAAATAATTAATGGTGAATTTTACTATTTAATTTTGAATAATTGAAAATTTGGATTTTTATTAATATTATATAAGTTATTGAGATTTTATTAACTAATTTGAAAAATAATAATTAACTTTAATTTTTTTGTTATTTAAATAAATTGTATTATGGTTTATGATTGATATTTATGGATTTTAATGATTTTTATTATATTATTATTATTATTACATATTGATTTTACGAATTATGATCCTCGGTTGGGAAATTATGTAGTTTGGGGTCCCAGCCCGAGGACTTGTGCTTTTGTGTATTATTGAAGTGTGTTTGTTTATAGGATCGGCTCTACTTTCAGTAGAGAGATGTCCATTTTATAGAGGAGATTCTGCTGAATTTTCAGTAGAACTCTCGTAAAACATGATGTTGGGTCCATCCTGAGTTTTTGAATTGTGGTCGAGTCGTGTCTTAGATCAAGTCGTCCGTTAGAATTCCTAGAAGTATAAATTAGGTATTCGATTATGATATTGTTATTATTATTTATTTTCTATAGTTGCACCGTGACTGAGGCTTATCGAACTAGGCCCGTCAAGTCTGTCTAAAGAAGTGCACAATTGTAAGTTATTATTTTATATATGCATTGCATATAGAATACATAATTATGAGCATCCATGTTTTCATTATCTATGTAAGCATGAATTGTTTTATTAAATGATTATGTATATATTTGGCATACTTTTAGCAAATTTTGGTATATATGTGACAAATATGTTTGGTATATGCTTAGTATATATATGGTATATTTTTGGTATACTTATCGTATATTTTGGTATATATGTGGCATATATATATGGAATATTTTTATTATATATTCGGTATTATCACGACCCAAACCAAGAGTCATGACCGGCATTAGGGAATGAGAATTCTTTCAAATCTGGAACCCATAGCAAGCCTTAAAAATAAAAGCATGCAATAATTAAATAAAAAATGCACCATAATTAAAATCTTAAATCAATATAATAATAAAAACTTCTGTCATATCATATAATAAAAATATTTCATACATTATTTAGAGAAAGGTCTTTGATAATAAAACTATTATACATATACAAGATACGACTACTACTGCAGTTTTCTAGAGTATAATAAAAATCAAGTAAGTAATTGACATAGACAAGCCAGGGCTGAAGAAGTCTAGCGGATGGGCCTACGACTGAGGTCCGAGGAAGAAGAATCTCCTGTAAAAAATCAACAACTGAGGGGAGTCTGTAATATCCCGTATTTTTAAACATTTTTACACTGTACCGGGATATGCAGTGTTAATAATTTTTGTATATTATATGATATTTTTATGAGTTGATATGTATTTAAAACCTATTTTTATTATTGTGTATTATTTACAGTGCTTTACGTAAAATTTTCCCGGGACTTGCATTTTCGGGGAAATTTTCACGTAAATAATTTATTATTAATTATTTTAAATATATTTTCGGACTTGCATGAACTTATGCATATTTTTAAATTACTAAACACCGTGTATATGTGTAATATTTATTTAATTAGGGTTTAATATATATTACCCTAATATTTTATTATTTGTTTATTAATTTATTGTTATTTAATTATTTTATTTATTATTAAATTATTAAAATATTAAATTATATGTGTGGATGTGAAATTTTTCAAATATTTTATTAAAATTTTTATTTTATTTTATTTTTCTTTTTTCTTTTTATTTTTATTTTTCTTTTTCTTTTCTTTTCTTTTTCTTTTTCTTTTCTTTTTTCTTCTTCTTCTTCTTCTTCCTCTCCCTCCCGCGCCCGACCACCCTTCCCCTCACCGCTGCAAATCCTGACCACCTACCGTCGGTGTGCCTCCCAGCTTGCCACCGTCGTTCCCAGCCATCCCCCGCCGCTAGCAGCCTCCTTCCCCGGCGCCGGCAGCCTCTTTTCTTCCATTTTGGCCGAAATCCTTCTCCTCGCCGTCGATGACGATTTTGGCCACCATTTTTGACACCACCGATCTCTTTCTTCTCCTTGAGCTCCGATGAGTGTGATTCTAGCTTTGGTTTGAGCTTAAATGGTATAGATTTGCTTAGGTTTTGAATTTTCCAATTCGATCACATTAGGGTTTTCAATATTTTTGAGCTTCGAATTGATTGATTCATGAAAAATCTCTTCACAAATGTTGATCCTAGTAGCTTAATCTACATGTATGAATTTTTATGGAAATTTTGGAGATTTTTTGGATTTTTGGGTATTTTTGAATATTTTAATATTATTTTCTAATTTTCGGAAATTAATTATTTAAATTATGAAATTGTGTTTTATGGTTAAATTAGGTGTTGAAATGAATTATAGGAATTTATTTGGAATTTTTATGAATTTCTAAGTATTTATTTTGAATTATTGAAGTTTATGTAAATTTGGGAAATTAGGGTTAATTGTATTTTTAATTGAATTTAATTGGATAATTGAGTTTAATTATTTATATTATTGATAAATATGTTGATAAAATTAATTTTGGATAATTGTATAATTTTTGGTGAATTTTTGAAGTAATTATAGTATATTTATATATATAGGGGTATTTTGGTAATTTTACACAAAATTGGCTAAAAATGTAATTTAATTGGTTTTAATACTTATTTAAAGTATAAAAATGATTTCTACAAATTATTTGGTATTTTTAACTAATTAAAACTATTTTTCGTGAATTATTTTCAATTATATATATAATACACGATTTTTCTAATAAAATGAGTTTTTATCGGTTTTTACAGTGTTTTAAGGTTAATTATGTAATTTCTACCTATAAAATGAATTTCTATATTATAAGGATATTTTTGGTATTTCTAAAATTGTTCTGTGTTTGTGGACCCCGGTCGGTATATTGTAGTTTGGAGTCCGACCGAGGGGTTCTGGATTTGTGTTGAACTTGTTTTTCGAAGTGTATTTCTTTACAGGGTTGGCTGTACTCTTTTGAGTAGAGAGATGTCTGTTTTACAGGGGGGGTTCTGTCGGATTTTTTGTAGAATTCTCGTAAAACGTGATGTCCAGTCGAACCCTAATTCTGTTTCTGTATTTAATATTCTAGATCGAATTCTAGGATTTCTGTTAGGTTTATTCTAATGTCGGTTACTTATTGCTTGTTTAGTTGCACCGAGACCGAGGGCTAGTGGACCAGGCCCGTCGGACCCGTCTCGTGGAGCGCACTAGGGTGAGTTACTATACTATATATATATGCTTAGGATGCATGAATTAGAAATATATGTTTTATTTTGATTAAATATGCATAAATAATTTGATTATTACTTAAGTTTATATTTAGTTTATTTTGGTATATATTAAATTATATGCATGTTTTGTTAATAAATTATATTTAAAATATTTTTAAATATATTTCTAGCCTAATTTATAATTTGATTGGATTTATTTGACGTATATATACTCGAAATATACCTGGTTTATTTTTGGTATATTTCTAGTATATATATGGTTTATGTTGATATTTTATTGAACTTCATGCATCATTTATTTTTGTGAATGAATGTTTTATATTATTAATGATGAAGGATATCGATAGAACGTGCTACCTAGTGGGCAGCACTAGGACCGAGTATGTACCGGTACGCCCATAGTATTTAGGCTATACTACTAACCTATTTGTGGATATTGATTGAATGTGATTATTGATATATGTGAGATATGGTTTGGGTGTGATTGCTGGAGCTCGGTTGACCTAGTGTCTCGGGGCCAATCACATTGGCAGTCAGACTGCTAGAGCTCGGTTGACTTAGTGTCTCGGGGCCAGTCTATTGTCTAAATGGATTAAGTGGATATCTTTGGATTAAGTGAGTCTGTGTGGCTAGAGTGTTGTCTAACACTGTTTTTGAGGTTGTGATATTCTAGGGTTCTATGTGATCCTTCATAAAAGATGATTTTCAATAAAATATGTATAAAATGATTTTATTGTATCTGTGTGTATTTGCCTGTATATATATTAGATATATATATACTGTTGATTGTATGCATTGTCATTTAGTGTGTATGTATATATATTATAGTAATTCACTCAGTGAGGTCTGACTCCCCTCCGTTGACTATTTTTTAGGAGAGTCAACATCTTCAGACCTCAGTAGCAGGCCTGTACACTGGATTTCTTCCGCCCCGGCTTCTTTGTGTAAACTACTTATTTGAGTCTTATTTTTATAGTCTAGACACTGCAGTAGTTATAAATTAATTTGTGGGACTTTATGTATTTTATTTATGTGAGATATTGTATTATATTTGAACTGGATTTGTATTAAGAGATTTATATATATATGATGAGATTTGAATTAAATCCAGTTAATGAAATTGTTATTATGATATTTATGATTTTTATTTTCGCTGCATTATATATTATTATTATTATTGCATGTTTATTTTATTTTTAGGCTTGCTACGGGTTCCAGATTTGAAAGAATTTCCGTTCCCTAGCGCCGGTCATGGCCCCTATTTTGGATCGTGACAAAGTTGGTATCAGAGCAGAGTTCTGTGTCAGGGCTTAGTTATGTGAGTTGTGGCCCTAGTTTTCAGAGTTGTTTTTTCTGTTGAACTACTGCAGTGAATTAGGTTCGAGTACATCTTGATAAGTATTCCTTGCTTTAGTTTCCTACGTTATTCCTCCATTGTCTGTTTTGTTTGAATATTTTCGTTTGTCTTTTCAGAATGAGGAGGCGAGCGCGTGTCGCTCCACCGGTCGTTGAGGCCGAGGATGATGAGTCTTTTAAGGATGAGTTTTTACCTCCTGAGCAGCCAGTTAGACGTAGAGGTCGTGGTAGAGGTAGACCTCGAGGAGCGGCAGGTCACCGTAGGCAGAGAGAGTTACAGGATGAGGAGCCTATTGAGCCTGAGTTTGATGTTCTTGTTCCTCCAATTGTTCAGCCTGTTCAGCCTGCCTATCAGCAGGGTATGTCTGACCATGAGGCAGCTTTGTTCTATGCCCGAGTTGGCAGGATTGCATTTGATGGTACTTTCGATCCATTAGATTTTTTGCATGCGATTGAGATTAGGACTCGGACTGCTCATACTGAGTACCAGCGGATCATGATCGTTGAGTTGTCTGTTGAGGGACTAGCATTAGATTGGTTTATTCAGATGATCCAGCCTTATATGATGACGATGATGTAGGCTCAGTTCTGAGAGCGGTTTATAAGGAGATTGAGTTGAGACTAGTTAGGCAGGGAGCGATGCCTGATTATTACCAGCTAAGAGTTCAGTCGAGTGGATTGCAGGCTACTTCGTTTTTGAGTTTTCATGTTGGTTCGAGTAGTCAGCAGTGAGGTCCGACTCAGCAGAGTCAGAGACAGCAGCAGCAAGTGCATCGGAGCAGTAGACATGGCCGTGGAGGTCAGCGTAGATCATTCAGATTCGGATTAGGTGCTTCGAGCAGCAGCAGTGGTCATAGTTCTGGATCAGCGGCCAGTGTTTGTCAGACTTGTGCTAGAGTCCATCAGGGACTGTGTTATCTGACACCACTAACATGCTTCAGATGCGGGCAGACAGGACATTTTGCCAGATCGTGTCCTTATTCCGGATATCAACAGCAACAGATTCCATGATTCCCACAGCAGTCGATTACTAGTGCTGCACCCGTGCCATTTCAGTTACCACCAGCCCAGCATCAGAGTTCCACTCAGTTTGTTTCACAGCAGAGTCATGGTAGAGGTACTAGAGGAGGTGCCAGAGGTGTTGGCCAGGCTTCTACCAGTCAGCAGGGAGGTCGAGGTCAGGCCAGAGTTTTTCATCTCACTCAGCAGGATGCTCAGGCATCTAATGCAGTCGTGGCAGGTATTGTTTCTGTTTGTTACCTGGATGCATGGGTTTTGTTTGATCCGGGTGCCATACATTCGTTTGTTTCTCCTGTTTTTGCTTCTAAATCTTTTTGGCAAGCTTCGAGGATGGCTTTTCCTTTGTCTGTTGCCACTCCTCTGAGCGATTCCTTGGACACCGATATTGTTCTTTCTGGTTGTCTAGTTCTCGTGGGAGATAGAGAATTACCCGCTGATTTGATTTTGTTGGATGTGATGGAGTTTGATGTTATTTTGGGAATGGATTGGTTATCTCAGCACTATGCCGTGGTAGATTGCAGGAATAAAGAGGTGACTTTCAGAATTCCTGGTGAAGTAGAGTTTAAGTTTGTTGGTGACAGGAGTTCAGCACCTCAAAATCTTATTTCTGCTATTACAGCTAGGAAGTTATTGAAGAAGGGTTGTCAGGGATATTTGGCATTGGTCAGGGATACTTCAGTGGAGAAGTTATCACTCACAGATGTTCCTGTTGCTTGTGAGTTTCCTGATGTTTTTCCTGAGGAGTTTCCAGGTTTACCACCTCATAGAAAGATTGAATTCTGTATAGATGTGGTCCCAGATACTACTCCTATATCTATGCCACCCTATCGAATGGCTCCTGCAGAGTTGAAAGAGTTGAAGGAGCAGTTGCAAGAGTTGTTGGATAAAGGTTTCATCAGACCTAGTGTTTCTCCTTGGGGTGCACCAGTCCTGTTTGTGAAGAAGAAGGATGGTACCCTGAGATTGTGCATTGACTATAGAGAGTTGAATAAGGTAACAGTAAAGAACAAGTATCCTCTCCCAAGGATAGATGACTTGTTTGATCAACTTCAGGGTGCGCAGTTCTTTTCTAAGGTTGACTTGAGGTCGGGTTATCATCAGCTGCGGATCAGTGAATCTGATATTCCTAAGACAGCATTCCGCACTAGATATGGCCATTATGAGTTTCTGGTGATGTCTTTCGGTTTGACTAATGCACCAGCAGCTTTTATGGACATGATAAATAGGGTATTCAGACCGTATGTGGATCAGTTTGTGGTAGTCTTCATTGATGATATACTGGTATATTCGAGGAGTATGGAAGAGCATGTATATCACTTGAGGATTGTACTATAGACACTGAGAGATCATCAACTTTATGCTAAATTCTCGAAGTGTGATTTTTGGATGGAGAGTGTTTCTTTTCTTGGACATGTAGTGTCTAAAGAAGGTATTCAGGTTGATCCACAGAAGATTGAGGCAGTATCTGATTGGCCTAGACCGACTTCTGTTACAAAGGTTCGAAGTTTTCTAGGTTTAACCGGGTATTATAGGCGGTTTGTGCAGGATTTTTCCAGAATTGCATCCCCTATGACTCGCTTGACTCAGAAGAATGTTAGATTCGAGTGGTCAGAAGCTTGTGAGAATAGTTTCCAGTTGTTGAAGGAGAAATTGACCACAGCGCCAGTGTTAGCTTTGCCTAATGGTGTGGATAAGTTCACAGTTTACTATGATGCCTCTAAAATTGGTCTTAGTTGTGTGCTGATGCAGAATGGAAGGGTGATAGCCTATGCTTCGAGGCAGTTGAAGAAGCATGAGCAGAAATATCCCACACATGACCTTGAGATGGCTGCTGTGATCTTTGCTTTGAAGATTTGGAGACATTATCTGTACGGGGTGACTTGTGAGATATTTACTGATCACAAGAGCCTTAAGTACATTTTCCAGCAGAGAGATTTGAATCTGAGGCAGAGGAGATGGTTGGAATTATTGAAGGATTATGATTGCGAGATCTTATATCATCCGGGTAAAGCTAATGTGGTAGCAGATGCCTTGAGTAGGAAGTCCTCAGGTAGTCTTGCTCACATCGATATTGAGAGGAGACCATTGATCCAGGAGTTGCATTTGTTGGTGGATCAAGGTCTAATGATGAAGATTAGTAGATCAGGTGGACTGCTAGCTCAATTTAAAGTGCGATCTGTACTAAAGGATAGGATTAAAGTAGCTCAGAGCCGAGATCCTATTCTAGAAGAGCTTGCAGAGAATGTTAGAGCAGGGAAGTTCATTGATTTCACACTCGATGGTGACGGTGTGTTGTGGATTAGTGGTAGATTGTGTGTTCCGGATATGGATGATTTGAGAGAAGAGATCCTAGAGGAAGCACATTCTATAGCTTATAGCGTACATCCAGGTGTTACTAAGATGTACCACAGTATCAGAGATCTATACTGGTGGGATGGATTAAAGAAGGATGTCACTGATTATATTGCTAAGTGTCTGACGTGTCAGCAAGTGAAGCCGAGCATCAGAAGCCTTCTGGGAAGCTTCAGCCTCTTCCTATTCCCGAGTGGAAGTGGGAAAGGATAGCTATGGATTTTATGGTCGGTTTACCTCGTTCGAAGGATGGATACGATTCCATCTGGGTGATTGTAGACAGGTTGACGAAGTCTGCACATTTCTTGCCTGTGAAAGCCACATACTCAGTTGCTAGATTGGCGAAGTTGTATGTGAAGCATATCGTATGCCTTCATGGAGTACCTGTGTCCATTGTGTCAGATAGAGGTTCGGTGTTTACTTCTCATTTTTGGCAGAAGTTGCAGGAAGCGATAGGCACTAGGTTGGATTTCAGTACTGCTTTCCATCCTCAAATAGATGGTCAGTCTGAGAGGATGGTCTAGACACTTGAAGATATGTTGAGGATGTGTGTCCTGGATTTGGGAGGTAGCTGGGATGATCATTTGTCACTTATTGAGTTTGCATATAATAACAGCTACCATAGCAGTATTGGTATGGCACCATATGAGGCGTTGTATGGAAGGAAGTGTAGATCCCCTTTGAGTTGGGATGAGATTGGTGAGAGAGCTTTGATTGGACCTGAGATGATTCAGGATGCTGCAGAGAAAGTCACCGTGATTAAGCGAAGATTAGAGACCGCAGTTAGCAGACAGAAGAGTTACGCGGATCTTAGGCGCAGAGATGTGGAGTTTCAGGTCAGAGATTTCATTTTTCTGAAGGTATCTCCGATGAAGGGTGTGATGAGATTTGGTAGGAAGGGTAAGTTAGCACCGAGATATATCGGACCGTTTGAGATTCTGGAAAGAGTTGGCACTGTTGCATATCGGTTGGATTTGCCTCTGAATATGTCACAAGTGCATCCAGTATTTCATATCTCGATGTTGAGGAAGTATATTTCAGACCCTTCACACGTGTTACAACCTGACAGTGTAGAAGTGAGTGAAGATTTGACGTTTGTGGAAGAACCTGTGGCAATCGTTGATTTTCAAGTTCGACAGTTGCGATCGAAGTAGATTCCGATGGTCAAGGTTTTATGGCGTAGCAACAGAGTCGAGGAGCATACATGGGAGACTGAAGCTGAGATGCAAGCTTCTTACCCGTATCTCTTTCCTTCCTGATCCTGAAATCTTTTCTTTTTGGAATTCGGGGACGAATTCTTGTAAGGGGGGAAGACTGTAATATCCCATATTTTTAAACATTTTTACACTGTACCGGGATATGCAGTGTTAATAATTTTTATATATTATATGATATTTTTATGAGTTGATATGTATTTAAAACCTATTTTTATTATTGAGTATTATTTACAGTGCTTTACATAAAATTTTCCCGGGACTTGCATTTTCGGAAAAATTTTCACGTAAATAATTTATTATTAATTATTTTAAATATATTTTCGGACTTGCATGAACTCATGCGTATTTTTAAATTACTAAACACCGTGTATATGTGCAATATTTATTTAATTAGGGTTTAATATATATTACCCTAATATTTTATTATTTGTTTATTAATTTATTGTTATTTAATTATTTTATTTATTATTAAATTATTAAAATATTAAATTATATGTGTGGATGTGAAATTTTTCAAATATTTTACTAAAATTTTTATTTTCTTTTATTTTATTTTTTCTTTTTTCTTTTTCTTTTCTTTTTCTTTTCGTTTCTTTTTTCTTTTTCTTCTTCTTCTTCCTCTCCCTCCTGCGCCCGACCACCCTTCCCCTCACTGCTGCAAATCCCGACCACCTACCATCGGTGTGCCTCCCGGCTTGCCACCGTCGTTCCCAGCCGTCCCCCGCCGCCAGCAGCCTCCTTCCCCGGCGCCGCCAGCCTCTTTTCTTCCATTTTGGCCGAAATCCTTCTCCTCACCGTCGATGACGATTCTGGCCACCATTTTTGACACCGCCAGTCTCTTTCTTCTCCTTGAGCTCTGGTGAGTGTGATTCTAGCTTTGGTTTGAGCTTAAATGGTCTAGATTTGCTTAGGTTTTGAATTTTCCAATTCGGTCACATTAGGGTTTTTGATTTTTTTGAGCTTCGAATTCATTGATTCATGAAAACTCCCTTCACAAATGTTGATACTAGTAGCTTGATCTACATGTATGAATTTTTGTGGAATTTTTGGAGATTGTTTGGATTTTTGGGTATTTTTGAATATTTTAATATTATTTTCTAATTTTCGGAAATTAATTATTTAAATTATGAAATTGTGTTTTATGGTTAAATTAGGTGTTAAAATTAATTATAGGAATTTATTTGGAATTTTTATGAATTTCTAAGTATTTATTTTGAATTATTGAAGTTTATGTAAATTTGGGAAATTAGGGTTAATTGTGTTTTTAATTGAATTTAATTGGATAATTGAGTTTAATTATTTATATTATTGATAAATACGTTAAGAAAATTAATTTTGGATAATTTTATAATTTTTGGTGAATTTTTGAAGTAATTATAGTATATTTTTATATATAAGGGTATTTTGGTAATTTTACACAAAATTGGCTAAAAATGTAATTTAATTGGTTTTAATAGTTATTTAAAGTATAAAAATGATTTCTACAAATTATTTGGTATTTTTAACTAATTAAAACTATTTTTCGTGAATTATTTTCAATTATATATATAATATACGATTTTTCTAATAAAATGAGTTTTTATCGGTTTTTACAGTGTTTTAAGGTTAATTTTGTAATTTCTACCTATAAAATGAATTTCTATGTTATAAGGATATTTTTGGTATTTCTGAAATTGTTCTGTGTTTGTGGACCCCAGTCGGTATATTGTAGTTTGGAGTCCGACCGAGGGGTTGTGGATTTGTGTTGAGCTTGTTTTTTGAAGTGTATTTCTTTGTAGGGTCGGCTCTACTCTTTTGAGTAGAGAGATGTCCGTTTTACAGGGGAGGTTCTGCTGGATTTTCGGTAGAATTCTCGTAAAATGTGATGTCAAGTCGAACCCTAATTCTGTTTCTGTATTTAATATTCTAGATCGAATTCTAGGATTTCTGTTAGGTTTATTCTAATGTCGGTTACTTATTGCTTGTTTAGTTGCGCCGAGACCGAGGGCTAGTGGACCAGGCCCGTCGGACCCATCTCGTGGAGCGCACTAGGGTGAGTTACTATACTATATATATATGTTTAAGATGCATGATTTAGAAATATATGTTTTATTTTGATTAAATATGCATAAATAATTTGATTGTTACTTAAGTTTATATTTAGTTTATTTTGGTATATATTAAATTATATGCATGTTTTGTTAATAAATTATATTTAAAATGTTTTTAAATATATTTCTAGCCTAATTTATAATTTGATTGGATTTATTTGACATATATATACTCGAAATATACCTGATTTATTTTTGGTATATTTATAGTATATATATGGTTTATGTTGATATTTTATTGAACTTCATGCATCATTTATTTTTGTGAATGAATGTTTTATATTATTAATGATGAAGGATATCGATAGAACGTGCTACCTAGTGGGCAGCACTAGGACCGAGTACGTACCGGTACGCCCATAGTATTTAGGCTATACTACTAACCTATTTGTGGATATTGATTGAATGTGATTATTGATATGTGTGAGATATGGTTTGGGTGTGATGGCTGGAGCTCGGTTGACCTAGTGTCTCGGGGCCAATCACACTGGCAGTCAGACTGCTAGAGCTCGGTTGACTTAGTGTCTCGGGGCCAGTCTACTGTCTAAATGGATTAAGTGGATATCTTTGGATTAAGTGAGCCTGTGTGGCTAGAGTGTTGTCTAACACTGTTTTTGAGGTTGCGATATTCTAGGGTTCTATGTGATCTTTCATAAAAGATGACTTTCAATAAAATATGTATAAAATGATTTTATTGCATCTGTGTGTATTTGCCTGTATATATATTAGATATATATATATTATTGATTGTATGAATTATCATTTAGTGTGTATGTATATATATTATAGTAATTCACTCAGTGAGGTCTGACTCCCCTCCGTTGACTATTTTTCAGGAGAGTCAACATCTTCAGACCTCAGTAGCAGGCCTGTACGCCGGATTTCTTCCGCCACGGCTTCTTTGTGTAAACTGCTTACTTGAGTCTTATTTTTATAGTCTAGACACTGCAGTAGTTATAAATTAATTTGTGGGACTTTATGTATTTTATTTATGTGAGATATTGTATTATATTTGAACTGGATTTGTATTAAGAGATTTATATATGTATGATGAGATTTGAATTAAATCCAGTTAATGAAATTGTTATTATGATATTTATGATTTTTATTTCCGCTGCATTATATATTATTATTATTATTGCATGTTTATTTTATTTTATATATATATAGTCACACACGCACATACACCAATAATACATAACATAGAATTAATAAAAGATAATAATCTTATAAATAATATTAGTGAAATAGTTTAATAATAAAAATAATAATCACAACAATATCAAACATCAAAATAATACTAAGGTACTTAAAATAATAATATTAAAATAATACTATACTAAAATAACATTAATAATGTAAATTAAATGTTTAAATAATAAGTTTCTAAAAATAAATATTTACGTAGAAAATGCATTTAATGTAAAAATAGTAATTATTAATCATGAATAATAATAATAAACAAATAAAACTTTTAAATTTTATTAACACTGTATATCTCGAAATAATACTATTTAATTAAAAAAAATACAGGGTCATTACAGTTATATTATTGGTATATTTCCAATATATGCTTGGTATATGTTTAGTATATAAGTGGTATATTCTTTTAAATGGATGTCATTATGTTTTAAATTATGCATTTTATTATCTCCAATAAATATATGATTTATTTGAAAGATATCGGTAAAATGTGCTACCTAGTGGGCTGCATTAGGACTGTATACATACCGATGTGTAAGATTTTAGGGTTGAGATTATGAAATCATTTGATGTCAAATTTGATTTATCGATTATTGAGAATTGTGGTGAGAGAGTAGTGTGATTGTGGAAGCTCGGTTGACCTAGTATCTCGAGGCCAATCACACAGATAGTGAAACTGCGGGAGCTCAGTTGACTTAATGTCTCGGGGCCAGTCTACTATCCAAAAATGGATAAGAGAATTCTTTTAGAATTAAGTAAGCATTTTGGCTAGTGAGATATTTTGATCGAGGTTGCATATATTTTTAGGATTCTATTTGATCCTTCACTTAAATAAACTTTTTCTACATTTATTATATATAAAAAGCAGATTTTAGCATCTGTGTGAAATGCCTGTATATATTTATATTGATACTTGACTGTATATGACTTTAGGTTGCATGTATATATATATTATAATGTAATAACCCTTATTTTTAAATTATTTTATTATACATCAAGATATGCAATGTTAATAAATTTAAAAGTTATATTTATTTATTTTACTATTTTGTGATTAATAATTATTATTTTACATTAAATTATATTTTTCTATGTAAATATTTTATTTTTGAAACTTATTATTGTAAACATTTAATTTACGTTATTAATGTTTATTATTTCGGATAGTATTTTTTTAATAATATTAAGTTTAGTGCATTATTATTTCTATTATTGTTTTTATTAAATTACATTATTTGTATTATTATTATCATTTATTGTTAATTTATTTTATGTATATATATTAATATATGTTTGTGTATATTATTGTCTATATGTGTGTGATGTGTGAATATATATATATATATACACACACACACACACACACACATACCAATCAAAGAAACCAAAAAATGCAGTAAGCTCCTCCCCTCTTACTGCTATCCCGTTTCTCCTCCGTCGATGTGCCTCCTCCTCTTTCTCGCTGGACTACCCACCTTTAGCCATCATCACCACTGTCTTCTTTCTCTTCTCTAATCGCCGAAATGCCTAGAAATGCATAAATAGAGCAACGGTAACAACTTGGATTTTTCGGCCGTTCTTCCTCCTCCGACCACCATTTCAAGTGTTTTCGGTCTTGTCAACCCCTCTAGCTTCAGTGGTCTCGATTCCAAGCTCCATTTGAGCTTAAACTTGATCGTTTGTGAGTTTTCTCGATTTTTCAGTTTTGACCTATTATGTTTTTTATTTTTTTTAGTTGATTTTCGGTTGAATCTTGCAAACTCCCTTTACAAATGATGATTCTAGTAGCTTAATCTTCATGAATATATATATATTTTTTAATTTTTGGAATATATTTTAATTTTGGTGAATTTTTGAATATTTTATTATTATTTATTTAATTTTTGTAAATTAATTTATTTAATTATAAATTTGGTTGATTTAGTGTTATTATGAGTTGTTATTAATTTTAGTGTTGAGAAAATTATTGTTGAGAATATTATATAATTTTTATGAATATTTTTAGTTTATGTGAATATTGGATTATTAAGTTAAATATGTATTTTTGTTGAAATTATTGGTTAAATATGTGTTTTAGTTTATATTAGTATATTATATATTGATAAAATAATTTTAATATTTTTATAGAATTTTTGAGGAATATTAGATATATTATGTGTATTTTGATTTAATAGGGTAATTGTGTAATTTTGTTAAAATTATAGTTAAATATTATGTTTTAATTGGTTTTAGAATTATTTAAGGTAATAAAATGATTTTTATAAACTAATTACTATTTTTAACTAATTAATACTAATTTTTGAAAATTATTTTCAAATAATATATTATTTACTAAATTGGTAATTAAATGGGTTTTTAATTATTTTTAATATATATTTAGGCTATTCTAGTTATTTGAATATATAAAAGTGATTTTTACTAATTTATGGTGAATTATTGAGAAATTTGAATTTTTAATAATATTATATTATTATTTTGGGATTTTTACTTAATTATTGTGAAATATGTATGTTTAGTGTTTTAATGGTTAAATATGCGATATTTTGAGGATATTTATGGTATTATTGATTTTTAATATATATTTATTGTATTATTTGTACTTTTGGTGGAATTGTGGATTTCGGTTGGGAGAATTGTGTAGTTCGGAGTCCTAACCGAAGGTGTTGTCTTTTCTGAGTTAGAAGTGCGTTTTCTTACAGGACCGGCTCTACCTTTCAGTAGAGAGATGTCCATTTTACAAAGGAAGCTCTGCTGAATTTTTGATAGAATTCTCGTAAAACGTGACATCAGGTCGATCTTGAAATTCTGTCTCTGTTTGAGTTTTCAATCCTCCGTTAGAGTCTTTGTTTAGAAATTCTTAGAATATTAAGTTAGATTTATTCTGATTGTTATTATTATTTTATTGTTTAATTGCGCTGAGACCGAGGTCTAGTGGACTGGGCCCGTCGAACTAGTCTCTGGGAGCACAAACTTGTGAGTTGTTATTTTATATATACGTCGCATTTAGGATGCATGTTTTAGTATATATTAATGTTTTGATTTGTATTTATTCATAATTATTTCATTAAATGTTTAAGTATATTTTTAATATATTTCTAAATAAATGCATGTTTTACTTTCGATATATACTTAGCATGTTTTTAATATATTATTGGTTTATTTTTGGTATATTTCATGGTTGATTTGAATTTATTTGACATATATATACTTGAAATATACTTAGTTTATTTTAGGTATATTTCTAGTATATATATGGTTTATTTTTTTATTATGAATGTATTCTGTATTATTTATTTTCCCGTATGAATGTTTTATTTAAATGAAGGATATCGATAGAACGTGCTACCTAGTGGGCAACACTAAGACCGTGTACGTACCGGTGCGATAGATTTAGGATTGAGTGAGGATCACTTGAGATATTTGATGATATTTGATTGATTGAGATTTGATGTGATTGAATAGTGTCATTGCTAGAGCTCGGTCGACCTAGTGTCTCGGGGCCAATCATACTAACAGTCAGACTGTTGGAGCTCGATTGACTTAGTGTCTCGGGGCTAGTCTACTATCCATATGGAATAAGTGAATTTACTTGGAATTAAGTGAGACTGTATGGCTAGAGAGTTATTGTTGATTGAGGTTGCATTTAAATAAGGTTATATTTGATCCTTCATAAATAAATGATTTTCCAGCATTTATTATATAAAGTGTTTTCAGCATCTGTGTGAAATGCTTGTATATATATTTATTATATACGGATGCTTGATTGTATATGACATTAGGAGATGCATGTATATATATTATAACAATTCACTCAGTAAGATCTGACTCCTCTTAGTTGATTTTTCAGGAGATTCTTCTTTTTCAGACCTCAGCTGTAGGCCCATTCGCCAGATTTCTTCTGCCCTGGCTATTTTGTGTAAATTATCTACTTGACTTTATTTGTACTCTAGAAAACTGCAGTAATGAGTTGTATTTGGTTTTTGTTGTATGTTGGTTGTGATTTCAAAGACCTTTCTTTGAATATTGTGTAATATATTTTATTTTATGATATGAAAGACTTTATTTTATTATATTGGTTCAAGATTTTAAATTATGGTGCATATTTGATTTAATTATTGCATGATTTTATCTTTTAAGGCTTGCTATATGTCACGACCCAAAACAGGGACTATGACCGGCACTAGGGAACGGGAATTCTTTCGAATCCGGAACCCGTAGCAAGCCTTAAAAATAAAAGCATGTAATATAATAAAATAAATAAAATATTTTAGCAGCGGAATTTAAATTTTGAATGTAAAATAATAATTCTTCAACTCATTTAATAACATAAATTTCATCTCATATATAATAAAATCTTTAAGTACAAATTTTTAGTTTAACAATTTGAAAACTTAAATCTCATACATATATATTATAAATATAGCTCACAACAAATTAAAGTACAACAACTACTACTACAGTGTCTAGAATACAAAATAAACTCAAGAAAGCAATTTACATAATAAAGCTGGAGCGGAAGAAATCTAGCGTACATGCTTGCTACTGAGGTCTGAGGACGAAGACTCTCTTGAAAAATATCAACGGAGGGGAGTCAGACCTCACTGAGTGAATTGTTATAATATATATACATGCATAACTAAATGTCAAATGCATACACTCAATAGTATATATATAATAAATATATATACAAGCAAATACACACAGATGCTGAAATCACTTTATATATAATATAAAAAAAATATCAATTTATGATGGATCAAATAGAACCCTAACTAATAGCAACCTCAAATAATAATAGACAATACTCTAGCCATACAGGCTCACTTATTCCAAATAAATTCACTTATTCCATTTGGATAGTAGACTGGCCCCAACACACTAAGTCAACCGAGCTCCAGCAGTGTGACTATTAGTGTGATTGGCCCTGAGACACTTGGTTAACCGAGCTCCAACAATCACACTCTCAAATCACATCTCACATCAATAAAATCAATCCAATCATAATCCATAAATAGGTTAGTAATTTAACCTAAATTATATCGTTGTACCGGTACGTACTCAGTCCTAGTGCTGCCCACTAGGTAGCACATTCTATCGATATCCTTCATTCAAATAAATTCATACATTCGTAAAATAAATGATGCATGATATTAATTTAAATGGCAATATAAACCATATATATACTAGAAATATACCAAAAATAAACTAAGTATATTTTGAATATATATATATGTCAGATAAATTCAGCTCAATTATAAAATAAACTAGAAATAAACCATATATATACTTAAAAACAATTTGGGTATAAATCAAGAGTAAAACATGCATTTATTTCAAAGTTGTAATATCCCGAGATTTTATATATTTTAAACTTGTGATGACCCTGGTTTTTAAATTATTTTATTAAATAATGAGATATGCAGTGTTAATAATTTTTAAAAGTTTAATTTAATTATTTTACTATTTTTTGATTAATTATTATTATTTATATTTAATTGAATTTTCTACGTAAATATATTATTTTGGAACTTATTATTTTTGGACGTTTAAATTTCATTATGTATATTTATTATTTTCGAATACTATTGTTTTAATAATGTTAATTTAGTACATGGTTATTTTAATATTATTTTTAAGTACTAACATTATTTTTTTTTATTGACTTACATTATTGCATTATTAAATTATTTCATAAATATTGTTTATATTATTGTTATTTTCAAATGTGTTGTGTGTTATTATTATCATGGTTATTATTTTCATTAGTATTATTTTATTGTTTAATATTATTATGAATATTAATCTTATTATCCAATTATTTTATTAATAGTATTAATTTTAATTGTTGTTGATTTTATATTATGTATATTATTATGCATGTGTGTGACATGTGTGTATACCTATATATATATATATATAGATTATAATGGGTGGTTGAGATTAATTTATTGTAAAGAATTATTATTATATTATATTATATAGTTTATTATTAAAATATATACATAAACAAACAAAACAATACTAATACCCATATATAACCACACATTCACGTGTATATATCCACACAAAACACATGCACACACATAAACACATTCAACACAACCAAAACACAGCAAAAAAAATAAAAAATATGCAGAAGCTTTCCCCTTCCACTGTCCTTGTCACCAACATCCACTGTGCCTCCATCACTTCCGGCCACCGTTTCTCAAGCTTCCGGTCTCTATCGACTCTCTAAACTCCAGTGAGCATCAATCTAAGCTTAGTTTAAGCTTTCATCACCTATTTCTTGAGTTTTCTTGATTTTTAGTTTATGAAACTTTAGGGTTTTTGAATTTTTTTAAGCTTGATCTTGATGAATCTTGCAAACTCCTTTGACAAACTTTGTTCGTGGAAGCTTAATCTACATGCTGTAATTTTTTTAGAATTTTTGGAATTTATTTTAATTTTTGTGAATTTTTGATTATTTTATTATTATTTTCTAATTTTCGAAAATTAATTAATTAAATTATGAAATTATGTTTTATGGTGATTATAGGAGTTGAAATGAATTATAGAAATTTATTTGTAATTTTTGTGAATTTTTATGTATTTATTTGGAATTTATTAAGTTTATGTAATTTTGAAAAATAGGGTTAATTATGTGTTTAATTGAAATAAATTGTTAAATTGAGTATATTTATTGATATTATTGAATTATATATTGAGAAATTAATTTTTGAGTAATTATATAATTTTTGGTGAATTTTTGAACATTTATAGTGAATATATATATAGGGGTATTTTCGTAATTTTACACTAAATTGGCTAAAAATATAATTAAATTGGTTTTAATAATTATTTGAGCTATAAAAATACTTTCTGTAAATTTTTAGTATTTTTAACTAATTAAAACTATTTTTCGTAAATTATTTTCAAATTATATATAATATACTATTTTTCTAAATAAATGGGTTTTTATTGATTTTTAGTATGTTTTAGGGTTAATTACGTAATTTGGATTTATAAAATGTGTTTTTATTATATAAGGGCATTTTCGGTATTTTATAAATATTCTATGAATTGTGAACCTCGGTCGTTGAATTGTAGTTTGGATTCCGATCGAGGGATTTTGGTTGTAATTCTGTGTGTTATTCCGAAGTGTATTTCTTTGTAGGACCGGCTCTACTCTTTAAGTAGAGAGATGTCCGTTTTACAGGGGAGGTTCTGCTGGATTTTCGGTAGAATTCTCGTAAAACGTGATGTCCGGTCAAATTCCTATTCTAATTCTGTGTCTAAAAATTCTAGATCGAGTCTTTAGAATTTTCGTTAGCTTTATTCTGATTTCATGTTGTCATTTGTTTGTCTAGCTGCATCGAGACCGAGGTCTAACGGATCAGGCCCATCGAGTTTATCTTGTGGAGCGCTAACATGTGAGTTATTATACGGTATATATATGCACTGCATATAGGGTGCATTATTTAGAATTTTTCATTTTCATTATATGTTTTAAAAATGATTTAAATTATAATATTTTTGATATATCTAGGGTTGCATTTTTATATATATGCATATTAAATAATTATGCATGTTAGTTTGATATATGCACATTAAACAATTAGGTTTAGGTTTAATACATTTGAGTAATATACACATGTTTTAAAATGTACACTTAGACATAATTATTTTATTAAATGATTAGTATACCTTAGGTATAGTTTTAGTAGATTTTAGGTTTATTTTTAAATAATTGCATGTTAAATTATAAACCTACACTTAAATCATTTTTAAGTTTATTTTTGGTATATTTTTTATTTATTTCCAAATAAATAAATGTTTTATTATTAAATTAAACCTAGCACATTAGTGGTATATTTAGGGTTTATTTTTTTTATATATGCATGCTAGATAATTAGGTTTATTTTTAGTATATTAGTGAATATATGTTAAACACAAACACGTATTTAAATGAATATTTATACATAAATGTTTTATTAAATGATTTGTGTACTTAGAGTATATCTTTTGCATATTTAAATATATTTTTAAGATAATGCATGTTATATTATTGTTACTCATTTAAATTGTTTTTAACTATATTAATGATTTATCTTTAGTTTATTTCATATTTTATTTGACACATATATATATATATACCTGAAATATACTGGGTATAGTTTAGGTATATTTTTGGTATATATATATATATATATATATATATATATATATATATATATATATGGTTGGTTTTACTATTATGAATATTGTTCTACATTAATTATTTTCCGAATGAATGATTTATTCGAAGTGAAGGATATCAATAGAACGTGCTTCCTAGTGGGCAGCACTAGGACCGTGTACGTACCGGTACGATAGATAAGGATTGAGTGAGAGTTAAAATTGGGTGATTATAATTGATTTAATTGATTTGACTAAGATTAATGGTATGTTAGATAGTGTGATTGCGGGGCCAATCACACTGACAGTCAGACTGCTGGAGCTCGGTTGACTTAGTGTCTCGGGGCCAGTCTACTGTCCATAAGTGAATTGAATGATCTATTGGGTTGATTGAGATGTGAGGTGATAGATAGTGTGATTGCTGGAGCTCGGTTGACCAAGTGTCTCGGGACCAATCACACTGACAGTCAGACTGCTGGAGCTCGGTTGACTTAGTGTCTCGGGGCCAGTCTGCTGTCCAAATTGGAATAAGTATTCTATTTGGAATCAAGTGAGCCTGCATGGCTAGAGTGATGATGGGGTTGTTGAGGTTGTTATTATTAGGGTTCTACGGATCCTTCATGAATTTAATCAAATGTTTTTCTACATTTAGTATATTTATAAAAGCAGAGTTTGTCATTCGTGTGAAATGTGTGTATATACATATATATATAAGAATGCCTGATTGTATGGTTTAGTTTGCATGTATATATAGTATAATAATTCACTCAATGAGGTCTGACCCCCCTCAATTATTTTTTTCAGAAGATCCCATATTGTCAGACCTTAGTTGTAGAGTTCCTCGTCGGTGTTCTTCAGTCCCGGCTATTTTATGCAAATGTATATTCTGAACTTTGAATTGTATTCTAGAAACTGCAGTAGTATTGTTATAATTTTTGGAAGTGTATTATTTTGTTTGGATATTAAATACTCTGAGAATTTGTATTTGAACATTATACGAATATGTATTCATCTATAAAAGGATTTGGAGTATTTATTTTATTTATTGATTCAAAAAAATTTTAATTAAGTTGTACTTTTATTTATTTATTGTATGATTTTATTTTCTTAGGCTTACTATGGGTTCTGGATTCGAAAGAATTCCCGTTCCCTAGCGTCGGTCATGACTCCTAGTTTGGGTTGTGACAAAACTGCATCGGGAATTCTTTCGAATTCAGAACCCGTAGCAAGCCTTAAAAATAAAATAAAAGTATGCAATAATAATAACATAAATAAAATATGTTGCAGCGAAAATTAAAATCTCATAAGTAATAATAATAATAATCCACCACCTCATTTGATAGCATAAAATCCATCTCATATATATAAAATCTTTTAATACAAATTCTCGGTTCAAACTTTTAAAATTTAAATCTCAAACATATATAATACATACTACTCACTAAAACAACTACTGCAGTGTCTAGAATAAAAAATAAAATCAAGTAAGCAATTTACATAATAAAGCTGGGGCGGAAGAAATCCGGCGTAAGGGTCTGCTACTGAGGTTTGAGGACGAAAACTCTCCTAAAAAATAATCAATGGAGGGGAGTCAGACCTCACTGAGTGAATTGTTATAATATATATACATGCATAACTAAATGACAAATGCACACATTCAATAGTATATATAATAAATATATATACAAGCAAATACACACGGATGCAGCAAAAATCATTTTATATATAACTCTGAAAAATATTTATTTATGAATGATCAAATAGAACCCTAAATGATCGCAACCTCAAAACAGTGTTAGACAACACTTTAGCCATACAGGCTCACTTATTCCAAATAAATTAACTTGTTCCATTTGGACAGTTGTCACGACCCAAAATAGGGGCCATGACCGACGCTAGGGAACGGGAATTCTTTCGAATCCGGAACCCGTAGCAAGCCTAAAAATAAAATAACATACAGTAGTAATAATAACAATATATAATGCAGCAGAAATAAAAATCATAAATATTAAGATAACATCCATATCTCATATATAGATAAATCCTTTGAATACACATCCAGTTCAAATTCTTAAAATACATATCTCATATATATATATTACATAGAACTCACAACCTTATTTATAACTATTGCAGTGTCTAGATTATAAAAATAAAACTCAAGACTCAGATAAGCATTTTACATAAAGAAGCCGGGGCGGAAGAAATCCGGCGTACAGGCCTGCTACTGAGGTTTGAGGAAGATGACTCTCCTGAAAAATAGTCAACGGAGGGGAGTCAGACCTCACTGAGTGAATTACTATAATATATATACATGCATACTAAATGACAATGCATACAATCAATAGTATATATCTAATATGTATATATACAAGCAAATACACACAGATGCAGTAAAATCATTTTATATATTTTATTGAAAATCATCTTTTATGAAGGATCAAATAGAACCCTCTGATATCGCAACCTCAAACAGTGTTAGACAACACTCTAGCCATATAGGCTCACTTATTCCAAATATATCCATTTAGACAATATATTGGCCCCGAGACACTAAGTCAACCGAGATCCAGCAGTCTGACTGCTAGTGTGATTGGCCCCGAGACACTTGGTCAACCGAGCTCCAGCAATCACACCTCCAAATCATATCTCACACATCAGATAAATCAATTCCAATCAATATCCTCAAACTGGTTAATAATATAGCCTAAATGCTATAAGCGTACCGGTACGTACTCGGTCTTAGTGCTGCCCACTAGGTAGCACGTTCTATTGGTATCCTTCATTAATAAATATAAAACATTCATTCGCAAGTACATGATGCATGAATTTAAAATAAATAGCAACATAAATCATATATATACTAAAAATATACCAGAAGTAAACCAGGTATATTTCGAGTATATATACGTCAAATAAATCCAATTAAATTACAAAATAAGCTAGAAATATATTCAAAAACATTTTAAGCATAAGTCATTCATAAGACATGCATATAGTTTAAAATATACAGAAAATAAACCAAAAATAAACTAAAAATAAACTTAAGTAATAATTAAACCATTTATGTATATTTAATCAAAATAAAACATACATTTCTAAATCATGCACCCTAAACATATATATATAAAATAGTAACTCACACTTAGTGCGCTCCACGGGATAGGTTCGACGGGCCTGGTCCACTAGGCCTCGGTTTCAGCGCAACTAAACATACAAAAAAATAACAGACATCAGAATAAACCTAACAAAAAATCCTAGAAACTCTATCTAGAATATTAGACACAAAATCAGAATTAGGGTTCGACCGGATATCACGTTTTACGAGAATTCTACCAAAAATTCGACAGAACCTCCCCTGTAAAATGGACATCTCTCTACTCAAAGAGTAGAGCCGGCCCTACAAAGAAACACACTTCGAAAAATGGGCACAAAAACACATCCACAACCCTTCGGTCGGACTCCAAACTACAGTTTACCGACCGGGGTCCACAATCACATAATAATATAAAAATACCAAAAATGCCCTTATATCATAGAAATACATTTTATTAGTAGAAATTACATAATTAACCTTAAAACACAGTAAAAACCGATAAAAACTCATTTTATTTAGAAAAATCGTATATTATATATATAATTGAAAATAATTCACGAAAAATAGTTTTAATTAATTAAAAATATTAAATAATTTTTAGAAATCATTTTTATACCCTAAATAACTATTAAAACCAATTAAATTACATTTTTAGTCAATTTAGGGTAAAATTACCAAAATACCCCTATATATATAAATATACTAAAATTACTCCAAAAATTCACCAAAAATAATATAATTGCACAAAATTAATTTTTTCAACATATTTATCAATAATATCAATAATTAAACTCAATTAAATAATTAATTTCAATTAAAAACATAATTAACCCTATTTTTCAAAATTACATAAACTAATTAAATTCAAAATAAATACATAGAAATTCATAAAAATTCCAAATAAATTTCAATAATTCATTTAAACACCTATATTCATCATAAAACACAATTTCATAATTTAATTAATTAATTTTCGAAAATTAGAAAATAATATTAAAATATTCAAAAATACCCAAAAATCAAAATAATCTCCAAAAATTCCAAAAAAAAATCACACATGCATATTAAGCTAAGGGGAACAACATTTATGAAGGAATTTTTCATGAATCAATCAAATTGAAGTTCAAAAAAATCAAGAACCCTAATAGGCCGAATTCGAAAAATCGAAGTCTAAGCAAATCAAGAACCCTAATAGGCCGAATTCGAAAAATCGAAGCCTAAGCAAATCAAGACCATTTTAAGTGAAACAAAGCTTGGAATCACACTCACTGGAGCTCAAGGAGAAGAAAGAGACTAGTGGTGTCAAAAACGGTGGCCAAAAACGTCGTGAACAACGTTGCTCCCACTTTCAGCTTCTTCGGCTAAAAACGACCTCCAGACGCCGGAAACGACTGCAACAGGCGGCGGGGAAGGCTGAGGAAGGAGGTGGCACACCGGACGGCACACCAACAGAAAGAAATCGATGGTAGCAGCGGCGGATGGTGATGGGGAACGGTCAGGAATGAGGGAGAAGGAAGAATGGTAGTTTTGTAATTATTTCAAACTTTATGTTTTGTTTTAATATTAAATGTATATATGTATATATATATATATATACTTTATACAATATATTAAAATAATATTAAATTACACAAATTAAATATACACCACACACATATAATTTAATATTTTAAAATTTAATAATAAATAAAAATAATTAAATAACAATAAAACTAATAAATAAATAATAAAATATTAGGTTAATTAATTAAACCCTAATTAATTAAATAAATACACATATATATTTTATTTAGTATTTTAAAAATATATATGAGTTCATACAAGTCCGTAAATCTATTTAAAATAATTAATAGTAAATTATTTACGTGAAAATTTTCCCGAAAATGCAAGTCCCGGGAAAATTTTACGTAAAGCACTTAAAATAATAATAAACAATTAAAAATTCAATTTTAATTAAATAAAAGCTCATGAAATATCAATATTATATAATAGAATTATTAACACTACATATCCCGATGCAGTATAAAAATGTTTAAAAATACGGGATATTATAACAGTTGACTGGCCTCGAGACACTAAGTCAACCGAGCTCCAACAGTCTGACTATTAGTGTGATTGGCCCCAAGACACTAAGTCAACCGAGCTCCAACAGTCTGACTATTAGTGTGATTGGCCCCAAGACACTTGGTTGACCAAGCCCCAGCAATCACACTCTCAAATCACATCTCACATCAAACAAATCAATCCGATCAATATCCATAAATAGGTTAGTAATTCAACCTAAATTCTATCATCGTACCGGTACGTACTCAGTCCTAGTGCTGCCCATTAGGTAGCACGTTCTATTGATATCTTTCATTTAAAAATAAATCCATACATTCATAAAATAAATGATGCATGACATTAATTAAAATGACAGTATAAACCATATATATACTAGAAATATACCAAAAATAAACCAAGTATATTTCGAGTATATATATGTCAAATAAATTCAATTTAATTATAAAATAAACTATATATATATATACTTAAAACATTTGAGGTATAATTCAATAATAAAACATGCATTTAATTTAAAATATACCAAAAATATACTAAAAATATACCTAAAATATACTAATCATTTACTAAAGCAATTTATGTATAATTCATGCAATTAAAACATATATTTCTAAAAACATGCAACCTAAATACACGTATATATAAAATAACAACTCACAGTTGTGCGCTCCATGAGATGGGTCTGATAGGCCTAGTCCACTAGGCCTCGGTCTCGGCATAACTAACAAATAAAATATTAACACGAAATTAGAATAAATCTAACTTAATTTCTAAAGACTCGATCTAGAATTCTAGACACAGAAAAGGAATAAGAATTTGACCGAATGTCACATTTTACAAGAATTCTACCAAAAATTCGGTAGAACCTCCTCTGTAAAACGGACATCTCTCTACTTAAAAAGTAGAGCCGGTCCTGCAAGAAAACACACTTCGAATATAGAATAACCACATAACCCCTCGGTCGGATTCCCAAATAACAATTCCACTGACCGAGGTTCACAATTCACAAGATATGCACAAAATACATTAAAATTCCATAAATACCACAAATACCGTTTATATACCAAAATATAGAAATTTAAATATTTAAACACTAAAAATAATTATTTCATCGATATTTACTTAAAAACCCTAATATTAATATAATATTATTGAAAATCGATAATAACTCGACAAATTCACAAATATTAATGAAAATTCATTTTATAAATCCAAATTACATAATTAGCCCAAAAACATACTAAAAATTACTAAAAACCCATTTATTTACAAAAATAGTATATTATATATAATTTGAAAATAATTTTTGAAAAATAGTTTTAATTAGTTAAAAATAGTGAATAATTTGTAAAAATCATTTTTATACCTCAAATAATTATTAAAACCAATTAAACTTAATATTCAACTAATATTACTATCAAATTACCAAAATATCCCTAATAAATAATAATTCACATAATATACAATAATTATTCAAAAATTCACTAAAAATTATATCATTGCTCTAAAATTATTTTCTCAACATATAATTTAATAAAATCATCAATTATACTCAATTAACCAATTAATTTTAACAAAATACATATACAACCTATATTTCTAAAATTCACATAAACTAAATAAAATTATATTAATTACACAAAAATCAAAAAATATAATTATAGAAAAATTATATTAATAAAATTATAATTTTTCTATAATTGTTTTCAACCGCCAGAAACCCTAAAAATCACAATTTCACAATTTATTTAATTAATTGACAAAAATTAGAAAATAATAATAAAATAATCAAAAATTCACAAAAATCAAAATAAATTCCGAAAATTCCACAAAAATTCCAGAGTGTATATTGAGCTATTAGAATCAAATTTTGTGAAGGAATTAATCTTCAATATCAAAGATTGAAGTTCAAAAAAAAATAAGAAACTAAAATGGCCGAAATATAAATCAAGCTCACCACTAAAATCGAGACCAAATCAAGTGAAACCAAGCTTAGAAACACACTCACTGGAGCTCAAGGAAGAGAATAAGACCAATGGTGTCAATGGAGGTGGCTGGAATCAGCTTGAACGATGGTGGTGATGGTTTTCGGCTTTCTGGCCAAATCAGGCTTCAAAGGCGCCGAAAACGGACGCTGTTGGCAGCGGAGCTGGCTAGGGACGATGGTGGCACGCCGGGAGGCACATCGATGGTAGTTGGTCAGCGTAGCAGATGGTGGGAGGGGGTGAGGGGGCGTCGGGCGTGAGGAAGATGGGGGAGGGGTGTTTTTGAAATTTTTGTTTTGTTTTGTTTTATATATATATATATATATATATATATATATATTAATAAAAATTTATATTAAAATATAATAAACTTATAATATACAATAAACACACACCACACATTATTATTTTATATAAATAATTATATATATATATATATATATATATATATACACACACACACACACATATATATTATAATAATATATATATGCATGTATATGTATATATTAATATAAAAAGTATTAATTATGCATGAAACCATGCAATTTAATAAAATAAACTAACATTAATCAATAACATATTATTTAAATATTATTTTCCAAAATAATAGGTTTCGGAAAAAATTTTACGTAGAAAACTTTAAATAACTTAAAATAACATTAATTATTAACAAAATAATTAAATAGTCAAATATATATATTAAAATTATTAATACTGCATATCCCGATACAATATAAAAATATTTAAAAACTCGGGTTATTACACTATAGGTTCCGAATTTGAAAGAATTTCCGTTTCCTAGCGCCTGTCATGACTCCCGGTTAGGTCCTGACATATAATAATTCACTCAGTGAGGTCTAACTCTCCTCAATATTTTTTTTATAGGATCTTCTTCCTCTTCTGTCACTACCAAAATTAGGTCTCATGATCGACGCTAAGGAACGAAAATTCTTTCGAATCCAGAACCCGTAACAAGCCTTAAAAAAAACACATGTGATAATAATATAAATATATGCCTTAATTAAAGTTTTAAATTGATATAAAAATAAATACTTAATATCATATCATAATAAAATATTCATACAGTAATCTGATATAGAAAATTCCAAAATCTAAAACATCACACTATTGATACAACAATGTTACTACTGCAGTTTTCTAGAATACAATAAAAGTTCAGATAATAAAATTACATAGTCTAATCGGGGTTGAAGAAGACCGACGAAGAGGTCTACTAATGAGGTCTGATGACGAGGAATCTCCTGAAAAAAATATGAGGGGAGTCAAACCTTACTAAGTGAATTATAGTATATATACATGCAATTTAAATCATATACAGTCAAGCATCAGTATAATATATATATATATATATATATATATATATACACGCATTTCACACAGATGCTAAAATCAGCTTTTATATATATAATAAATGTAGAAAAATGTTTATTTAAATGAAAGATCAAATAGAACCCTAAATATTCGCAACCTCAATCAAAATATCTTAATAGCCATCAGGCTCACTTAATTCCAAGGTAATTCTCTTATTCCATTTTTGGATAGTATACTGGCCTTGAGACACTAAGTCAACCGAGCTCTCATAGTCTCACTGTTAGTGTGATTGGCCTCGAGACACTAGGTCAACTGAGCTCTCGCAATCACACTACTTAATCACTGAAATTCTCAATAATCGATCGATCAATCAAATTTCACCTAAAATGATCTCATAAACTCAACCCTAAAATCTATCGCACCGGTACATACACAGTCCTAGTGCAACCCATTAGGTAGTACGTTCTATTGATATCCTTCAATAAAACCATATATTTATGGAAAATAATAAAATGCACAATTAAAATAAATGACATACAATATAGAAGAATATACTAAAATATATTCCACATATATAACAAAATAACCCATAAATATACCAAAATATATTAATATATATATGCCATATATATACAAAAGATATACTAAAAATATACCTAGCATATATGTCTTATAAATAGCAAATATACCAAAAATATACTAAAAGCATACAAAAAATATACTAAGTCATTTAACAAAATAATTCATGTTTAAATGTATTATGGAAATATGAAAATTCATATTCATGCATCTTATATGCAATGCATATATAAAATAATAACTCACAGGTTTGCGCTCCTCGAGACTGACTCGAAAGGCCTGGACCGATAGGTCTCAATCTCGGCGCAGCTAGAAAATAAATATTAATATAATATCAGAATAATTTCTACTTTATACTTCTAAGAATTCTAAAGGAAGACTCGATCTAAGAATTGAAACTCAATTAAAAATAAAAAAACTCAAGATTGACCCAACATTATATTTTACAAGAATTCTACTGAAAATCCGGCAGAGTCTCATTTGTAAAACGAACATCTCTCTACTGAAAAGTAGAGCTGATCCTGCAAGAAAACACACTTCTAAAAAACACAAAGCTTAACACTTCGGGTTGGGACCCCAAACTATACAAATTCCCAACCGAGGTTCACAATTCACCACAAATCAATATTAAATAATAAATATAATAAAAATCATTAAAGTCCATAAATATCCATAAAATACTAAAATATAATATATTTAAACATAAAAAATAATTAATATAATTATTTTCACATTAACTAAATAAAATCTCAAATAAATTATATAATATTAATAAAAATCTAGTTTTACAATTATTCGAAATAAAATAGTAAAATTCACATTTAAATACTCAAATAGTTTAAATATATAATTAAAAATAGTTAAAAACCCATTAAATCATAAAAATAGTAAATAATTTATTATTTGAATATATTATCAAAAATTAGTATTTATTAGTTAAAAATAGTAAATAATTCATAAAAATTACTTTAATATCAATTATTATTCCATAATTATTTAAAAAATATTATTTAACTATAATTTCAACAAAAACACACAATTTACCTATAAATCCAAAATCATATAATACAAAAATATTATTCAAAAATTATACAAAATTTCTAAAAATTATTTTCTTACTACCAAAATTAATAACTTAAATTAAAAATACTAATTTAACAAAATTTCCATCCAAAATAAATAAATAACATAATTAATAAAAATTTATTTTTTAATTATTAATATATTCAAAACTACCCATAATTCAAAATAATTCAAAAAAATAAACAAAAAATATATTTGAGAAGATTATGCTACATACATCAACATTATCAATGCAAAAATTCATGGATCAAACACAATTAATTCAAAAAAATTCGAAACCCTAAATGGACATAAACTTAGATTGAAAATAAATCACAAACACGATGGTTTAAGTGCAATGCATGGAAATGGCTTCACCGAAGCTAGGAGGTTCGATCAAGATCAGAATGAAGAGCTCTAGTGGCCGTAATCATCGTTGCCAACATTGGAAGTCACCTATTGTTGTTGTTGTTTCCAGTGCATTCTGGTGGCTTCTCGATGAGCTAAAGGTGGCAGAGAGCAACAACAACAACAACAACATTTTTTTTCTTCTTCTTCTTGTTGTCCGTCAAACCCAATGCCACCACGCCACCACCTTAACTCACCGGATCGCCACCAATAGCAGCATCAGCAGCAGTAAACAATAGCAACAGCAGCATCGACACAATGTAGACTGCACTGTGTGAACAGTGCAGTCCGGTCGCCGATAAGGAATTTGATCAAGCTTGGGCTCATTTCAAAGCTCACACTACGAGCTTCGATAATACGTAGTTAGTTTCGAGTGAATCGATACGTAAGGACTCCAAAAACTCGATTTTATATTTATGTTAATATGTTTAATTTGATTTTTCTTATTGAATTTAATTTAATTTGGAGATGTGATAGTTAGATAAATTAATTTTTGAGCTAAGATCTACATAAGTATTATTTTTATTTATTTTTTTGAAATTATTTAAAATACGTATTTTCAGGTTCGGTTACTGTTCACACAGTAACGGGTCCCAAAATTGTCTTATTTTTATTAAATTCTATATATTATTTAGAGCAAGTTTCATGAAGGAAGTTTAATTAAATTACGTACGAAATTTTTATTATGAATTTTTGAATGTTTATGTAAAAAATAGAATTTTTGGAGAAATTAATATAAAGGAGTAAATTATAAATTTTAACTGAAATTATTAGTAATTATTGTGTTTTAGATAATTTTTGAATAATATTTGGTATTAAAATAATTTTTATAAATTAATTACTATTTTTAACTAATTAATATTAATTTTCGGAATTATATCCTAATAATAATTTTAATTATTAATTTTGAACTTAAATTAGTTTTAATTGTTTAAATTAGATAATTTAATAATTTAATTGATTATTGGTAATTAAATGCTCTTTAATTTAGAATATTTAAAAGAATGGGTTTGATTAATATTATTTACTTATATTTGAAATTTTATTATTTAATTTGGAAAATAAATAGTTTTGATGCTTTTATTATATAAATAAGTTGATTTTGATATTTAAATGAAAACTTTTATAATTTTGGATGAATTAATGGTATTTATTATTAGTTTGTTTATTGTGGTATTTGATTGAATTTTGATAGTTTATGTGTACATATGTATTTTTGGAAGTTAGTAAATTATTTGATTTTAATTGAAATTGTTGTTAATTATTTTGTTTTAAACTATTTATGGATTAATAAAAGTATGAAAAGTAATTTTAATATTATTTCCCATTTATTAGTTAATTTGTGATAATTTTGGAATAATATGTGAATAATAAATTTATTTATTATTTTTGAGCTTAAATGGATATTTTATTATTTTATGATGTTAAATAGTGATTTTAATAATTATTTGCAATCTATGCTAATTTAATTGTAAAATGGGAATTTTATTTCATTTATGAATCTTATTAGCAAATATTATTTAAAAGCTAGAATTTTATTATTTAGTTAGAAAATAAACGTTTTTAATATTTTTATGAGACATTTTAGTGATTTGAAAAGTTATTATATTTTTATATAGACTTTTATGATTTTTGGGTGAATTATTTGAAATTATAATTATTTTATATATATATACATTTGAGGATTGTTGAGGTTTAGTTGGACATTATGAGTAGTTTGGGGGCTCAATCCGAGTAGTTGAACTTATGTGTTATAAAAATGTATTTTCTATGCAGGATCGGCCCTATTTTTGTAGGGAGGTGTTCGTTTTACAGGGAAAATTCTATCGAATTTTCAATGAATTTTTCATAAAATGTGACAATTGATTCGAGTTTAGTTTTGAAATTTTGCCTGAGTCGTATTTAGATTGAGTCATTTTTAGAAATTTTAGAGTTATTAAATTAGGAATTTTATTCTAATAATAAGATTATTATTTTTCTTTAGTTGGACCACGAGCTAGGCTGACTGGACCGGGCCAGCCAAACTGGAACAGCGGAGCGCAATAGTACTGTGAGTTATCATTATATGCATTGCATGTAGAATAAATATTTTGTGAGTATCCATGATTTAAATAATGTGAATTTAAATATGAATTATTTATTTAAATGCTTATATTTATATTTTGTATGTATTTGGTATATAAATGATATATTGTTTGATGAATGAATGCTATCATGTTTTTAATTACGCTTTTCATTATTTTTAGTATTTATAAGAATAATTTGGAGGATAGTTGTAGAATGTGCTACTTAGAGCGCTACACTATGACTGTTGCGCGATAGTACGGTAGATTTTAGACTGAGAATCTAATTATTTGATTATGAAATTGATTATTGAGATGTGTGGTGAGAGAGTAGTGTGATCGTGGGAGCTCGGTTGACATAGTGTCTCGAGGCCAATTGTCACGACCCAAAACAGGGGGTCATGACCGGCGCTAGGGAACGGGAATTCTTTTGAATCCGGAACCCGTAGCAAGCCTTAAAAATAAAAGCATGCAATATAATAAAATGAATAAAATATTATGCAGCAGAAATTAAATCTCAAAGTAAAATAATAATTTCTCACTTCCTTTAATAATATAAATCACATCTCATATATAAATAGAAATCTTTTAAATACAAATCTTTCAGAGTAGCACTCTGAATTTAAAATCTCATACGTACATAATTATAAATACAACTCACTACCACAACTACTGCAGTGTCTAGAATACAAAATAAACTCAAGTAAGCAGTTTACACAATAAGGCTGGAGCGAAAGAAATCCGGCGTATAGGCCTGCTACTGAGGTATGAGGATAAAAACTCTCCTGAAAAAATATCAATAGAGGGGAGTCAGACCTCACTGAGTGAATTGTTATAATATATATACACGCATAACTAAATGACAAATGCAGACACTCAACAAAATATATATAATAAATATATATACAGGCAAATACACACAGATGTTGAAATCACTTTATATAATACTAAAAAATATTAGTTTATGAATGTCACGACCCAAAACAGGGGCCATGACCGGCGCTAGGGAACGGGAATTCTTTCGAATCCAGAACCCGTAGCAAGCCTAAAAATAAAATAAATATGCAATAATAACAATAAAAATATAATATGCAGCGGAAAATAAAATCATAAATATTACAATATCATCCATATCAACTGGATTCAATTCAAAACTCATCACATCACATATATAATCTCATAAATGTATAATCTTTATACAAATCCAGTTTTACTATAATACATCTCTTTAAAACAAATACTTTAATTCACAACTACTGAAAATCACAACTACTGAAAATCACAACTACTGCAGTGTCTAGATAAAATAAATAAGACTCAAGTATACAATTTACATAAAGAAGCCGGGGCGGAAGAAATCCGGCGTATTGACCTGCTACTGAGGTCTGAGGAAGTTGACTCTCCTGAAAAATAGTCAACGGAGGGGAGTCAGACCTCACTGAGTGAATTACTATAATATATATACATACACTCTAAGTGATAATGCATACAGTCAACAGTATATGAGTAATATGTATATATACAGGCAAGTTCATACAGATGCAGAAAAATCATTTTATATATTTTACTGAAAAATCCCAATTTATGAAGGATCACATAGAACCCTAGAATATCGCAACCTCAGAAAATAGTGTTAAACAACACTCTAGCCATACAGGCTCACTGATTCCAAATATATCCACTTAATCCATATGGACAGTAGACTGGCCCCGAGACACTAAGTCAACCGAGCTCCAGCAGTCAGAGTGCCAGTGTGATTGGCCCCGAGACACTTGGTCAACCGAGCTCCAGCAATCACACCTCCAAACCACATCTCACATATCAATAATCACATTAAATCAATATCCACAAATAAGTTAGTAATATAGCCTAAAACTATAGGCGTACCGGTACGTACTCGGTCCTAGTGCTGCCCACTAGGTAGCACATTCTATTGATATCCTTCATTAATAAATAATAAAACATTCATTCACAAAAATAAATGATGCATGGATATAAATGAAATAGCAATATAAACCATATATATACCGAAAATATACCAAACATAAACCAGGTATATTTTGAGTATATATATGTCAAATAAATCCAATCAAATCATGAATTAAACTAAAAATATATTTAAAAACATTTTAAATATATTTTATTAATAAAACATGTATATAATTTATTATATACCAAAAATATACCAAAAATATACTTGAATATAAATCATGTTATTTATGCATATTTAGTCAAAATAAAACATGCATTTTCTAAATCATGCATCCTAAGCATATATATATAATATAGTAACTCACCTAATGCGCTCCATGAGACGGGTCCGGCGGGCCTGGTCCACTAACCCTCGGTCTCGGCGCAACTAAACAAGAAATAATTAATCGACATCAGAATAACCCTAACAGAAATCCTAGAATTCAATCTAGAGTATTAAAATACGGAAACAGAACTAGGATTCGACTGGATATCACGTTTTACGAGAATTCTACCAGAAATTCGGCAGAACCTCCCCTGTAAAACGGACATCTCTCTACTCAAAAGAGTAGAGCCAACCCTGCAAAGAAAATACACTTCAAAAATAAACACCACAATCAATCACAACCCCTCGGTCGGACTCCAGACTACAATCTGTCGACCGGGGTCCACAAACACAGAATATATATTCAAATATACCAAAAATATCCTTAAATCATAAAAATACATTTCATACGTAGAAATTACATAATTGACCTTGAAACACTATAAAAACCGATTAAAACTCATTTTATTAGAAAAACCGTATATTATATATATAATTGAAAATAATTCCCGAAAAATAGTTTTAATTAGTTAAAAATACCAAATATTTTGTAGAAATCATTTTTATACCTTAAATAAATATTAAAACCAATTAAATTACATTTTTAGACAATTTAGGGTAAAATTACCAAAATACCCCTATATATATATATATACCTAAATTACTTCAAAAATTCACCAAAAATCATACAATTATCCAAAATTAATTTTCTCAACATATTTATCAATAATATCAATAATTAAACTCAATTAACCAATTAAATTCAATTTAAAACACAATTAGCCTAATTTTACAAAATCACATAAACTTCAATAATTAAAAATAAATACTTAGAAATTCATAAAAATTCCAAATAAATTTCTATAATTCATTTCAACACCCAATTCAACCATAAAATCCAATTTCATAATTTAAATAATTAATTTCCGAAAATTAAAAAATAATATTAAAATATTCAAAAATACCCAAAAATCCAAACAATCTCCAAAAATTCTACAAAAATTCATACATGAAGATTAAGCTACCAGGAACAACATTTGTGAAGGAATTTTCCATGAATCATCCAAATCGAAGCTCAAAAAAATCAAAAACCCAAAGAGGCCAAAATTTTCAAATCGAAACCTAAGCAATTCTAGACCATTTTAGCTCAAACCAAAGCTAGAATAACACTCACCGGAGCTCAAGGAGAAGAAAGAGACCGGCGGTGTCGAAAACAGTGGCCGGAGGAGGGAGAAATGGCGGTGAGGAAATGGTGGTCGGCGTCGGGCGCGGGAGAGAAAGAAGAAGAAGAAGAAAAAGAAAAAGAAAGAAAAGGAAAGAAAAAGAAAAAGAAAAAGAAAGAAAAAGGAAAAGAAAAAAAAAGAAAAAAAATAAAATAAATTAAAATAATTAAATATTAATAAATAATTAATAATAAAATAATAAATTTTAATAATTTAATAATAAATAAAATAATCAAATAATAATAAATAAATAATAAAATATTAGGGTAATAATAAATCCTAATTAAATATACACACACATGCTTTATTTAATAATTTAAAAATATGTATGAGTTCATGCAAACCCGTAAATACATTTAAAATAATTAATAATACATTGTTTACGTGAAAATTTCCCCGAAAATGCAAGTCTCGGGAAAATTTTACGTGAAACACTGAAAATAATACACAATAATTAAAATAGGTTTAAAATACATATCAACTCATAAAAATATCGTATAATGCATAAAAATTATTGACACTGTATATCCCGGTACAGTGTAAAAATATTTTAAAAAAAACACGGGATATTACAGTCTTCCCCCCTTACAAGAATTCGTCCCCGAATTCTAAAAACAAGATTAAGAAGGAAAGAGATACGGGTAAGAAGCTCGCATCTCAGCTTCAGTCTCCCACGTATGCTCTTCAACTCTGTCGCTACGCCACAGAACCTTGACCATCGGAATCTGCTTCGATCGCAACTGTCGAACTTGAAAAATCTACGATTGCCACAGGTTCTTCTACAAACGTCAAATCTTCACTCACTTCTACACTGTCAGGTTGCAACACATGTGAAGGATCTGAGATATACTTCCTCAACATCGAGATATGAAATACTGGATGCACCTGTGACATACTCGGAGGCAAATCCAACCGATATGCAACAGTGCCAACTCTCTCCAGAATCTCAAACGGTCCAATATATCTCGGTGCTAACTTACCCTTCCTGCCAAATCTCATCACACCCTTCATCGGAGATACCTTCAGAAAAATGAAATCTCCAACCTGAAACTCCACATCTTTGCGCCTAGGATCCGCATAACTCTTCTGTCTACTAACTGCGGTCTCTAATCTACGCTTGATCACGGTGACTTTCTCTGCAGCATCTTGAACCATCTCTGGTCCAGTCAAAGCTCTCTCACCGATCTCATCCCAACTCAACGGGGATCTACACTTCCTTCCATACAACGCCTCATATGGTGCCATACCAATACTGCTATGGTAGCTGTTATTATAAGCAAACTCAACAAGCGACAAATGATCATCCCAGCTACCTCTCAAATCCAAGACACACATCCTCAACATATCTTCCAGTGTCTGGATCGTCCTCTCAGACTGACCATCTGTCTGAGGATGAAAAGCAGTACTGAAATCCAACCTAGTGCTCATCGCTTCCTGCAACTTCTGCCAAAAACGAGAAGTAAACACCGAACCTCTATCTGACACAATGGACACAGGTACTCCATGAAGGCACACAATATGCTTCACGTACAACTTCGACAATCTAGCAACTGAATATGTGGCTTTCACAGGCAAGAAATGTGCAGACTTCATCAATCTGTCTACAATCACCCAGATGGAATCGTATCCATCCTTCAAACGAGGTAAACCGACCACAAAATCCATAGCTATCCTTTCCCACTTCCACTCGGGAATAGGAAGAGGCTGAAGCTTCCCAGAAGGCTTCTGATGTTCGGCTTTCACTTGCTGACACGTCAAGCACTTAGCAACATAATCAGCAACATCCTTCTTCAATCCATCCCACCAGTATAAATCTCTGATACTGTGGTACATTTTAGTAACACCTGGATGTACGCTGTAAGCTGTAGAATGTGCTTCCTCTAAAATCTCCTCTTTTAAGTCATCCACATCAGGAACACACAATCTACCACTGATCCATAACACACCATCATCATCGAGTGTGAAATCAGTGAACTTCCCTGCTCTGACATTCTTTGTAAGCTCTTCTAGAATAGGATCTCGGCTCTGAGCTGCTTTAATCCTATCCCTTAGTACAGATCGTACTTTAAACTGAGCTAACAGTCCACCTGATCTACTAATCTTCATCATCAGACCTTGATCCACCATCAGATGCAACTCCTGGATCAATGGTCTCCTCTCCACACCGATGTGAGCAAGACTACCTGAGGACTTCCTACTCAAGGCATCTGCTACCACATTAGCCTTACCCGGATGGTAAAGAATCTCGCAATCATAATCCTTCAACAGTTCCAACCATCTTCTCTGCCTCAGATTCAGATCTCGCTGCTGGAAAATGTACTTAAGGCTCTTGTGATCAGTAAATATTTCACAAGTCACCCCGTACAGATAATGTCTCCAAATCTTCAAAGCAAAGATCACTGCAGCCATCTCCAGATCATGTGTAGGATAGTTCTGCTCATGCTTCTTCAACTGCCTCGAAGCATAGGCTATCACCCTTCCATTCTGCATCAACACACAACCAAGACCAATTCTAGAGGCATCACAGTAAACTGTGAACTTATCCACACTATTAGGCAAAGCTAATACTGGCGCTGTGGTCAACTTCTCCTTTAATAATTGAAAACTGTTCTCACAAGCTTCTGACCACTCAAATCTAACATTCTTCTGAGTCAAGCGAGTCATAGGGGCTGCAATCCTGGAAAAATCTTGCACAAACCGCCTATAATACCCGGCTAAACCCAGAAAACTCCGAATCTCAATAACTGAAGTAGGTCTAGGCCACTCAGATACTGCCTCAACCTTCTGTGGATCAACGTGAATACCTTCTTTAGACACTACGTGTCCAAGAAAAGAAACACTCTCCATCTAGAAATCACACTTCGAGAATTTAGCATAAAGCTGATAATCTCTCAGTGTCTGTAGTACAATCCTCAAGTGATATACGTGCTCTTCCATACTCCTCGAATATACCAGTATATCATCAATGAAGACTACCACAAACTGATCCACATACGGTCGGAATGCTCTATTCATCAGGTCCATAAAAGCTGCTGGTGCATTAGTCAAACCAAAAGACATCACCAGAAACTCATAATGACCATATCGAGTGCGGAATGCTGTCTTAGGAATATCAGCTTCACTAATCCGCAGCTGATGATAACCCGACCTCAAGTCAACCTTAGAAAAGAACTGTGCACCCTGGAGCTGATCAAATAAATCATCTATCCTCGGGAGAGGATACTTGTTCTTCACTGTCACCTTGTTCAATTCTCTGTAGTCAATGCACAGTCTCAGGGTACCATCCTTCTTCTTCACAAACAAGACTGGTGCACCCCAAGGAGAAACACTAGGTCTAACGAAGCCTTTATCCAACAACTCTTGCAACTGCTCCTTCAACTCTCTCAACTCTACAGGAGCCATACGATAGGGTGGCATAGATATAGGAGTAATACCTGGAACCACATCTATACAGAACTCAATCTCTCTATGAGGTGGTAAACCTGGCAACTCCTCGGGAAAAACATCAGGAAACTCACAAGCAACAGGAACATCTGTGAGTGACAACTTCTCCACTGACGTATCCCTAACCAATGCCAAAAACCCCTGACAACCTTTCCTTAACAACTTCCTAGCAGAAATAGTCGAAATAAGATTCTGAGGTGCTGAACTCCTATCACCAACAAACTTAAATTCTACTTCACCAGGAATTCTGAAAATCACCTCCTTATTCCTGCAATCAACCATGGCATAATGCTGGGATAACCAATCCATTCCCAGAATAACATCAAACTCCATCACATCCAACAAAATCAAATCGGCGGATAATTCTCTATCTCCCACGAGAACTGGACAACCAGAAAGAACAATATCGGTGTCCAAAGAATCACTCAGAGGAGTGGCAACAGACAAAGGAAAAGCCATCCTCGAAGCTTGCCAATAAGATTTAGAAGCAAAAATGGGAGAAACAAATGAATGCGTGGCACCCGGATCAAACAAAACCAAAGCATCCAGGTAACAAACAGAAAGAATACCTGCCACGACTGCATTAGATGCCTGAGCATCCTGCTGAGTCAGATGAAAAACTCTGGCCTGGCCTCGACCTCCCTGCTGACTGGTAGAAGCCTGGCCAACACCTCGGGTACCTCCTCTCGTACCTCTACCACGACTCTGCTGTGGAACAAACTGAGTAGAACTCTGATGCTGAGCTGGTGGTAATTGAAATGGCACGGGTGCTGCACTAGCAATCGACTGCTGTGGAAATCGCGGAATCTGCTGCTGTTGATATCCGGAATAAGGACACGATCTGGCAAAATGTCCTGTCTGCCCGCATCTGAAACATGTCAGCGGTGTCAGATAACACGGTCCCTGATGGACTCTACCACAAGTCTGACAAACACTGGCCGCTGATCCAGAACTACGACCACTGCTGCTGCTCGAAGCACCTGACCCAAATCTGAATAATCTACGCTAACCTCCACGACCATGTCTACTGCTCCGATGCACTCGCTGCTGCTGTCTCTGACTCTGCTAAGTTGAACCTCGCTGCTGACTACTCGAACCAACATGAAAACTCGAATACGGAGTAGCCTGCAATCCACTCGACTGAACTCCCAACTGGTAATAATCAGGCATCGCTCCCTGCCTAACTAACCTCAGCTCAATCTCCTTAGCTAGCTCAATCACCGACTCGAGAGTAAGACCCGCTGTAGGCATACCAGCAAAAGCTGAACCCAAACCAGTAACATACGTAATAACAGCGAAATGCTGATCTCGCATCAGATCCTCAGCATATCTACCCAGACGAAGGAACTCTCGGGTATACTCCTCTACTGATCGATCTCCACGAGAAATACTAGTCAACCGAAGACGATAGCTCAAACGAAGAGGCTCTGGACAAAATCTCCTCATGAATCGCTCTCGAAACTGAGCCCATGTCATCGTCATCATATAAGGCTGGATCATCTGAATGAACCAATCTAGAGCTGGTCCCTCAACAGACAACTCAACAATCATGATCCTCTGGTACTCGGTATGAGCAGTCCTAGTCCTAGTCTCAATCGCATGCAGAAAATCTAAAGGATCAGAAGTACCATCAAAAGTAATCCTGCCAACTCTGGCATAGAACAAAGCTGCCTCAGGGTCAGACATACCCTGCTGATAGGCAGGCTGAACAGGCTGAACAACTGGAGGAACAGGAACATCAAACTCAGGCTCAATAGGCTCCTCATCCTATAACTCTCTCTGCCTACGGCGACCTGCCGCTCCTCGAGGTCTACCCCTGCCATGACCTCTACGTCTAACTGGCGGCTCAGGAGGTAAAACCTCATCCTGAAAAGACTCATCATCCTCGGCCTCAACGACCGGTGGAGCGACACGCGCTCGCCTCCTCATTCTGAAAAGACAAACGGAAAAAATTCAGACAAAACAGACAACGGAGGAATAACACTGAAAACTACAGCAAGGAATACTTATCAAGACATACTCGAACCTAATACACTGCAGTAGTCCAACAGAAAACACAACTTTAAAACTAGGGCCACAACTCACATAACTAAGCCCTGACACAGAACTCCACTCTGATACGAACTTCGCTCTGATACCAACTTTGTCACGACCCAAAACAGGGGCCATGACCGGCGCTAGGGAACGGGAATTCTTTCGAATCCGGAACCCGTAGCAAGCCTAAAAATAAAATAAATATGCAATAATAACAATAAAAATATAATATGCAGCGGAAAATAAAATCATAAATATTACAATATCATCCATATCAACTGGATTCAATTCAAAACTCATCACATCACATATATAATCTCATAAATGTATAATCTTTATACAAATCCAGTTTTACTATAATACATCTCTTTAAAACAAATACTTTAATTCACAACTACTGAAAATCACAACTACTGCAGTGTCTAGATAAAATAAATAAGACTCAAGTATACAATTTACATAAAGAAGCCGGGGCGGAAGAAATCCGGCGTATTGACCTGCTACTGAGGTCTGAGGAAGTTGACTCTCCTGAAAAATAGTCAACGGAGGGGAGTCAGACCTCACTGAGTGAATTACTATAATATATATACATACACTCTAAGTGATAATGCATACAGTCAACAGTATATGAGTAATATGTATATATACAGGCAAGTTCATACAGATGCAGAAAAATCATTTTATATATTTTACTGAAAAATCCCAATTTATGAAGGATCACATAGAACCCTAGAATATCGCAACCTCAGAAAATAGTGTTAAACAACACTCTAGCCATACAGGCTCACTGATTCCAAATATATCCACTTAATCCATATGGACAGTAGACTGGCCCCGAGACACTAAGTCAACCGAGCTCCAGCAGTCAGAGTGCCAGTGTGATTGGCCCCGAGACACTTGGTCAACCGAGCTCCAGCAATCACACCTCCAAACCACATCTCACATATCAATAATCACATTAAATCAATATCCACAAATAAGTTAGTAATATAGCCTAAAACTATAGGCGTACCGGTACGTACTCGGTCCTAGTGCTGCCCACTAGGTAGCACGTTCTATTGATATCCTTCATTAATAAATAATAAAACATTCATTCACAAAAATAAATGATGCATGGATATAAATGAAATAGCAATATAAACCATATATATACCGAAAATATACCAAACATAAACCAGGTATATTTTGAGTATATATATGTCAAATAAATCCAATCAAATCATGAATTAAACTAAAAATATATTTAAAAACATTTTAAATATATTTTATTAATAAAACATGTATATAATTTATTATATACCAAAAATATACTTGAATATAAATCATGTTATTTATGCATATTTAGTCAAAATAAAACATGCATTTTCTAAATCATGCATCCTAAGCATATATATATAATATAGTAACTCACCTAATGCGCTCCATGAGACGGGTCCGGCGGGCCTGGTCCACTAACCCTCGGTCTCGGCGCAACTAAACAAGAAATAATTAATCGACATCAGAATAACCCTAACAGAAATCCTAGAATTCAATCTAGAGTATTAAAATACGGAAACAGAACTAGGATTCGACTGGATATCACGTTTTACGAGAATTCTACCAGAAATTCGGCAGAACCTCCCCTGTAAAACGGACATCTCTCTACTCAAAAGAGTAGAGCCAACCCTGCAAAGAAAATACACTTCAAAAATAAACACCACAATCAATCACAACCCCTCGGTCGGACTCCAGACTACAATCTGTCGACCGGGGTCCACAAACACAGAATATATATTCAAATATACCAAAAATATCCTTAAATCATAAAAATACATTTCATACGTAGAAATTACATAATTGACCTTGAAACACTATAAAAACCGATTAAAACTCATTTTATTAGAAAAACCGTATATTATATATATAATTGAAAATAATTCCCGAAAAATAGTTTTAATTAGTTAAAAATACCAAATATTTTGTAGAAATCATTTTTATACCTTAAATAAATATTAAAACCAATTAAATTACATTTTTAGACAATTTAGGGTAAAATTACCAAAATACCCCTATATATATATATATACCTAAATTACTTCAAAAATTCACCAAAAATCATACAATTATCCAAAATTAATTTTCTCAACATATTTATCAATAATATCAATAATTAAACTCAATTAACCAATTAAATTCAATTTAAAACACAATTAGCCTAATTTTACAAAATCACATAAACTTCAATAATTAAAAATAAATACTTAGAAATTCATAAAAATTCCAAATAAATTTCTATAATTCATTTCAACACCCAATTCAACCATAAACTCCAATTTCATAATTTAAATAATTAATTTCCGAAAATTAAAAAATAATATTAAAATATTCAAAAATACCCAAAAATCCAAACAATCTCCAAAAATTCTACAAAAATTCATACATGAAGATTAAGCTACCAGGAACAACATTTGTGAAGGAATTTTCCATGAATCATCCAAATCGAAGCTCAAAAAAATTGAAAACCCAAAGAGGCCGAAATTTTCAAATCGAAACCTAAGCAATTCTAGACCATTTTAGCTCAAACCAAAGCTAGAATAACACTCACCGGAGCTCAAGGAGAAGAAAGAGACCGGCGGTGTCGAAAACGGTGGCCGGAGGAGGGAGAAACGGCGGTGAGGAAATGGTGGTCGGCGTCGGGCGCGGGAGAGAAAGAAGAAGAAAAAGAAAAAGAAAGAAAAGGAAAGAAAAAGAAAAAGAAAAAGAAAGAAAAAGGAAAAGAAAAAAAAAGAAAATAAATAAAATAAATTAAAATAATTAAATATTAATAAATAATTAATAATAAAATAATAAATTTTAATAATTTAATAATAAATAAAATAATCAAATAATAATAAATAAATAATAAAATATTAGGGTAATAATAAACCCTAATTAAATATACACACACAGGCTTTATTTAATAATTTAAAAATATGTATGAGTTCATGCAAACCCGTAAATACATTTAAAATAATTAATAATACATTGTTTACGTGAAAATTTCCCCGAAAATGCAAGTCTCGGGAAAATTTTACGTGAAACACTGAAAATAATACACAATAATTAAAATAGGTTTAAAATACATATCAACTCATAAAAATATCGTATAATGCATAAAAATTATTGACACTGTATATCCCGGTACAGTGTAAAAATATTTTAAAAAAAAACACGGGATATTACAATGAAGGATCAAATAGAACCCTAAATGATCGCAACCTCAAATAGTGTTAGACAACACTCTAGCCATACAGGCTCACTTATTCCAAATAAATTCACTTGTTCCATTTGGACAATAGATTGGCCCCGAGACACTAAGTCAATCGAGTTCTAACAGTCTGACTGTCAGTGTGATTGGCCCCGAGACACTTGGTCAACCTAGCTCCAGCAATCACACTCTCAAATCACATCTCACATCAAGTCAATCCAGTCATAATCCATAAATAGGTTAGTAATTCAACCTACAATCTATCATCATACTGGTATGTACTCGGTCCTAGTGCTGCCCATTAGGTAGTACATTCTATTGATATCCTTCATTTAAAATAAACTCATACATTCATAAAATAAATGATGCATGACATTAATTTAAATGGCAATATAATCCATATATATACTAGAAATATACAAAAAATAAACCAAGTATATTTCGAGTATATATATGTCAAACAAATTCAGTTCAATTATAAAATAAACCATATATATACTTAAAAACAACTTAGGTATAAATTAAAGGTAAAACATGCATTTAATTGAAGATATATTAAAAAATATACTAAAAGTATACCTAAAATATACTTTAGCATTTATTAAATCATTTATGCATAATTCATACAATTAAAACATATATTTCTAAAAACATGCAACCTGAATACATGTATATATAAAATAACAACTCATAGTTGTGCGCTTGACAAGACGGGTCCGACGGGCCTGGTTCACTGGGCCTCGGTCTCGGTGCAACTAAACAAATAAAATATTAACACAAAATTAGAATAAATCTAACGTAATTTCTAAAAACTCGATCTAGAATTCTAGACACAGACAAAGAATAGGAATTTGATCGAATGTCACGTTTTATGAGAATTCTACCAAAAATTCGGTAGAACCTCCCATGTAAAACGGACATCTCTCTACTTAAAAAGTAGAGCCGTTCCTGCAAGAAAACACACTTCAGATACAAATATCCACATCACTCCTTGATCGAATTCCCAAACTACAATTCCATCGACCGCGGTTCAAAATTTGCAAAATATACACAGAATACATAAAAATTCCAAAAATACCCTTTATATACCAAAATATAGCAATTTAGATATTTAAACACTAAAAATAATTGTTTTACCGATTTTTAGTTAAAAACCCTAATATTAATATTATATTATTAAAAATCAATAATTCTCGATAAATTCACAAATATTAACAAAAATTCATTTAATAAATCAAAATTACTTAATTAGCCCAAAAACATATTAAAAATCACTAAAAACTCATTTATTTACAAAAATAGTATATTATATATAATTTGAAAATAAATTTCAAAAAATAGTTTTAATTAGTTAAAAATAGTAAATAATTTGTAAAAATCATTTTTTATACCTCAAATAATTATTAAAACCAATTAAACTTAATATTCAACTAAAATTACTACCAAATTACCAAAATACCCCTAATGTATAAAATTCAAATAATATATTATAATTACTCAAAAATTCACTAAAAATTATATAATTACTCAAAATTTATTTTCTCAACATATAATTCAATAAAATCAATAATTATACTCAATTAACCTATTAATCTTAACAAAATACACATTTAACCTAAATTTCCAAAATTCACATAAACTAAATAAAATTATATTAATTACATAAAAATCACAAAAAATATAAATTTAATTCTAAAATTAATTTCAACCACTATAAACACCAAAAATCATAATTCTACAATTTATTTAATTAATTTATGAAAATTAGAAAATATTAATAAAATAATAAAAAATTCACAAAAATCAAAATAAATTTCAAAAATTCCAAAAAAATTTTAGAGTGTAGATTGAACTAAGAGAAGCAACTTTTATGAAGGAATTTAGCTTTAATCTCTAAGATCAAAGTTTAAAAAAATCAAGAAACTAAAATGGCCGAAATTGAAATCAAGCTCAAATCCTTAACAAATCGAATTTTCAAGCTAAAGAAAGCTTGGAATTGGCTTCTATGGAGTTCTAGGAGCTCAACGGCATCGAAATCACCGGATTTGGTGATCGAAAAGTGGTTGAATGGAGGAGAAAAAATCTCTCCGATTTCCGGCCAAACCAGCGTGCTACGCTGCCAGAAAAGATGGTGAGAGGTGGCAAAGCAGCTAGAGAGGGAGGCGGCAATCCGAGAGGCATACCGACGGCTTGTGATCGGAGTTGCAGAGTGAAGGGAGGGGGTGAGGGGCGTCGGGAGTGAGGAAGATGAGGGAGGGGCAAAAGTTGTAATTTTTCTTTGTTTTGTATATATATATAAACTTTATATTAAATACACTAACTTTAATATATATAACTTCACAAAATCACACCACAAAATTATTATATATATACATATACATATACATATATAACACACATAATAATAATAAAAATTATAATATATTTATATAAGTTTAAATATTAAACCCTAATAATCATAATAATATATATATATGCATGTATATGTATATATTAATATTCAAATTTTTAATTATGGATGAAACTATGCAATTTAATAAAATAAACTAACATTAATAAATAAATTATTATTTAGATATTATTTCCCAAAATAATAGGTCTCGGGAAAATTTTTACGTAGAAAACTTATAATAATTTAAAAATAACATTAATTATTAACCAAATAATTAGATAGTCAAATATATATATTAAAATTATTAAGACTACATATCTCGATGCAGTATAAAAATATTTAAAAACATCGTGTTATTACACCAATCAAGCCGACAGTGAGACTGGGGGCTCTCGGTTGACTTAGTGTCTTAGGACAGTCTACTATCCAAAAATTGAAAAGAGAAATATTTTCGAATTAAATGAACCTATTGGCTAGTGAGGTTCAGTGATCGAGGTTGTGAAATATTTTAGGGTTATAGTCTAATCCCCCATTTTAAAATTTTCCTATATTTATTATTGCATTGAAAAAGTGATTTTGGAATGTGTATAAAATGCATGTATATTATATTATAAAAATATAAATATATTATTATACTGATGCTTGAATGCTTGTATTTTATAGTGCATGTATATATATAGTAATAATAATTCATTTAGTGAGTTCGGACCCTCTCAATATTTTTTCAGGATATTTTACTTCGTCAGACCTCAGTAGTAAACCCTTTTGTCGGTCTTTTTCAGTCCCGGCCATTTTATGTAATTTTTATATCTAAACTCTTATTTGTACTCTAGCAGTTGTAGCAGTATTCAAGTGATGTAGTATTTATTATTATTTTTATAATGGAGATTTGTGTAGTATTCAAGCTTTTAGATAATTTTAAACTGCATCAGGATATGCAGTGTTAATAATTTTAATATATATTTATGATTATTTAATGAGTTTGCTATTTATTAAAGTCATTTTTAATTATTTTAATTATTTTAAGTCCTTTATGTAAAATTTTCAGGAAAGTTTTATTTTCGAGGAAATTAAGACGTAAATAAATAAATATTAATTATTTTAAGTGGTTTTGTGAATTTTCATGAGTCCATGCATGATTTTTAAGTGTCGAATAAAATATATACATATACATGCATATATGCACATTTAAATTTAAATTAGGGTTTATTTTAATTAAATTATATTAAATTATGTATATATATGTATATGTATAGAAATATTATTAAATATGTGTGTGGTGAATATTTATTGTGCATATAATATTATATATTAAAATAATATAAAGTATGGATATATATATACATACATATACATATAATATTTACCTAAACTAAAGTTTGCCAAAATTACAATTGTGCCATCGACTTCATCTCCATCTTCCCCGATCGTCCCTCACCTCTCCGACGTCTGCAACTCCATTTCTTCACCATCGGTGTGCCTCCCGGCATGCCACCTTCCCTTCCAGCTTGCTCCGCTACCCCTAGCTTCCTTTTCTGGCATTGTTTGGTCGGATTTTCTTCAAGTAGCCGAAAGTTGATGCTAGCTCCGATCACAACCATTCTGGCCACCGTTTGAAGTGCCACCAGTTTCTATCTCTTCCTTGAGCTCCGGTGAGTCCATTTTCAAGCTTTGTTTCACTTGATTTTGTCACGACCCAAAACAGGGGCCATGATCGGCGCTAGGGAACGGGAATTCTTTCGAATCCGGAACCCGTAGCAAGCCTAAAAATAAAATAAAGCATGCCATAATAACAATAAAAATATAATATGCAGCGGAAATAAAAATCATAATATCATGATATTACCCATATCAACTGGATTTAAATAAAAATCTCATCCCATACATAAAATCTCTTTAATACAATCCAGTTTCAACATAATATGTCTCCTTTAAAACAAAATACATGAAATCCAATACTTTAATTCACAACTACTGCAGTGTCTAGATAAAATAAATAAGACTCAAGTAGACAATTTACATAAAGAAGCCGGGGCGGAAGAAATCCGGCGTATCGACCTGCTACTGAGGTCTGAGGAAGTTGACTCTCCTGAAAAATAGTCAACGGAGGGGAGTCAGACCTCACTGAGTGAATTACTATAATATATATACATACACACTAAGTGATAATGCATACAGTCAACAGTATATATATAATATGTATATATACAGGCAAATTCATACAGATGCAGAAAAATCATTTTTATATATTTTACTGAAAAATCCCAGTTTATGAAGGATCACATAGAACCCTAGAATATCGCAACCTCAGAAAATAGTGTTAAACAACACTCTGGCCATATAGGCTCACTTATACCAAATATATCCACTTAATCCATATGGACAGTAGACTGGCCCCGAGACACTAAGTCAACCGAGCTTCAGCAGTCTGACTGCCAGTGTGATTGGCCCCGAGACACTTAGTCAACCGAGCTCCAGCAATCACACCCAAACCACATCTCACATATCGATAATCATAATCAAATCAATATCCACAAATAGTTAGTAATATAGCCTAAAGCTATAGGCGTACCGGTACGTACTCGGTCCTAGTGCTGCCCACTAGGTAGCACGTTCTATTGATATCCTTCATTAATAATATAAATCATTCATTCACAATAAATGATGCATGAATTTAAATAAAACAACAATATAAACCATATATATACCGGAAATATACCAAACATAAACCAGGTATATTTTGAGTACATATATGTCAAATAAATCCAATCAAATCGTGAATTAAACTAAAAATATATTTAAAAACATTTTAAATATATTTTATTTACAAAACATGTATATAATTTATTATATACCAAAAATATACTTGAATATAAATCACATTATTTATGCATATTCAGTCAAAATAAAACATGCATTTTTCTAAATCATGCATCCTAAGCATATATATATAATATAGTAACTCACCTAATGCGCTCCACGAGACAGGTCCGACGGGCCTGGTCCACTAACCCTCGGTCTCGGCGCAACTAAACAAGAAATAATTAATCGACATCAGAATAACCCTAACAGAAATCCTAGAATTAAATCTAGAGTATTAAAATACGGAAACAGAATTAGGGTTCGACTGGATATCACGTTTTACGAGAATTCTACCGGAAATTCGGCAGAACCTCCCCTGTAAAACGGACATCTCTCTACTCAAAAGAGTAGAGCCGACCCTGCAAAGAAACACACTTCGAAAAACGAGCTCAACACAATCAAAATCCCACGGTCGGACTCCAAACTACAGTCCACCGACCGGGATCCACAAACACAGAACAATATTCCAGATATACCAAAAATATCCTTAAAATCTAGAAATACACCTCATAGGTAGAAATTACATAATTGACCTTGAAACACTATAAAAACCGAATAAAACTCATTTTATTAGAAAAACCGTATATTATATATATAATTGAAAATAATTCACGAAAAATAGTTTTAATTAGTTAAAAATACCAAATATTTTGTAGAAATCATTTTTATACCTTAAATAAATATTAGAACCAATTAAATTACATTTTTAGACAATTTAGGGTAAAATTACCAAAATACCCCTATATATATAAATATACTTAAATTACTTCAAAAATTCACCAAAAATCATACAATTACCCAAAATTAATTTTTTCAACATATTTATCAATAATATCAATATTTAAACTCAATTAACCAATTAAATTCAAATAAAAACACAATTAACCTAATTTTCAAAAATCACCTAAACTTCAATAATTAAAAATAAATACTTAGAAATTCATAAAAATTCCAAATAAATTCCTATAATTCATTTCAACACCTAATTCAACCATAAACTCCAATTTCATAATTTAAATAATTAATTTCCGAAAATTAGAAAATAATATTAAAATATTCAAAAATACCCAAAAATCCAAACAATCTCCAAAAATTCTACAAAAATTCATACATGAAGATTAAGCTACTAGGAACAACATTTGTGAAGTAAGTTTCCATGAATCATCCAATTCGAAGCTCAAAAAAATCGAAAACCCTAATAGGCCGAAATTTACAAATCGAAAACTAAGCAATTCTAGACCATTTTAGCTCAAACCAAAGCTAGAATAACACTCACCGGAGCTCAAGGAGAAGAAAGAGACCGGCGGTGTCGAAAACGGTGGCCGAAATCGGCGTGATCGACGGTGAGTTGATTTTCGGCTTCTCCGGCCAAAATCACTCTCCCGACGCCGGAAACGGCCTCCACAGGCGGCGAAACTGGTCGGGGAAGATGGTGGCACACCGGACGGCACACCCACGGTGAAAGAACGGCACGGCAGCAACCGGAAATGGTGAGGGAACGATCGGAGAAGAAGAAGAAGAAGAAGAAACTGTCGGGGGCAAAATGGTAATTTTGCAAATTCTTTTGATTTTTAATGTATATATGTATATATATATACTTTATACTTTATATTAGAATAATATTAAATTACACACATCAAATATACACCACACTCATTAAAATATTAATATTTTAATAATTTATACCAAATAAAATTAATTAAATAACAATTAAAACAATTAAATACTTAATAAAATATTAGGGAATTAATAAACCCTAATTAAATAAATATACATACACCGACTTTATTTAATAATTTAAAAATATGTATGAGTTCATGCAAGTCCGTAAATACCTTTAAAATAATTAATAATACATTGTTTACGTGAAAATTTTCCCGAAAATGCAAGTCCCGGGAAAATTTTACGTAAAACACTGTATATAAAACACATTAATTAAAATAGGTCTAAAATACATATCAACTCGTAAAAATATCATATAAAATACATAAATCATTAACTCTGCATATCCCGGTATTGTGTAAAAATATTTTAAAAACACGGGATATTACAGTCTTCCCCCCTTACAAGAATTCGTCCCCGAATTCTAAAAAAATAAGATCAAGAAGGAAAGAGATACGGGTAAGAAGCTCGCATCTCAGCTTTAGTCTCCCACGTATGCTCTTCAACTCTGTCGCTACGCCATAGAACCTTGACCATCGGAATCTGCTTCGATCTCAACTGTCGAACTTGAAAATCTACGATCGCCACAGGTTCTTCCACAAACGTCAAATCTTCACTCACTTCTACACTGTCGGGCTGTAACACGTGTGAAGGATCTGAGATATACTTCCTCAACATCGAGATATGAAATACTGGATGCACTTGTGACATACTCGGAGGCAAATCCAACCGATATGCAACAGTGCCAATTCTCTCCAGAATCTCAAACAGTCCAATATATCTCGGTGTTAACTTACCCTTCCTGCCAAATCTTATTACACCCTTCATCGGAGATACTTTCAGAAAAACAAAATCTCTAACCTGAAACTCCACATCTCTGCGCCTAGGATCCGCATAACTCTTCTGTCTACTAACTGCGGTCTCTAATCTACGCTTGATCACGGCGACTTTCTCTGCAGCATCCTGAACCATCTCTGGTCCAGTCAAAGCTCTCTCCCCAATCTCATCCCAACTCAACGGGGATCTACACTTCCTTCCATATAACGCCTCATATGGTGCCATGCCAATACTGCTATGGTAGCTGTTATTATATGCAAACTCAACAAGCGACAAATGATCATCCCAGCTACCTCCCAAATCCAAGACACACATCCTCAACATATCTTCCAGTGTCTAGATCGTCCTCAGACTGACCATCTGTTAGAGGATGAAAAGCAGTACTGAAATCCAACCTAGTGCCCATCGCTTCCTGCAACTTCTGCCAAAAACGAGAAGTAAACACTGAACCTCTATCTGACACAATGGACACCGGTACTCCATGAAGGCACACAATATGCTTCACATACAACTTCGCCAATCTAGCAACTGAATATGTGGCTTTCACAGGCAAGAAATGTGCAGACTTCGTCAACCTGTCTACAATCACCCAGATGGAATCGTATCCATCCTTCGAACGAGGTAAACCGACCACAAAATCCATAGCTATCCTTTCCCACTTCCACTCGGGAATAGGAAGAGGCTGAAGCTTCCCAGAAGGCTTCTGATGTTCGGCTTTCACTTGCTGACACGTCAAGCACTTAGCAACATAATCAGCAACATCCTTCTTCAATCCATCCCACCAGTATAGATCTCTGATACTGTGGTACATCTTAGTAATACCCGGATGAACGCTGTAGGCTGTAGAATGTGCTTCCTCTAAGATCTCTTTTCTCAAATCATCCACATCAGGAACACACAATCTACCACTGATCCACAACACACCATCATCATCGAGTGTGAAATCAGTGAACTTCCCTGCTCTGACATTCTCTGTAAGCTCTTCTAGAATAGGATCTCGGCTCTGAGCTGCTTTAATCCTATCCGTTAGCACAGATCGCACTTTAAACTGAGCTAACAGTCCACCTGATCTACTGATCTTCATCATCAGACCTTGATCCACCAACAAATGCAACTCCTGGATCAATGATCTCCTCTCAACACCGATGTGAGCAAGACTACCTGAGGACTTCCTACTCAAGGCATCTGCTACCACATTAGCTTTACCCGGATGGTAAAGAATCTCGCAATCATAATCCTTCAACAGTTCCAACCATCTCCTCTGCCTCAAATTCAAATCTCTCTGCTGGAAAATGTACTTAAGGCTCTTGTGATCAGTAAATATCTCACAAGTCACCCCGTACAAATAATGTCTCCAAATCTTCAGAGCAAAGATCACTGCAGCCATCTCCAGATCATGTGTAGGATAGTTCTGCTCATGCTTCTTCAACTGCCTCGAAGCATAGGCTATCACCCTTCCATTCTGCATCAACACACAACCAAGACCAATTCTAGAGGCATCACAGTAAACTGTGAACTTATCCACACTATTAGGCAAAGCTAATACTGGTGCTGTGGTCAACTTCTCCTTCAACAACTGAAAACTATTCTCACAAGCTTCTGACCACTCGAATCTAACATTCTTTTGAGTCAAGCGAGTCATAGGGGCTGCAATCCTGGAAAAGTCCTGCACAAACCGCCTATAATACCCGGCTAAACCCAGAAAACTCCGAATCTCCGTAACAGAAGTAGGTCTAGGCCATTCAGATACTACCTCAACCTTTTGTGGATCAACCTGAATACCTTCTTTAGACACTATGTGTCCAAGAAAAGAAACACTCTCCATCCAGAAATCACACTTCGAGAATTTAGCATAAAGCTGATGATCTCTCAGTGTCTGTAGTACAATCCTCAAGTGATATACGTGCTCTTCCATACTCCTCGAATATACTAGTATATCATCAATGAAGACTACTACAAACTGATCCACATACGGTCTGAATACTCTGTTCATCAGGTCCATAAAAGCTGCTGGTGCATTAGTCAAACCAAAAGACATCACCAGAAACTCATAATGGCCATATCAAGTGCGGAATGTTGTCTTAGGAATATCGGATTCACTAATCCGCAGCTGATGATAACCCGACCTCAAGTCGACCTTAGAAAAGAACTGTGCACCTTGTAACTGATCAAATAAATCATCTATCCTCGGGAGAGGATACTTGTTCTTCACTGTCACCTTATTCAACTCTCTGTAGTCAATGCACAGTCTCAGGGTACCATCCTTCTTCTTCACAAACAAGACTGGTGCACCCCAAGGGGAAACACTAGGTCTGATAAAACCCTTATCCAACAACTCTTGCAATTGCTCCTTCAGCTCTCTCAACTCTGCAGGAGCCATACGATAAGGTGGCATAGATATAGGAGTAGTACCTGGAACCACATCTATACAGAACTCAATCTCTCTATGAGGTGGTAAACCTGGCAACTCCTCGGGAAAAACATCAGGAAACTCACAAGCAACAGGAACATCTGTGAGTGATAACTTCTCCACTGACGTATCCCTGACCTATGCCAAATACCCCTGACAACCTTTCCTCAACAACTTCCTAGCTGAAATAACAGAAATAAGATTCTGAGGTGCTGAACTCCTGTCACCAACAAACTTAAATTCTACTTCACCAGGAATTCTGAAAATCACCTCCTTATTCCTGCAATCAACCACGGCATAATGCTGGGATAACCAATCCATTCCCAAAATAACATCAAACTCCATCACATCCAACAAAATCAAATCAGCGGGTAATTCTCTATCTCCCACGAGAACTGGACAACCAGAAAGAACAATATCGGCGTCCAAGGAATCACTCAGAGGAGTGGCAACAGACAAAGGAAAAGCCATCCTCGAAGCTTGCCAATAAGATTTAGAAGCAAAAATAGGAGAAACAAAGGAATACGTGGCACCCGGATCAAACAAAACCAAAGCATCCAGGTAACAAACAGAAACAATACCTGTCACGACTGCATTAGATGCCTGAGCATCCTGCTGAGTCAGATGGAAGACTCTGGCCTGACCTCGACCTCCCTGCTGACTGGTAGAAGCCTGGCCAACACCTCTGGCACCTCCTCTAGTACCTCTACCATGACTCTGTTGTGGAACAAACTGAGTAGAACTCTGATGCTGGGCTGGTGGCAACTGAAATGGCACGGGTGCTGCACTAGCAATCGACTGCTGTGGGAATCGTGGAATCTGCTGCTGCTGATACCCAGAATAAGGACACGATCTGGCAAAATGTCCTGTCTGTCCGCATCTGAAACATGTCAGCGGTGTCAGATAACACGGTCCCTGATGGACTCTACCACAAGTCTGACAAACACTGGCCGCTGATCCAGAACTACGACCACTGCTGCTGCTCGAAGCACCTGACCCAAATCTGAATGATCTACGCTGACCTCCACGACCATGTCTACTGCTCTGATGCACTCGCTGCTGCTGTCTCTGACTCTGCTGAGTCGAACCTCGCTGCTGACTACTCGAACCAACATGAAAACTCGAATACGGAGTAGCCTGCAATCCACTCGACTGAACTCCCAACTGGTAATAATCAGGCATCGCTCCCTGCCTAACTAACCTCAGCTCGATCTCCTTAGCTAGCTCAATCACAGACTCCAGAGTAAGACCTGCTGTAGGCATACCAGCAAAAGCTGAACCCAAACCAGTAACATATATAGTAACAGCGAAATACTGATCTCGTATCAGATCCTCAGCATATCTACCCAGACGAAGAAACTCTCGGGTATACTCCTCTACAGATCGATCTCCACGAGAAATACTGGTCAAACGAAGACGATAGCTCAAACGAAGAGGCTCTGGATAAAATCTCCTCATGAATCGCTCTCGAAACTGAGCCCATGTCATCGTCATCATATAAGGCTGGATCATCTGAATGAACCAATCTAGAGCTGGTCCCTCAACAGACAACTCAACAATCATGATCCTCTGGTACTCGGTATGAGCAGTCCGAGTCCTAGTCTCAATCGCATGCAGAAAATCTAAAGGATCAGAAGTACCATCAAAAGCAATCCTGCCAACTCGGGCATAGAACAAAGCTGCCTCAGGGTCAGACATACCCTGCTGATAGGCAGGCTGAACAACTGGAGGAACAGGAACATCAAACTCAGGCTCAACAGGCTCCTCGTCCTGTAACTCTCTCTGCCTACGGCGACCTGCCGCTCCTCGAGGTCTACCCCTGCCACGACCTCTACGTCTAACTGGCGGCTCAGGAGGTAAAACCTCATCCTGAAAAGACTCATCATCCTCGGCCTCAACGACCGGTGGAGCGACACGCGCTCGCCTCCTCATTCTGAAAAGACAAACGAAAAGATTCAGACAAAACAGACAACGGAGGAATAACGCTGAAAACTACAGCAAGGAATACTCATCAAGACATACTCGAACCTAATACACTGCAGTAGTCCAACAGAAAACACAACTTTAAAACTAGGGCCACAACTCACATAACTAAGCCCTGACACAGAACTCCACTCTGATACGAACCTCGCTCTGATACCAACTTTGTCACGACCCAAAACAGGGGCCATGACCGGCGCTAGAGAACGGGAATTCTTTCGAATCCGGAACCCGTAGCAAGCCTAAAAATAAAATAAAGCATGCCATAATAACAATAAAAATATAATATGCAGCGGAAATAAAAATCATAATATCATGATATTACCCATATCAACTGGATTTAAATAAAAATCTCATCCCATACATAAAATCTCTTTAATACAATCCAGTTTCAACATAATATGTCTCCTTTAAAACAAAATACATGAAATCCAATACTTTAATTCACAACTACTGCAGTGTCTAGATAAAATAAATAAGACTCAAGTAGACAATTTACATAAAGAAGCCGGGGCGGAAGAAATCCGGCGTATCGACCTGCTACTGAGGTCTGAGGAAGTTGACTCTCCTGAAAAATAGTCAACGGAGGGGAGTCAGACCTCACTGAGTGAATTACTATAATATATATACATACACACTAAGTGATAATGCATACAGTCAACAGTATATATATAATATGTATATATACAGGCAAATTCATACAGATGCAGAAAAATCATTTTTATATATTTTACTGAAAAATCCCAGTTTATGAAGGATCACATAGAACCCTAGAATATCGCAACCTCAGAAAATAGTGTTAAACAACACTCTGGCCATATAGGCTCACTTATACCAAATATATCCACTTAATCCATATGGACAGTAGACTGGCCCCGAGACACTAAGTCAACCGAGCTTCAGCAGTCTGACTGCCAGTGTGATTGGCCCCGAGACACTTAGTCAACCGAGCTCCAGCAATCACACCCAAACCACATCTCACATATCGATAATCATAATCAAATCAATATCCACAAATAGTTAGTAATATAGCCTAAAGCTATAGGCGTACCGGTACGTACTCGGTCCTAGTGCTGCCCACTAGGTAGCACGTTCTATTGATATCCTTCATTAATAATATAAATCATTCATTCACAATAAATGATGCATGAATTTAAATAAAACAACAATATAAACCATATATATACCGGAAATATACCAAACATAAACCAGGTATATTTTGAGTACATATATGTCAAATAAATCCAATCAAATCGTGAATTAAACTAAAAATATATTTAAAAACATTTTAAATATATTTTATTTACAAAACATGTATATAATTTATTATATACCAAAAATATACTTGAATATAAATCACATTATTTATGCATATTCAGTCAAAATAAAACATGCATTTTTCTAAATCATGCATCCTAAGCATATATATATAATATAGTAACTCACCTAATGCGCTCCACGAGACAGGTCCGACGGGCCTGGTCCACTAACCCTCGGTCTCGGCGCAACTAAACAAGAAATAATTAATCGACATCAGAATAACCCTAACAGAAATCCTAGAATTAAATCTAGAGTATTAAAATACGGAAACAGAATTAGGGTTCGACTGGATATCACGTTTTACGAGAATTCTACCGGAAATTCGGCAGAACCTCCCCTGTAAAACGGACATCTCTCTACTCAAAAGAGTAGAGCCGACCCTGCAAAGAAACACACTTCGAAAAACGAGCTCAACACAATCAAAATCCCACGGTCGGACTCCAAACTACAGTCCACCGACCGGGATCCACAAACACAGAACAATATTCCAGATATACCAAAAATATCCTTAAAATCTAGAAATACACCTCATAGGTAGAAATTACATAATTGACCTTGAAACACTATAAAAACCGAATAAAACTCATTTTATTAGAAAAACCGTATATTATATATATAATTGAAAATAATTCACGAAAAATAGTTTTAATTAGTTAAAAATACCAAATATTTTGTAGAAATCATTTTTATACCTTAAATAAATATTAGAACCAATTAAATTACATTTTTAGACAATTTAGGGTAAAATTACCAAAATACCCCTATATATATAAATATACTTAAATTACTTCAAAAATTCACCAAAAATCATACAATTACCCAAAATTAATTTTTTCAACATATTTATCAATAATATCAATATTTAAACTCAATTAACCAATTAAATTCAAATAAAAACACAATTAACCTAATTTTCAAAAATCACCTAAACTTCAATAATTAAAAATAAATACTTAGAAATTCATAAAAATTCCAAATAAATTCCTATAATTCATTTCAACACCTAATTCAACCATAAACTCCAATTTCATAATTTAAATAATTAATTTCCGAAAATTAGAAAATAATATTAAAATATTCAAAAATACCCAAAAATCCAAACAATCTCCAAAAATTCTACAAAAATTCATACATGAAGATTAAGCTACTAGGAACAACATTTGTGAAGTAAGTTTCCATGAATCATCCAATTCGAAGCTCAAAAAAATCGAAAACCCTAATAGGCCGAAATTTACAAATCGAAAACTAAGCAATTCTAGACCATTTTAGCTCAAACCAAAGCTAGAATAACACTCACCGGAGCTCAAGGAGAAGAAAGAGACCGGTGGTGTCGAAAACGGTGGCCGAAATCGGCGTGATCGACGGTGAGTTGATTTTCGGCTTCTCCGGCCAAAATCACTCTCCCGACGCCGGAAACGGCCTCCACAGGCGGCGAAACTGGTCGGGGAAGATGGTGGCACACCGGACGGCACACCCACGGTGAAAGAACGGCACGGCAGCAACCGGAAATGGTGAGGGAACGATCGGAGAAGAAGAAGAAGAAGAAGAAACTGTCGGGGGCAAAATGGTAATTTTGCAAATTCTTTTGATTTTTAATGTATATATGTATATATATATACTTTATACTTTATATTAGAATAATATTAAATTACACACATCAAATATACACCACACTCATTAAAATATTAATATTTTAATAATTTATACCAAATAAAATTAATTAAATAACAATTAAAACAATTAAATACTTAATAAAATATTAGGGAATTAATAAACCCTAATTAAATAAATATACACACACCGACTTTATTTAATAATTTAAAAATATGTATGAGTTCATGCAAGTCCGTAAATACCTTTAAAATAATTAATAATACATTGTTTACGTGAAAATTTTCCCGAAAATGCAAGTCCCGGGAAAATTTTACGTAAAACACTGTATATAAAACACATTAATTAAAATAGGTCTAAAATACATATCAACTCGTAAAAATATCATATAAAATACATAAATCATTAACTCTGCATATCCCGGTACTGTGTAAAAATATTTTAAAAACACGGGATATTACAGTCTTCCCCCCTTACAAGAATTCGTCCCCGAATTCTAAAAAAATAAGATCAAGAAGGAAAGAGATACGGGTAAGAAGCTCGCATCTCAGCTTTAGTCTCCCACGTATGCTCTTCAACTCTGTCGCTACGCCATAGAACCTTGACCATCGGAATCTGCTTCGATCTCAACTGTCGAACTTGAAAATCTACGATCGCCACAGGTTCTTCCACAAACGTCAAATCTTCACTCACTTCTACACTGTCGGGCTGTAACACGTGTGAAGGATCTGAGATATACTTCCTCAACATCGAGATATGAAATACTGGATGCACTTGTGACATACTCGGAGGCAAATCCAACCGATATGCAACAGTGCCAATTCTCTCCAGAATCTCAAACAGTCCAATATATCTCGGTGTTAACTTACCCTTCCTGCCAAATCTTATTACACCCTTCATCGGAGATACTTTCAGAAAAACAAAATCTCTAACCTGAAACTCCACATCTCTGCGCCTAGGATCCGCATAACTCTTCTGTCTACTAACTGCGGTCTCTAATCTACGCTTGATCACGGCGACTTTCTCTGCAGCATCCTGAACCATCTCTGGTCCAGTCAAAGCTCTCTCCCCAATCTCATCCCAACTCAACGGGGATCTACACTTCCTTCCATATAACGCCTCATATGGTGCCATGCCAATACTGCTATGGTAGCTGTTATTATATGCAAACTCAACAAGCGACAAATGATCATCCCAGCTACCTCCCAAATCCAAGACACACATCCTCAACATATCTTCCAGTGTCTAGATCGTCCTCAGACTGACCATCTGTTAGAGGATGAAAAGCAGTACTGAAATCCAACCTAGTGCCCATCGCTTCCTGCAACTTCTGCCAAAAACGAGAAGTAAACACTGAACCTCTATCTGACACAATGGACACCGGTACTCCATGAAGGCACACAATATGCTTCACATACAACTTCGCCAATCTAGCAACTGAATATGTGGCTTTCACAGGCAAGAAATGTGCAGACTTCGTCAACCTGTCTACAATCACCCAGATGGAATCGTATCCATCCTTCGAACGAGGTAAACCGACCACAAAATCCATAGCTATCCTTTCCCACTTCCACTCGGGAATAGGAAGAGGCTGAAGCTTCCCAGAAGGCTTCTGATGTTCGGCTTTCACTTGCTGACACGTCAAGCACTTAGCAACATAATCAGCAACATCCTTCTTCAATCCATCCCACCAGTATAGATCTCTGATACTGTGGTACATCTTAGTAATACCCGGATGAACGCTGTAGGCTGTAGAATGTGCTTCCTCTAAGATCTCTTTTCTCAAATCATCCACATCAGGAACACACAATCTACCACTGATCCACAACACACCATCATCATCGAGTGTGAAATCAGTGAACTTCCCTGCTCTGACATTCTCTGTAAGCTCTTCTAGAATAGGATCTCGGCTCTGAGCTGCTTTAATCCTATCCGTTAGCACAGATCGCACTTTAAACTGAGCTAACAGTCCACCTGATCTACTGATCTTCATCATCAGACCTTGATCCACCAACAAATGCAACTCCTGGATCAATGATCTCCTCTCAACACCGATGTGAGCAAGACTACCTGAGGACTTCCTACTCAAGGCATCTGCTACCACATTAGCTTTACCCGGATGGTAAAGAATCTCGCAATCATAATCCTTCAACAGTTCCAACCATCTCCTCTGCCTCAAATTCAAATCTCTCTGCTGGAAAATGTACTTAAGGCTCTTGTGATCAGTAAATATCTCACAAGTCACCCCGTACAAATAATGTCTCCAAATCTTCAGAGCAAAGATCACTGCAGCCATCTCCAGATCATGTGTAGGATAGTTCTGCTCATGCTTCTTCAACTGCCTCGAAGCATAGGCTATCACCCTTCCATTCTGCATCAACACACAACCAAGACCAATTCTAGAGGCATCACAGTAAACTGTGAACTTATCCACACTATTAGGCAAAGCTAATACTGGTGCTGTGGTCAACTTCTCCTTCAACAACTGAAAACTATTCTCACAAGCTTCTGACCACTCGAATCTAACATTCTTCTGAGTCAAGCGAGTCATAGGGGCTGCAATCCTGGAAAAGTCCTGCACAAACCGCCTATAATACCCGGCTAAACCCAGAAAACTCCGAATCTCCGTAACAGAAGTAGGTCTAGGCCATTCAGATACTACCTCAACCTTTTGTGGATCAACCTGAATACCTTCTTTAGACACTATGTGTCCAAGAAAAGAAACACTCTCCATCCAGAAATCACACTTCGAGAATTTAGCATAAAGCTGATGATCTCTCAGTGTCTGTAGTACAATCCTCAAGTGATATACGTGCTCTTCCATACTCCTCGAATATACTAGTATATCATCAATGAAGACTACTACAAACTGATCCACATACGGTCTGAATACTCTGTTCATCAGGTCCATAAAAGCTGCTGGTGCATTAGTCAAACCAAAAGACATCACCAGAAACTCATAATGGCCATATCAAGTGCGGAATGTTGTCTTAGGAATATCGGATTCACTAATCCGCAGCTGATGATAACCCGACCTCAAGTCGACCTTAGAAAAGAACTGTGCACCTTGTAACTGATCAAATAAATCATCTATCCTCGGGAGAGGATACTTGTTCTTCACTGTCACCTTATTCAACTCTCTGTAGTCAATGCACAGTCTCAGGGTACCATCCTTCTTCTTCACAAACAAGACTGGTGCACCCCAAGGGGAAACACTAGGTCTGATAAAACCCTTATCCAACAACTCTTGCAATTGCTCCTTCAGCTCTCTCAACTCTGCAGGAGCCATACGATAAGGTGGCATAGATATAGGAGTAGTACCTGGAACCACATCTATACAGAACTCAATCTCTCTATGAGGTGGTAAACCTGGCAACTCCTCGGGAAAAACATCAGGAAACTCACAAGCAACAGGAACATCTGTGAGTGATAACTTCTCCACTGACGTATCCCTGACCTATGCCAAATACCCCTGACAACCTTTCCTCAACAACTTCCTAGCTGAAATAACAGAAATAAGATTCTGAGGTGCTGAACTCCTGTCACCAACAAACTTAAATTCTACTTCACCAGGAATTCTGAAAATCACCTCCTTATTCCTGCAATCAACCACGGCATAATGCTGGGATAACCAATCCATTCCCAAAATAACATCAAACTCCATCACATCCAACAAAATCAAATCAGCGGGTAATTCTCTATCTCCCACGAGAACTGGACAACCAGAAAGAACAATATCGGCGTCCAAGGAATCACTCAGAGGAGTGGCAACAGACAAAGGAAAAGCCATCCTCGAAGCTTGCCAATAAGATTTAGAAGCAAAAATAGGAGAAACAAAGGAATACGTGGCACCCGGATCAAACAAAACCAAAGCATCCAGGTAACAAACAGAAACAATACCTGTCACGACTGCATTAGATGCCTGAGCATCCTGCTGAGTCAGATGGAAGACTCTGGCCTGACCTCGACCTCCCTGCTGACTGGTAGAAGCCTGGCCAACACCTCTGGCACCTCCTCTAGTACCTCTACCATGACTCTGTTGTGGAACAAACTGAGTAGAACTCTGATGCTGGGCTGGTGGCAACTGAAATGGCACGGGTGCTGCACTAGCAATCGACTGCTGTGGGAATCGTGGAATCTGCTGCTGCTGATACCCAGAATAAGGACACGATCTGGCAAAATGTCCTGTCTGTCCGCATCTGAAACATGTCAGCGGTGTCAGATAACACGGTCCCTGATGGACTCTACCACAAGTCTGACAAACACTGGCCGCTGATCCAGAACTACGACCACTGCTGCTGCTCGAAGCACCTGACCCAAATCTGAATGATCTACGCTGACCTCCACGACCATGTCTACTGCTCTGATGCACTCGCTGCTGCTGTCTCTGACTCTGCTGAGTCGAACCTCGCTGCTGACTACTCGAACCAACATGAAAACTCGAATACGGAGTAGCCTGCAATCCACTCGACTGAACTCCCAACTGGTAATAATCAGGCATCGCTCCCTGCCTAACTAACCTCAGCTCGATCTCCTTAGCTAGCTCAATCACAGACTCCAGAGTAAGACCTGCTGTAGGCATACCAGCAAAAGCTGAACCCAAACCAGTAACATATATAGTAACAGCGAAATACTGATCTCGTATCAGATCCTCAGCATATCTACCCAGACGAAGAAACTCTCGGGTATACTCCTCTACAGATCGATCTCCACGAGAAATACTGGTCAAACGAAGACGATAGCTCAAACGAAGAGGCTCTGGATAAAATCTCCTCATGAATCGCTCTCGAAACTGAGCCCATGTCATCGTCATCATATAAGGCTGGATCATCTGAATGAACCAATCTAGAGCTGGTCCCTCAACAGACAACTCAACAATCATGATCCTCTGGTACTCGGTATGAGCAGTCCGAGTCCTAGTCTCAATCGCATGCAGAAAATCTAAAGGATCAGAAGTACCATCAAAAGCAATCCTGCCAACTCGGGCATAGAACAAAGCTGCCTCAGGGTCAGACATACCCTGCTGATAGGCAGGCTGAACAACTGGAGGAACAGGAACATCAAACTCAGGCTCAACAGGCTCCTCGTCCTGTAACTCTCTCTGCCTACGGCGACCTGCCGCTCCTCGAGGTCTACCCCTGCCACGACCTCTACGTCTAACTGGCGGCTCAGGAGGTAAAACCTCATCCTGAAAAGACTCATCATCCTCGGCCTCAACGACCGGTGGAGCGACACGCGCTCGCCTCCTCATTCTGAAAAGACAAACGAAAAGATTCAGACAAAACAGACAACGGAGGAATAACGCTGAAAACTACAGCAAGGAATACTCATCAAGACATACTCGAACCTAATACACTGCAGTAGTCCAACAGAAAACACAACTTTAAAACTAGGGCCACAACTCACATAACTAAGCCCTGACACAGAACTCCACTCTGATACGAACCTCGCTCTGATACCAACTTTGTCACGACCCAAAACAGGGGCCATGACCGGCGCTAGAGAACGGGAATTCTTTCGAATCCGGAACCCGTAGCAAGCCTAAAAATAAAATAAAGCATGCCATAATAACAATAAAAATATAATATGCAGCGGAAATAAAAATCATAATATCATGATATTACCCATATCAACTGGATTTAAATAAAAATCTCATCCCATACATAAAATCTCTTTAATACAATCCAGTTTCAACATAATATGTCTCCTTTAAAACAAAATACATGAAATCCAATACTTTAATTCACAACTACTGCAGTGTCTAGATAAAATAAATAAGACTCAAGTAGACAATTTACATAAAGAAGCCGGGGCGGAAGAAATCCGGCGTATCGACCTGCTACTGAGGTCTGAGGAAGTTGACTCTCCTGAAAAATAGTCAACGGAGGGGAGTCAGACCTCACTGAGTGAATTACTATAATATATATACATACACACTAAGTGATAATGCATACAGTCAACAGTATATATATAATATGTATATATACAGGCAAATTCATACAGATGCAGAAAAATCATTTTTATATATTTTACTGAAAAATCCCAGTTTATGAAGGATCACATAGAACCCTAGAATATCGCAACCTCAGAAAATAGTGTTAAACAACACTCTGGCCATATAGGCTCACTTATACCAAATATATCCACTTAATCCATATGGACAGTAGACTGGCCCCGAGACACTAAGTCAACCGAGCTTCAGCAGTCTGACTGCCAGTGTGATTGGCCCCGAGACACTTAGTCAACCGAGCTCCAGCAATCACACCCAAACCACATCTCACATATCGATAATCATAATCAAATCAATATCCACAAATAGTTAGTAATATAGCCTAAAGCTATAGGCGTACCGGTACGTACTCGGTCCTAGTGCTGCCCACTAGGTAGCACGTTCTATTGATATCCTTCATTAATAATATAAATCATTCATTCACAATAAATGATGCATGAATTTAAATAAAACAACAATATAAACCATATATATACCGGAAATATACCAAACATAAACCAGGTATATTTTGAGTACATATATGTCAAATAAATCCAATCAAATCGTGAATTAAACTAAAAATATATTTAAAAACATTTTAAATATATTTTATTTACAAAACATGTATATAATTTATTATATACCAAAAATATACTTGAATATAAATCACATTATTTATGCATATTCAGTCAAAATAAAACATGCATTTTTCTAAATCATGCATCCTAAGCATATATATATAATATAGTAACTCACCTAATGCGCTCCACGAGACAGGTCCGACGGGCCTGGTCCACTAACCCTCGGTCTCGGCGCAACTAAACAAGAAATAATTAATCGACATCAGAATAACCCTAACAGAAATCCTAGAATTAAATCTAGAGTATTAAAATACGGAAACAGAATTAGGGTTCGACTGGATATCACGTTTTACGAGAATTCTACCGGAAATTCGGCAGAACCTCCCCTGTAAAACGGACATCTCTCTACTCAAAAGAGTAGAGCCGACCCTGCAAAGAAACACACTTCGAAAAACGAGCTCAACACAATCAAAATCCCACGGTCGGACTCCAAACTACAGTCCACCGACCGGGATCCACAAACACAGAACAATATTCCAGATATACCAAAAATATCCTTAAAATCTAGAAATACACCTCATAGGTAGAAATTACATAATTGACCTTGAAACACTATAAAAACCGAATAAAACTCATTTTATTAGAAAAACCGTATATTATATATATAATTGAAAATAATTCACGAAAAATAGTTTTAATTAGTTAAAAATACCAAATATTTTGTAGAAATCATTTTTATACCTTAAATAAATATTAGAACCAATTAAATTACATTTTTAGACAATTTAGGGTAAAATTACCAAAATACCCCTATATATATAAATATACTTAAATTACTTCAAAAATTCACCAAAAATCATACAATTACCCAAAATTAATTTTTTCAACATATTTATCAATAATATCAATATTTAAACTCAATTAACCAATTAAATTCAAATAAAAACACAATTAACCTAATTTTCAAAAATCACCTAAACTTCAATAATTAAAAATAAATACTTAGAAATTCATAAAAATTCCAAATAAATTCCTATAATTCATTTCAACACCTAATTCAACCATAAACTCCAATTTCATAATTTAAATAATTAATTTCCGAAAATTAGAAAATAATATTAAAATATTCAAAAATACCCAAAAATCCAAAAAATCTCCAAAAATTCTACAAAAATTCATACATGAAGATTAAGCTACTAGGAACAACATTTGTGAAGTAAGTTTCCATGAATCATCCAATTCGAAGCTCAAAAAAATCGAAAACCCTAATAGGCCGAAATTTACAAATCGAAAACTAAGCAATTCTAGACCATTTTAGCTCAAACCAAAGCTAGAATAACACTCACCGGAGCTCAAGGAGAAGAAAGAGACCGGCGGTGTCGAAAACGGTGGCCGAAATCGGCGTGATCGACGGTGAGTTGATTTTCGGCTTCTCCGGCCAAAATCACTCTCCCGACGCCGGAAACGGCCTCCACAGGCGGCGAAACTGGTCGGGGAAGATGGTGGCACACCGGACGGCACACCCACGGTGAAAGAACGGCACGGCAGCAACCGGAAATGGTGAGGGAACGATCGGAGAAGAAGAAGAAGAAGAAGAAGAAACTGTCGGGGGTAAAATGGTAATTTTGCAAATTCTTTTGATTTTTAATGTATATATGTATATATATATACTTTATACTTTATATTAGAATAATATTAAATTACACACATCAAATATACACCACACTCATTAAAATATTAATATTTTAATAATTTATACCAAATAAAATTAATTAAATAACAATTAAAACAATTAAATACTTAATAAAATATTAGGGAATTAATAAACCCTAATTAAATAAATATACACACACCGACTTTATTTAATAATTTAAAAATATGTATGAGTTCATGCAAGTCCGTAAATACCTTTAAAATAATTAATAATACATTGTTTACGTGAAAATTTTCCCGAAAATGCAAGTCCCGGGAAAATTTTACGTAAAACACTGTATATAAAACACATTAATTAAAATAGGTCTAAAATACATATCAACTCGTAAAAATATCATATAAAATACATAAATCATTAACTCTGCATATCCCGGTACTGTGTAAAAATATTTTAAAAACACGGGATATTACAGATTTGGTCTAAATTTTCCTAGGTTTTGAATTTTCATTTTCGGCCAACTTGTGTTCTTGAATTTTTTTGAACTTCAATTTCAATGATTCAAGATAAATTCCTTCACAAATATTGATCCTAGTAGCTCAATCTACATGTGGTAATTTTTGTGGAATTTTTGGGAATTATTTTGATTTTTGTGAATATTTGATTATTTTATTAATATTTTCTAATTTTCGTAAATTAATTAATTAAATTATGAAATTGTGATTTATGGTTTTTATAGGTGTTAAAATTCATTTTAGAAATTTTTTTGTAATTTTTATGATTTTTATATAATTATTGTGAATTTATTTAGTTTATGTGATTTTTAGAAAATTAGGTTAATTATGTGTTTTATTGAAATTAATTGGTTAATTGAGTATAATTATTGATATTATTTAATTATATGTTGAGAAATTAATTTTTGAGTAATTATACAATTTTTAGTGAATTTTTGAATAATTATTGTGAATTTATGTATAGTAGGGGTATTTTGGTAATTTGGCACTAAATTGGCTAAAAATATAATTAAATTGGTTTTAATTGTTATTTAAGGTATAGAAATTATTTCTACAAATTATTTAGTATTTTTAACTAATTAAAACTATTTTTCATAAATTATTTTCAAATTATATATAATATACTATTTTTGTAAATAAATGAGTTTTTATCGATTTTTAATATGTTTTAGGGTTAATTATGTAATTTGAATTTATAGAATGTATTTTGGTCAATATTTATGAATTTATTGAGAATTTTTGATTTTTTAATAATATTTTATTAAAATTAGGGTTTTTATGTATTTATTGGTAAAATAATTATTTTTAGCACTTGAATTTCTAATTTGCTATTTTTTTGATTTATAAAGGGTATTTTTGGTATTTATAGTATTTAAATGTTTTATGTGCATATCTTGCAAATTGTGAACCTCGGTTGGTGGAATTGTAGTTTGGAAGTCCGACCGATGGGTTGTGAGATTGTGTATTTTTGAAGTGTGTTTCTTTGCGGGACCGGCTCTACTCTTTGAGTAGAGAGATGTCCGTTTTACAGTGGAGGTTCTGCCGAATTTTTGATAGAATTCTCATAAAACGTGATATCCGATCGAATTCCCATTCTAATTCTGTGTCTGGTATTCTTAGATCGAGTCTATAGAATTTCGATAGACTTATTCTAATTCTGTATTGTCATTTGTTTGTTTAGTTGCACTGAGACCGAGGCCTAGTGGACCAGGCCCATCGGACCCGTCTCGAGGAGCGCAATAACATTGAGTTGTTATTTTATATATACATGTTTTAGGATGGATGTTTTTAGAAATGTATGTTTTATTTTATAAAATATACATAAATGGTTAAATAAATGCTTAGGTATATTTTGGTATATTTTAAATTAAATGCATGTTTTATTATTGAATTATACTTTAAATGTTTTTAAGTATGTTTATAGTTTATTTCTAGTTTATTTCTAGTTTATTTTATAACTAAATTGAATTCATTTGACGTATATATACTGAAAATATACTTGGTTTATTTTTGGTATATTTCTAGTATATATATGGTTTATATTTTTATTTATTTAATATCATGCATCATTTATTTTATGAATGTATGTTTTATATATAAATAAAGGATATCAATAGAACATGCTACCTAGTGGGCAGCACTAGGACCGAGTACGTACCGATACGATGATAACATTTAGGCTATATTACTAACCTATTTGTGGATATTGATTGGATTGATTTATTTGATGTGTGATGTGATTTGACAATGTGATTGCTAGAGCTCGGTTGACCAGGGGTCTCGAGGCCAATCATACTGACAGTCAGACTGCTGGAGCTCGGTTGACTTAGTGTCTCGGGGCTAGTTGTAATATCCCGTGTTTTTAAAATATTTTTACACTGTACCGGGATATGCAGTGTTAATAATTTTTGTATATTATATGATATTTTTACGAGTTAATATGTATTTAAAACCTATTTTAATTACTGTGTATTATTTCCAGTGTTTTACGTAAAATTTTCCCGGGACTTGCATTTTCGGGGAAATTTTCACGTAAACAATTTCTTATTAATTATTTTAAATATATTTTCGGACTTGCATGAACTCATACGTATTTTTAAAATACTAAATAAAGCCTATGTGTGTGTATATTTATTTAATTAGGGTTTAATATATATTACCCTAATATTTTATTATTTATTTATTTATTTATTGTTATTTAATTATTTTATGAATTATTAAATTATTAAAATTTATTTTATTATTATTTAATTATTTTATTTTATTTTTATTTTTCTTTTTCTTTTCTTTTTCTTTTTCTTTTCTTTCTTTCTTTTTCTTTTTTCTTCTTCTTCTTTCCTTCTCTCCCGCGCCCGACCACCACCCACCTCACCCCTCACCGCTGCAACTCCGATCACCTACCATCGGTGTGCCTCCCGACTTGCCACTGCCGTTCTCAGCCGTCCCCTGCCGCCAGCAGCTCCCTTCCCCGGCGCCGGCAGCTCCATTTTCCATTTTTGGCCAAAAATTGTCCCTTTGCCGTTTCTTCCATTTTCGGCCACCGTTTTCGACACCGCCGGTCTCTTTCTTCTCCTTGAGCTCCAGTGAGTGTGATTCTAGCTTTGGTTTGAGCTAAAATGGTTTAGATTTGCTTAGGTTTCGATTTTTCCAATTCGGTCACATTAGGGTTTTTGACTTTTTTGAGCTTCGAATTGGTTGATTCATGAAAACTCCCTTCACAAATGTTGATCCTAGTAGCTTAATATACATGTATGAATTTTTGTAGAATTTTTGGAGATTTTTTGGATTTTTGGGTATTTTTGAATATTTTAATATTATTTTCTAATTTTCGGAAATTAATTATTTACATTATGAAATTGGAGTTTATGGTTAAATTAGGTGTTGAAATGAATTATAGGAATTTATTTGGAATTTTTATGAATTTCTAAGTATTTATTTTGAATTATTGAAGTTTATGTGATTTTGAGAAATTAGGTTTAATTGTGTTTTAAATTGAATTTAATTGGTTAATTGAGTTTAATTATTAATATTATTGATAAATATGTTGAGAAAATTAATTTTGGATAATTTTATAATTTTTGGTGAATTTTTGAAGTAATTTTAGTATATTTATATATATAGGGGTATTTTGATAATTTTACCCTAAATTGTCTAAAAATGTAATTTAATCGGTTTTAATAGTTATTTAAGGTATAAAAATGATTTCTATAAATTAATTAGTATTTTTAACTAATTAAAACTATTTTTCGTGAATTATTTTCAATTATATATATAATATACGGTTTTACTAATAAAATGATTTTTATCGGTTTTTACAGTGTTTTAAGGTTAATTGTGTAATTTTTACTTATAAAATGTATTTTTAGGTTTTAAGGGTATTTTTGGTATTTCTGAAATTATTCTGTGTTTGTGGACTCCGGTCGGTGGAATGTAGTCTGGAGTCCGACTAAGGGGTTGTGAATGAGATGTGGTGTTTATTTTTGAAGTGTATTTCCTTGCAGGGTCGGCTCTACTCTTTTAAGTAGAGAGATGTCCATTTTACAGGGGAGGTTCTGCCGGATTTTCGATAGAATTCTCGTAAAACGTGATATCCGATCGAACCCTAATTCTATTTCCGTACTTAAATACTTTAGATTGAATTCTAGGATTTCTGTTAGGTTTATTCTTATGTCGATTATTTATTGTTTGTTTAGTTGCGCCGAGACCGAGGGCTAGTAGACCAGGCCCGTCGGACCTGTCTCGTGGAGCGCATTAGGTGAGTTACTATACTATATATATATGCTTAGGATACATGATTTAGAAATGCATGTTTTATGTTGATTAAATATGCATAAATAATTTGATTATTTCTTAAGTTTATATTAAGTATATTTTTGGTTTATTTTTGGTATATAATAAATTATATACATGTTTTGTTAATAAAATATATTTAAAATGTTTTTAAATATATTTTTAGTTTAATTTATGATTTGACTGGATTTATTTGACGTATATATACTCGAAATATACCTGGTTTACTTTTGGTATATTTCTGGTATATATATGGATTATATTGTTATTTCATTTACATTCATGCATCATTTATTTTTGTGAATGAATGTTTTATATTTAATGATGAAGGATATCGATAGAACGTGCTACCTAATGGGCAACACTAGGACCGAGTACATACCGGTACGCCTATAGCTTTAGGCCATATTACTAACTATTTGTGGATATTGATTTGATATGATTAATTGATATGTGAGATGTGGTTTGGAGGTGTGATTGCTGGAGCTCGGTTGACCAAGTGTCTCGGGGCCAATCACACTGGCAGTCAGACTGCTGGAGCTCGATTGACTTAGTGTCTCGGGGCCAGTCTACTGTCTAAATGGATTAAGTGGATATTTGGAATAAGTGAGCCTGTATGGCTAGAGTGTTGTTTAACACTATTTTCTGAGGTTACGATATTCTAGGGTTCTATGTGATCCTTCATAAAAGATGGTTTTCAGACAAAATATATAAATGATTTTATTGCATCCGTGTGAAATTGCCTGTATATATATACATATTATATATATACTGTTGACTGTATGCATTATCATTTAGTGTGTATGTATATATATTATAGTAATTCACTCAGTGAGGTCTGACTCCCCTCCGTTGATAATTTTTCAGGAGAGTCAACTTCTTCAGACCTCAGTAGCAGGTCGATACGCCGGATTTCTTCCACCCCGGCTTCTTTGTGTAAATTGTCTACTTGAGTCTTATTTATTTTATCTAGACACTGCAGTAGTTGTGAATTAAAGTATTGGATTTCATGTATTTTATTTTAAAGAGATGTATTGTATTGAAACTGAATTTATACTGAAAGATATATATATATGTGATGAGTTGAGAATTGATTTAAATCCAGTGATGAAATGTTACTATGATATTTAAGATTTTTTATTTTCCGCTGCATATATATATTATGGCTATTGTTATTATTGCATGATTTATTTTATTTTTAGGCTTGCTACGGGTTCCGGATTCGAAAGAATTCCCGTTCCCTAGCGCCGGTCATGACCCCTGTTTTGGGTCGTGACACCAGTCTACTATCTAAATGGAACAAGTGAATTTATTTGGAATAAGTGAGCTTGTATGGTTATAGTGTTGTCTAACACTGTTTTGAGGTTACGATCATCTAGGGTTCTATTTGATCCTTCACAATCATAAATTATTTTCAGTATATAAGTACAAAATGATTTTGCTGCATCTGTGTGTATTTTCCTGTATATGTATTTATTATATACATTATTGAATGTGTGCATTGTCATTTAGCTATGCATGTATATATATTATAACAATTCACTCAGTGAGGTCTGACTCCCCTCCGTTGACTATTTTTCAGGAGAGTCTTCGTCTTTAGACCTCAGTAGCAGACCCTTATGCCAGATTTCTTCTGCCCCAACTTTACTATGTAAACTGCTCACTTGACTTTATTTTATATTCTAGACACTGCAGTAGTTGTAGTCAGTTGTGAGATTATGCATTATGTTTGTATGAAATATGTATTTTAAAGATTTGAACTGAGATTTGTATTAAAAGTTTATATATTTATGAGATGGATTTGTATTATTAAATCTATTAGTGGATTATTATTTTATTTTATTTGTGAGTTTTATTTCCGCTGCGAGTTATTTTATTTATGTTATTATTATTGCATGTTTTATTTTATTTTAAGGCTTGCTACGGGTTCTGGATTCAAAAGAATTCCCATTCCCTAGCACCAGTCATGTCCCTGTTTTGGGTCGTGTATTTGAAAGATATTGTATTGTTATCTTTTATTATATGATATGTTAATTTCTTTAATATGATTTAAAATTTTTAATTCCTTAGTATTTTTATATTGCGGTTTCCGCGTGTTTTTATTTTGAGGCTTGCTATGGATTCCAGATTATAGTAATTCCCATTCTTTAGCACCGGTCATGACTCCCCAGTTTCGATCTTGACATTACTGCTTTAACAAAAAAAAAGATATATACACCTACCTTGGATAATCAAGTACTTATCTTGAATATGATCGTAAATGAAAAGTTTGAGTGTCACATTGATCTGGCATCCATGAGAAATCGCTTTAGTTTCTGCTAAAGCTAAGTACAGAGAGATGTGACCCTTCCCATTTCTCTTTGCATTTCCCTCAAGATACAACACCAATTTCCTATTACACAATGAAAAAGTACTTGATCATAGATGAGTTGGAAAATGTAATTTCTATACATTGATTGAAGTAACATACCATTTGTAACCATCAACTTCTAAGTCACTCGATTCATACTTGTCAACTCTAGACTTTCTCACTATCTCTAACAATTGGGAGAATGACTTGATCTTCAGTGTATATTGAGCAGGCGGCATATCTGTACTTTAAATCTTATAGTTATGAATTTACATTCGAGTTGGTCACTTTGTTCGGCTAGGGAAAAAGAAAGAAATTTGTGAGAAGCTAATATATAGTAAATAAGAAAAAAAAACAATCAACTGTTGATTTCTTTTAAGGGGCATTTGGTTTGTATTTCAAAATTGGAATCGAAATGAGAATGGGAAGAAATGAGAAAGAGAACAAAAATTTAAAAAAAGTGTTTGGTTTCACTAGATAATGATAATGAGAATGAGAATAAAATATCATTTAATAATTAAAATTTCTTTTATGAAAAAAGTATTTTTGTAATTATTTTTTATATATTAAAAATTAACATTATAATTATTTTCATATTGAAAATTAATAATATAATGATGTATTATAAAATATTTTTAAAATATTTATTTATAAAAATATTACTATAATATTTTTAAAAAAATTATAAAAAATATTTATTTTTGATAAATATTTTTTATTCAAACATTTATTTAATGTATATTTTTATTAATTTGTATGTTGTATTTATAAATTTTAAAAAATAAATGTTATTATTTAAATGTTTAGACAATTTATAATTGATTTGACTTGATTTTTATTGAAATCAAAAGTCATTCCCTAATAAGGAGAGAGGAATGATGATTTCCATTATTAACACATTCTCATTGCATGTTGATTTTAACCAACCAAATATTAGAAATCAGAATCGTCCATTTCATATGTGCAAGAAAGTCTATTTCTTTATTTTTATATTAGGAGATAAGAGTTTATAAGTTGGCTTGAGTTTGTGGATTGTTTATTTGATATTAATACTACTAATAATTATATTTGAAATGTACACACACTAAATTTTAATTAAAATTTTTAAGTTTAAAATAATTAATAAATAAATAAATAATTATTTTAGATATTAAATATATGAGTAATACTTTTTAATTTTTTTTAATTTCGTGACTCCCAAGAAAGCAGATGGGTATGGCTATGTGTGAAGTTCTTAGTTCTTAAACCGCTCCATTATGATAAGTTCAGTCTAGAATCTAATGCTTTGCAAGTGATTCAAGCTATGCATTCTAAAAGGGATGCCTCGCCTTTTGGTCTTTATTGTAGATGATTGTCGAATGCTATAAACAATTTTCATCAAGTGGTAATATAAAATTGTTTATAGATCAACGAATGAGGTAGCTCATTTTAGTGCAAGAGCTGCCATTCTTTGTCTAAGCTCCAAGAATGGGTTAATCCCCCAGATTTTGTATTTCATTTTCTAGCTCGTGAGAGCTTTTAAACAAAGTCCTTGAAGTTTAAAAAAAAAAATTGAAATAAAAAAATACAAATAAGAATGAAATAGTTCTAATTTTGACTAACACTTGAGATCTATATTTGTTAAGAATGAGTAATTAATTAATTAAAGTCAATTGCATTAAATTAAGTAGTGTTATTACTAAAAAAAATATATTTTAAATACTTAGAAGCCTAATTGTTTAAAACATCCTTGAACCTTATGAATTTTAATAATTTTAACATTTTATTTCAATATTTATTAAAAAAATCCTAAATTTTATATCTTTTAATAATTTTAATACATTTTTTTTTTAAATTTTGCTAGCTTATATACTTGAAAGGATGCCTTTAGCAACTAGAAAACAACTACAGGCAGATAAAAACTTGGAAGATTTTTGCCTATGCCAAAGAGTATTACGTTTAGCCGTTAATGTGTGACACATACTTCGATTATTCTATACTGGAAGTCATTTGTTTCAAGTAAAATAAAGATAGAAATTAAAATCAAAATGAATGATTACAATTCTTGGTTGGTTGACTAAAAAGTTGCAGTGAAACAAGAATGATCCGTAAGAATGAATTTTAAGAATAATTATCAAAATATTTTAACAAAAATATTTATTGAAATAACAAATAATTTTTATAATAAATTTTAAAAAATTATAATAATATTATAATAAATATTAATAAATAAGTATAAAATTAATTTTTATTATAGATAATCATAATGCTAATTTTTAGTATATAAAAAATAACTACAAAAATATTATCATATATAGATAATATTAATTTTGATTCCGATTTTCCAAGTTCATAGTAAACCAAACATTTTGTTGAAATTTTTATTTCATTGACAGTTCCTTTTCATTTCTATTTCCATTTCGATTCTGATTTCAGAGTATTAATCAAACGATCCATTAGACATATAACAATATGTGTTACATATCGAAGTCTAGAATTTCTGGTAAAACATAATTGGATTAGCATAAATGACCCGTCCAAACAATGAAAAGTAAAGCAAAAGAGGCTAGATCTTCACTTATACAAATTGCAATGTTGAATCCTACATTAAAGGACACTAACAAATAAGTAATTGTCACGACCCAAAACAGGAGGTCATGACCGGCGCTAGGGAATGAAAATTCTTTCAAATCCGAAACCCGTAGCAAGCCTTAAAAATAAAAGCATGCAATATAATAAAATGAATAAAATATTTTAGCAGTGGAAATTAAATCTCGAATGTAAAAGTAATAATTCCTCAACTCATTTAATAACATAAATTTCATCTCATATATCATAAAATCTTAAAGTACAAATTTTTGCTTCAAACTTTTGAAATTTAAATCTCATTCATATATAATAAATACAGCTCACTGAAACAACTACTATAGTGTCTAGAATACAAAATAAAACTCAGGTAAGTAGTTTACACAATAAGGCCGGGGCGGAAGAAATCCGGCATATAGGCCTGCTACTGAGGTCTGAGGACGAAGACTCTCCTGAAAAAGAAATCAACGGAGGGGAATTAGACCTCACTGATTGAATTGTTATAATATATATACATGCACAACTAAATGTCAAATGCAGACACTCAACAAAACATATATAATAAATATATCTATATATACAGGCAAATACACACAAATGCTAAAATCACTTTATATATAATACTGAAAAATATCAGTTTATGAAGGATCAAATAAAACCCTTATGATCGCAACCTCAAATAGTGTTAGACAACACTCTAGCCATACAGGCTCACTTATTCCATTTAGATAGTAGACTAGCCCCAAGATACTAAGTCAACCGAGCTACAACAGTCTGACTGTCAGTGTGATTGGCCCCGAGACACTTGGTGTCACGACCCAAAACAGGGGCCATGACCGGGGCTAGGGAACAGGAATTCTTTCGAATCCGGAATCTGTAGCAAGCCTTAAAATAAAATAAAAATGCAATGGTAATAACAATATAATTTGCAGTGGAATAAAATCATAAATATCAAAATAATATTTCCACCAAATGAAATTAAATCAAATCCTCATCTCATATATATATAAATAAATCTTTTAATACAAGTTTCAGTTCAAATTCTTAAAATACATAACTCACGACTCTATACAACTATTGCAGTGTCTAGATTATAAAAATAAAACTCAAGTGAGCAGACTACATAATGAAGCCGGGGCGAAAGAAATCCGGCGTACAGGCCTGCTACTGAGGTCTGATGAAGATGACTCTCCTGAAAAATAGTCAACATGTAATATCCCGTGTTTTTAAAAATATTTTTACACTGTACCGGGATATACAGTGTCAATAATTTTTGTATATATATTACGATATTTTTATGAGTTGTTATGTATTTTAAACCTATTTTAATTACGGTATATTATTTACAGTGTTTTACGTAAAATTTTCCCGGGACTTGCATTTTCGGGGAAATTTTCACGTAAACGATTTATTATTAATTATTTTAGATGTATTTACGGACTTGCATGAACTCATACATATTTTTAAACTATTAAATAAAGTCGGTGTGTGAATATTTAATTAATTAGGGTTTATTATTACCCTAATATTTTATTAATTATTTAATTGTTTTAATTGTTATTTAATTAATTTTATTTGGTATAAATTATTAAAATATTAATATTTTTATGTGTGTGGTGTATATTTGATGTGTGTAATTTAATATTATTTTAATATATAGTATAAAGTATATATATATATATATACATCAAAATCAAAAATTTTTGGAAAATTACCAAACTGCCCCCGAGCTTCCTTCTTCTTCTTCTTCTTCTCCTTCCCGCGCCCGACGACCACCACCCACCTCCACCATCTGCAACTGCCGTTCCTTCACCGTCGGTGTGCCTCTCGGTGAGCCACCTCCGTCTCCAGCCATTCCCCGCCGCCAGCAGCCCCCTTTCCCGACGAGTTTGGCCGGAATTAGCTTAGGAGGCCGAAAGTCGAGCTACCGCCGTTTCTCCCTCCTCCGGCCACCGTTTTCGACACCGCCGGTCTCTTTCTTCTCCTTGAGCTCCAGTGAGTGTGATTCTAGCTTTGGTTTGAGCTAAAATGGTCTAGAATTGCTTAGGTTTCGATTTGTAAATTTCGGCCTATTAGGGTTTTCGATTTTTTTGAGCTTCGAATTGGATGATTCATGGAAAATTCCTTCACAAATGTTGTTCCTAGTACCTTAATCTTCATGTGTGAATTTTTGTAGAATTTTTGGAGATTTTTTGGATTTTTGGGTATTTTTGAATATTTTAATATTATTTTCTAATTTTCGGAAATTAATTATTTAAATTATGAAATTGGAGTTTATGGTTTAATTAGGTATTGAAATGAATTATAGGAATTTATTTGGAATTTTTATGAATTTCTAAGTATTTATTTTTAATTATTGAAGTTTAGGTGATTTTGGAAAATTAGGTTAATTGTGTTTTAAATTGAATTTAATTGGTTAATTGAGTTTAAATATTGAAATTATTGATAAATATGTTGAGAAAATTAATTTTGGGTAATTTTATGATTTTTGGTGAATTTTTGAAGTAATTTAAGTATATTTATATATATAGGGGTATTTTGGTAATTTTACCCTAAATTGTCTAAAAATATAATTTAATTGGTTTTAATATTTATTTAAGGTATAAAAATGATTTCTACAAAATATTTGGTATTTTTAACTAATTAAAACTATTTTTCGGGAATTATTTTCAATTATATATATAATATACGGTTTTTCTAATAAAATGAGTTTTAATCGGTTTTTATAGTGTTTCAAGGTCAATTATGTAATTTTTATTTATAAAATGTATTTCTGTGATTTAAAGATATTTTTGTTATATCTGGAATCATTCTGTGTTTGTGGACCCCGGTCGGTGGACTGTAGTTTGGAGTCCGACCGTGGGATTTTGATTGTGTTGAGCTCGTTTTTCGAAGTGTGTTTCTTTGCAGGGTCGGCTCTACTCTTTTGAGTAGAGAGATGTCCGTTTTACAGGGGAGGTTCTGTCGGATTTTCGGTAGAATTCTCGTAAAACGTGATATCCAGTCGAACCCTAATTTTCGATTCTGTGTTAAATACTCTAGATTGAATTTTAGGATTTCTGTTAGGTTTATTCTAATGTCGATTATTTATTGCTTGTTTAGTTGCGCCGAGACCGAGGGCTAGTGGACCAGGCCCGTCGGACCTGTCTCGTGAAGCGCATTAGGTGAGTTACTATATTATATATATATATATATGCTTAGGATGCATGATTTAGAAAAATGCATGTTTTATTTTGACTGAATATGCATAAATAATGTGATTTATATTCAAGTATATTTTTGGTATATAATAAATTATATACATGTTTTGTTAATAAAATATATTTAAAATGTTTTTAAATATATTTTTAGTTTAATTCATGATTTGATTGGATTTATTTGACATATATATACTCAAAATATACCCGGTTTATGTTTGGTATATTTCCAGTATATATATGGTTTATATTGTTGATTTATTTAAATTCATGCATCATGTATTTGTGAATGAATGTTTTATTATTTATTAATGAAGGATATCAATAGAACGTGCTACCTAGTGGGCAGCACTAGGACCGAGTACGTACCGGTACGCCTATAGCTTTAGGCTATATTACTAACTATTTGTGGATATTGATTTGATTATGATTATTGATATGTGAGATGTGGTTTGGGTGTGATTGCTGGAGCTCGGTTGACCAAGTGTCTCGGGGCCAATCACACTGGCAGTCAGACTGCTGGAGCTCGGTTGACTTAGTGTCTCGGGGCCAGTCTACTGTCCAAATGGATTAAGTGGATATATTTGGAATAAGTGAGCCTGTATGGCCAGAGTGTTGTTTAACACTATTTTCTGAGGTTGCGATATTCTAGGGTTCTATGTGATCCTTCATAAAAGAGGTTTTTCAGATAAAATATATAAAATGATTTTTATTGCATCTGTGTGCAATTGCCTGTATATATACATATTATATATATACTGTTGACTGTATGCATTATCACTTAGTGTGTATGTATATATATTATAGTAATTCACTCAGTGAGGTCTGACTCCCCTCCGTTGACTATTTTTCAGGAGAGTCAACTTCCTCAGACCTCAGTAGCAGGTCGATACGCTGGATTTCTTCCGCCCCGGCTTCTTTATGTAAATTGTCTACTTGAGTCTTATTTATTTTATCTAGACACTGCAGTAGGTGTAAATTAAAGTATGGGATTTTATGTACTTTATTTTAAAGAGATGTATTATGTTGAAACTGGATTTGTATTAAAGATTATATACATCTATGTGATGAGATGAGATTTAGTTTAAATCCAGTTGATATGGATGATAAAAATGATATTATGATTTTTATTTCCGCTGCATATTATATTTTTATTGTTATTATGGCATGATTTATTTATTTTTAGGCTTGCTACGGGTTCCGGATTCGAAAGAATTCCCGTTCCCTAGCGCCGGTCATGGCCCCTGTTTTGAGTCGTGACAAAGTTGGTATCAGAGCGAAGTTCGTATCAGAGTGGAGTTCTGTGTCAGGGCTTAGTTATGTGAGTTGTGGCCCTAGTTTTAAAGTTGTGTTTTCTATTGGACTACTGCAGTGTATTAGGTTCGAGTATGTCTTGATGAGTATTCCTTGCTGTAGTTTTCAGCGTTATTCCTCCGTTGTCTGTTTTGTCTGAATCTTTCCGTTTGTCTTTTCAGGATGAGTTTTACCTCCTGAACCGCCAGTTAGACGTAGAGGTCGTGGCAGAGGTAGACCTCGAGGAGCGGCAGGTCGCCGTCGGCAGAGAGGGTTACAGGACGAGGAGCCTGTTGAGCCTGAGTTTGATGTTCCAGTTCCTCCAGTTGTTCAGCCTGTTCAGCCTGCCTATCAGCAGGGTATGTCTGACCCTGAGGTAGCTTTGTTCTATGCCAGAGTTGGCAGGATTGCTTTTGATAGTACTTCTGATCCTTTAGATTATCTGCATGCGATTGAGACTAGGCCTCGGACTGCTCATACCGAGTACCAGCGGATTATGATCGTTGAGTTGTCTGTTGAGGGACCAGCCTTGGATTGGTTCATTCAGATGATCCAGCCCTATATGATGACGATGACCTGGGCTCAGTTTCGAGAGCGATTCATGAGGAGATTTTGTCCAGAGCCTCTTCGTTTGAGCTATCGTCTCCGATTGACCAGTATTTCTCGTGGAGATCGATCTGTAGAGGAGTATACCCGAGAGTTTCTTCGTCTGGGTAGATATGCTGAGGATCTGATGCAAGATCAGTATTTCGCTGTTACTACGTATGTTACTGGTTTGGGTTCAGCTTTTGCTGGTATGCCTACAGCAGATCTACTCTGGAGTCTGTGGATTGAGCTAGCTAAGGAGATTGAGCTGAGATTAGTTAGGCAGGGAGCGATGCCTGATTACTACCAGTTGGGAGTTCAGTCGAGTGGATCGCAGGCTACTCCATATTCGAGTTTTCATGTTGGTTCAAGTAGTCAGCAGCGAGGTTCGACTCAGCAGAGTCAGAGACAGCAGCAGCGAGTGCATCGGAGCAGTAGGCATGGCCGTGGAGGTCAGCGTAGATCGTTCAGATTTGGATCAGGTGCTTCGAGCAGCAGCAGTGGTCGTAGTTCTGGATCAGCGGCCAGTGTTTGTCAGACTTGTAGTAGAGTCCATCAGGGACCGTGTTATCTGACACCGCTGACATGTTTCAGATGCGGGCAGACATGACATTTTGCCAGATCGTGTCCTTATTCCGAATATCAGCAGCAGCAGATTCTGCGATTCCCACAGCAGTCGATTGCTAGTACAGCACCCGTGCCATTTCAGTTACTACCAGCCCAGCATCAGAGTTCTACTCAGTTTGTTCCACAGCAGAGTCGTGGTAGAGGTACTAGAGGAGGTGCCAGAGGTGTTGGCCAGGCTTCTACCAGTCAGCAGGGAGGTCGAGGTCAGGCCAGAGTCTTCCATCTGACTCAGCAGGATGCTCAGGCATCTAATGCAGTCGTGGCAGGTATTCTTTCTGTTTGTTACCTGGATGCTTTGGTTTTGTTTGATCCGGGGTGCCACGCATTCGTTTGTTTCTCCTATTTTGCTTCTAAATCTTGTTGGCAAGCTTCGAGGATGGCTTTTCCTTTGTCTGTTGCCACTCCTCTGAGCGATTCTTTGGACACCGATATTGTTCTTTCTGGTTGTCCAGTTCTCGTGGAAGATAGAGAATTATCCGCTGGTTTGATTTTGTTGGATGTGATGGAGTTTAATGTTATTTTGGGAATGGATTGGTTATCTCAGCACTTCACCGTGGTAGATTGCAGGAATAAGGAGGTGATTTTCAGAATTCCTGGTGAAGTAGAATTTAATTTGTTGGTGATAGGAGTTCAGCACCTCAGAATCTTATTTCTGCTATTTCTGCTAGGAAGTTGTTGAGGAAAGGTTGTCAGGGGTATTTGGCATTGGTCAGGGATACGTCAGTGGAGAAGTTGTCACTCGTAGATGTTCCGGTTGCTTGTGAGTTTCCTGATGTTGTTTCCCGAGGAGTTGCCAGGTTTACCACCTCATAGAGAGATTGAGTTCTGTATTGATGTGGTCCAGGTACTACTCCTATATCTATGCCACCCTATCGTATGGCTCCTGCAGAGTTGAGAGAGTTGAAGGAGCAATTGCAAGAGTTGTTGGATAAGGATTTATTAGACCTAGTGTTTCTCCTTGGGGTGCACCAGTCTTGTTTGTGAAGAAGAAGGATGGTACCCTGAGACTGTGCATTGACTATAGAGAGCTGAATAAGGTGACAGTGAAGAACAAGTATCCTCTCCCGAGGATTGATGATTTATTTGATCAGTTACAAGGTGCACAGTTCTTTTCTAAGGTCGACTTGAGGTCGGGTTATCATCAGCTGCGGATTAGTGAAGCTGATATTCCTAAGACAGCTTTCCGCACTAGATATGGCCATTATGAGTTTCTGGTGATGTCTTTTGGTTTGACTAATGCACAGCAGCTTTTATGGATCTGATGACAGAGTATTCAGACCGTATGTGGATCAGTTTGTAGTAGTCTTCATTGATGATATACTAGTATATTCGAGGAATATGGAAGAGCATGTATATCATTTGAGGATTGTACTACAGACACTGAGAGATCATCAGCTTTATGCTAAATTCTCAAAGTGTGATTTCTGGATGGAGAGTGTTTCTTTTCTTGGACACGTAGTGTCTAAAGAAGGTATTCAGGTTGATCCACAGAAGGTTGAGGCAGTATCTGAGTGGCCTAGACCTACTTCAGTTACAGAGATTCGGAGTTTTCTGGGTTTAGCCGGGTATTATAGGCGGTTTGTGCAGGATTTTTCCAGGATAGTAGCCCCTATGACTCGCTTGACTCAGAAGAATGTTAATTCGAGTGGTCAGAAGCTTGTGAGAATAGTTTTCAGTTGTTGAAGGAGAAGTTGACCACAGCGCCAGTATTAGCTTTGCCTAATAGTGTGGATAAGTTCACAGTTTACTGTGATGCCTCTAGAATCGGTCTTGGTTGTGTGTTGATGCAGAATGGAAGGGTGATAGCCTATGCTTCGAGGCAGTTGAAGAAGCATGAGCAGAACTATCCTACACATGATCTGGAGATGGTTGCAGTGATCTTTGCTTTGAAGATTTGGAGACATTATCTGTACGGGGTGACTTGTGAGATATTTACTGATCACAAGAGCCTTAAGTACATTTTCCAACAGCGAGATTTGAATCTGAGGCAGAGAAGATGGCTGGAATTGTTGAAGGATTATGATTGCGAGATTCTTTACCATCCGGGTAAAGCTAATGTAGTAGCAGATGCCTTGAGTAGGAAGTCTTCAGGTAGTCTTGCTCATATCGGTGTAGAGAGGAGACCATTGATCTAGGAGTTGCATTTGATGGTGGATCAAGGTTTGATGATGAAGATCAGTAGATCAAGTGGACTGTTAGCTCAGTTTAAAGTATGATCTGTACTGAGGGATAGGATTAAAGCAGCTCAGAGCCGAGATCCTATTCTAGAAGAGCTTGCAGAGAATGTCAGAGCAGGGAAGTTCACTGATTTCACACTTGATGATGATGGTGTGTTGTGGATCAGTGGTAGATTGTGTGTTCCTGATGTGGATGACTTGAGAGAGGAGATTTTAGAGGAAGCACATTCTACAGCTTACAGCGTTCATCCAGGTGTTACTAAGATGTACCACAGTATCAGAGATCTATACTGGTGGGATGGATTGAAGAAGGATGTTGCTGATTATGTTGCTAAGTGCTTGACGTGTCAGCAAGTGAAAGCCGAACATCAGAAGCCTTCTGGGAAGCTTCAGCCTCTTCCTATTCCCGAGTGGAAGTGGGAAAGGATAGCTATGGATTTTGTGGTCGGTTTGCCTCGTTCGAAGGATGGATACGATTCCATCTGGGTGATCGTAGACAGATTGACGAAGTTTGCACATTTCTTGCCTGTGAAAGCCACATATTCAGTTGCTAGATTGGCGAAGTTGTATGTGAAGCATATTGTGTGCCTTCATGGAGTACCTGTGTCCATTGTGTCAGATAGAGGTTCAGTGTTCACTTCTCGTTTTTGGCAGAAGTTGCAGGAAGCGATGGGCATTAGGTTGGATTTCAGTACTGCTTTTCATCCTCAGACAGACGGTCAGTCTGAGAGGATGATCCAGACACTAGAAGATATGTTGAGGATGTGTGTCTTGGATTTGGGAGGTAGCTGGGATGATTATTTGTCGCTTGTTGAGTTTGCATATAATAACAGCTACCATAGCAGTATTGGTATGGCACCATATGAGGCGTTGTATGGAAGGAAGTGTAGATCCCCGTTGAGTTGGGATGAGATTGGTGAGAGAGTTTTGACTGGACCAGAGATGGTTCAGGATGCTGCAGAGAAAGTCGACGTGATCAAGCGTAGATTAGAGACCGCAGTTAGTAGACAGAAGAGTTATGCGGATCCTAGGCGCAGAGATGTGGAGTTTCAGGTTGGAGATTTTATTTTTCTGAAGGTATCTCCGATGAAGGGTGTGATGAGATTTGGCAGGAAGGGTAAGTTAGCACCGAGATATATTGGACCGTTTGAGATTCTGGAGAGAGTTGGCACTGTTGCATATCGGTTGGATTTACCTCCGAGTATGTCACAGGTGCATCCAGTATTTCATATCTCGATGTTGAGGAAGTATATCTCAGATCCTTCACACGTGTTGCAGCCCGACAGTGTAGAAGTGAGTGAAAATTTGACGTTTGTGGAAGAACCTGTGGCGATCGTAGATTTTCAAGTTCGACAGTTGCGATCGAAGCAGATTCCGATGGTCAAGGTTCTGTGGCGTAGCGACAGAGTTGAAGAGCACACGTGGGAGACTGAAGCTGAGATGCGAGCTTCTTACCCGTATCTCTTTCCTTCTTGATCTTATCTTTTAGAATTCGGGGACGAATTCTTGTAAGGGGGGAAGACTGTAATATCCCGTGTTTTTAAAAATATTTTTACACTGTACCGGGATATACAGTGTCAATAATTTTTGTATATATATTACGATATTTTTATGAGTTGTTATGTATTTTAAACCTATTTTAATTACGGTATATTATTTACAGTGTTTTACGTAAAATTTTCCCGGGGACTTGCATTTTCGGGGAAATTTTCACGTAAACGATTTATTATTAATTATTTTAGATGTATTTACAGACTTGCATGAACTCATACATATTTTTAAACTATTAAATAAAGTCGGTGTGTGAATATTTAATTAATTAGGGTTTATTATTACCCTAATATTTTATTAATTATTTAATTGTTTTAATTGTTATTTAATTAATTTTATTTGGTATAAATTATTAAAATATTAATATTTTTATGTGTGTGGTGTATATTTGATGTGTGTAATTTAATATTATTTTAATATATAGTATAAAGTATATATATATATATATACATCAAAATCAAAAATTTTTGGAAAATTACCAAACTGCCCCCGAGCTTCCTTCTTCTTCTTCTTCTTCTCCTTCCCGCGCCCGATGACCACCACCCACCTCCACCGTCTGCAACTGCCATTCCTTCACCGTCGATGTGCCTCTCGGTGAGCCACCTCCGTCTCCAGCCGTTCCCCGCCGCCAGCAGCCCCCTTTCCCGACGAGTTTGGCCGGAATTAGCTTAGGAGGCCGAAAGTCGAGCTACCACCGTTTCTCCCTCCTCCGGCCACCGTTTTCGACACCGCCAGTCTCTTTCTTCTCCTTGAGCTCCAGTGAGTGTGATTCTAGCTTTGGTTTGAGCTAAAATGGTCTAGAATTGCTTAGGTTTCGATTTGTAAATTTCGGCCTATTAGGGTTTTCGATTTTTTTGAGCTTCGAATTGGATGATTCATGGAAAATTCCTTCACAAATGTTGTTCCTAGTACCTTAATCTTCATGTGTGAATTTTTGTAGAATTTTTGGAGATTTTTTGGATTTTTGGGTATTTTTGAATATTTTAATATTATTTTCTAATTTTCGGAAATTAATTATTTAAATTATGAAATTGGAGTTTATGGTTTAATTAGGTGTTGAAATGAATTATAGGAATTTATTTGGAATTTTTATGAATTTCTAAGTATTTATTTTTAATTATTGAAGTTTAGGTGATTTTGGAAAATTAGGTTAATTGTGTTTTAAATTGAATTTAATTGGTTAATTGAGTTTAAATATTGACATTATTGATAAATATGTTGAGAAAATTAATTTTGGGTAATTGTATGATTTTTGGTGAATTTTTGAAGTAATTTAAGTATATTTATATATATAGGGGTATTTTGGTAATTTTACCCTAAATTGTCTAAAAATGTAATTTAATTGGTTTTAATATTTATTTAAGGTATAAAAATGATTTCTACAAAATATTTGTTATTTTTAACTAATTAAAACTATTTTTCGGGAATTATTTTCAATTATATATATAATATACGGTTTTTCTAATAAAATGAGTTTTAATCGGTTTTTATAGTGTTTCAAGGTCAATTATGTAATTTTTATTTATAAAATGTATTTCTGTGATTTAAAGATATTTTTGTTATATCTGGAATCATTCTGTGTTTGTGGACCCCGGTCGGTGGACTGTAGTTTGGAGTTCGACCGTGGGATTTTGATTGTGTTGAGCTCGTTTTTCGAAGTGTGTTTCTTTGCAGGGTCAGCTCTACTCTTTTGAGTAGAGAGATGTCCGTTTTACAGGGGAGGTTCTGCCGGATTTTCGATAGAATTCTCGTAAAACATGATATCCAGTCGAACCCTAATTTTCGATTCTGTGTTAAATACTCTAGATTGAATTCTAGGATTTCTGTTAGGTTTATTCTAATGTCGGTTATTTATTGCTTGTTTAGTTGCGCCGAGACCGAGGGCTAGTGGACTAGGCCCGTCGAACCTGTCTCGTGAAGCGCATTAGGTGAGTTACTACATTATATATATATATGCTTACGATGCATGATTTAGAAAAATGCATGTTTTATTTTGACTGAATATGCATAAATAATGTGATTTATATTCAAGTATATTTTTGGTATATTTTTGGTATATAATAAATTATATACATGTTTTGTTAATAAAATATATTTAAAATGTTTTTAAATATATTTTTAGTTTAATTCATGATTTGATTGGATTTATTTGACATATATATACTCAAAATATACCCGGTTTATGTTTGGTATATTTCCAGTATATATATGGTTTATATTGTTGATTTATTTAAATTCATGCATCATGTATTTGTGAATGAATGTTTTATTATTTATTAATGAAGGATATCAATAGAACGTGCTACCTAGTGGGCAGCACTAGGACCGAGTACGTACCGGTACGCCTATAGCTTTAGGCTATATCACTAAATATTTGTGGATATTGATTTGATTATGATTATTGATATGTGAGATGTGGTTTGGGTGTGATTGCTGGAGCTCGGTTGACCAAGTGTCTCGGGGCCAATCACACTGGCAGTCAGACTGCTGGAGCTCGGTTGACTTAGTGTCTCGGGGCCAGTCTACTGTCCAAATGGATTAAGTGGATATATTTGGAATAAGTGAGCCTGTATGGCCAGAGTGTTGTTTAACACTATTTTCTGAGGTTGCGATATTCTAGGGTTCTATGTGATCCTTCATAAAAGAGGTTTTTCAGATAAAATATATAAAATGATTTTTATTGCATCTGTGTGCAATTGCCTGTATATATACATATTATATATATACTGTTGACTGTATGCATTATCACTTAGTGTGTATGTATATATATTATAGTAATTCACTCAATGAGGTCTGACTCCCCTCCGTTGACTATTTTTCAGGAGAGTCAACTTCCTCAGACCTCAGTAGCAGGTCGATACGCTGGATTTCTTCCGCCCCGGCTTCTTTATGTAAATTGTCTACTTGAGTCTTATTTATTTTATCTAGACACTGCAGTAGGTGTAAATTAAAGTATGGGATTTTATGTACTTTATTTTAAAGAGATGTATTATGTTGAAACTGGATTTGTATTAAAGATTATATACATCTATGTGATGAGATGAGATTTAGTTTAAATCCAGTTGATATGGATGATAAAAATGATATTATGATTTTTATTTCCACTGCATATTATATTTTTATTGTTATTATGGCATGATTTATTTATTTTTAGGCTTGCTACGGGTTCCGGATTCGAAAGAATTCCCGTTCCCTAGCGCTGGTCATGGCCCTTGTTTTGAGTCGTGACACAACAGAGGGGAGTCAGACCTCACTGAGTGAATTACTATAATATATATACATGCATACTAAATGTCGATGCACACAGTCAATAGTATATATAATAAATAAATATATATACAAGCAAATACACACGAATGCAATAAAATCATTTTATATATTTTTATTTAAAATCACAGTTTATGAGGATCAAATAGAACCCTAGAAAATCGCAACCTCAAAATAGTGTTAAACAACACTCTAGCCATACAGGCTCACTTATTCCAAATATAATCACTTGTTCCATTTGGACAGTAGACTGGCCCCGAGACACTAAGTCAACCGAGCTCCAGTAGTCTGACTATCAGTGTGATTGGCCCCGAGACACTAAGTTAACCGAGCTCCAGCAGTCTGACTATCAGTGTGATTGGCCCCGAGACACTTGGTCAACCGAGCTCCAGCAATCACACTCCCAAATCATTTCTCACACATCAAATAATCAAATCCAATCAATATCCTCAAACAGGTTAGTAATATAGCCTAAATACTATCGGCGTACCGGTACGTACTCGGTCCTAGTGCTACCCACTAGGTAGCATGTTCTATTGATATCCTTCATTAAAATATAAAGCATACATTCATAAAAGTAAATGATGCATGAATTGAATAAAATAGCAAGATAAACCATATATATACTAGAAATATACCAAAAGTAAACCAGGTATATTTCGAGTATATATACGTCAAATAAATCCAATATAATAGTAAAATAAACTAAATATATATTTAAAAATATTTTAAATATAAATGTTTAATAAAGCATGCATATAATTTAAAATATACCAAAAATAAACCAAAAGTAAACTAAAATAAACTCAAAAACTAGTTAATACCATTATGCATTTTTTAGTTAAAATAAAACATAGATTTCTAAAATCATGCACCATAGAGCATATATATATATATATATATATATATATATATATATATATATATATATATATATATATATATATATATAATAGTAACTCACAATTATTGCGCTCCTCGAGATAGGTTCGATGGGCCTGGTCCACTAGGCTTTGGTCTCGGTGCAACTAAACAAACAGATAATGACAAGAATCAGAATAAATCTAACAGAAGTTCTAAAGACTCAATCTAGATTACTAGACATAGAATTAAAATGGGTATTCGACCGGACATCACATTTTACGAGAATTCTACCAAAAATTCGACAGAACCTCCCCTGTAAAATGAACATCTCTCTACTCAAAGAGTAGAGCCGGCCCTACAAAGAAACACACTTCAAAAATAAACACAGAATACAACCACAATCCCTCGGTTAGGCCCCAAACTGCAAATCACCGATCGAGGTTCATAATTCGGAAAATATTTACTAAAATACCGAAAATAACCTTATATACTAAAATACATTTAATAAGTAAAAATTACGTAATTAACCCTAAAACACAGTAAAAACCGATGAAAACTCATTTTATTAGAAAATTGTATATTATATATATATAATTGAAAATAATTTACGAAAAATAGTTTTAATTAGTTAAAAATACTAAATAATTTGTAGAAATCATTTTTATACCCTAAATAACTATTAAAACCAATTTTATTACATTTTTAGCCAATTTAGGGTAAAATTACCAAAATACCCCTATATATATAAATATACTAAAATTAATTTAAAAATTCACCAAAAATCATATAATTGCACAAAATTAATTTTCTCAACATATATTTCAATAATATCAATAAATAAACTCAATTAACTAATTAATTTCAATTAAAAACATAATTAACCCTATTTTATCAAAATTACATAAACTATATAAATTCAAAATAAATACATAAAAATTCATAAAAATTACAAATAAATTTCTATAATTCATTTCATCACCTATAATTACCATAAAACAAAATTTCATAATTTAATTAATTAATTTTTGAAAAATAGAAAATAATAATAAAATAATCAAAAATACCCAAAAATCAAAATAAATTCCAAAAATTCCAACATGAAGATTAAGCTACTATGATCAAAGTTTGTGAAGGAATTTTTCATGAATAAATCAAATTGAAGCTCAAAAAAATCAAGAACCCTAATAGGCCGAAATTGAAAAATCAAAACCTAAGCAAATCTAGACCATTTTAAGTGAAACAAAGCTTGGAATCACACTCATCGGAGCTCAAGGAGAAGATAGAGACTGGCGGTGTTAAAAATGGTGGCCGAAAATGCTATGAACGATGGTGAGAAGAGTTTCGGGTTTCCGGTGGTTTCGAGCTCCTCCGACGCCGGAAATGGCTGCAGCTGGTGGCAAGGAAGGCTGAGGAAGAAGGTGGCACGCCGAGAGGCACACCCACAGTGAAGAAACGGCGTGACAGTGACCGGAGGGTGGATGGGAACGATCGGGAAGGAGAGGGAGGAGTGGCAGTTTGGTAATTTTGGCAAACTTTATATTTTTGTTAAATAAATATGTATATATGTATATATATATAATCACACTATATATTATAATAATATAAACTCCCACACACATTAAATATACTCCACACACTTATAATTTAATATATTAATAATTTTATACACTTAAAAATAATTAAATAATATTAAAACTAAATAATAAATAATAAAAATTAGGGTAATTAATTAAACCCTAGTTTAATTTAAATATACACATATATACACTTTATTTTAAAACTTTAAAAATATTTATGAGTTCATGCAAATGTGTGAATTTGTTTAAAATATTTAATATTAAATTATTTACGTGCTAATTTTCCCGAAAATAAAATTCTTGGTAAAATTTTACGTAAAATACTTAAAATAATATAAAACACTAAAAATTAGTTTTAATTAAATAACAAACTCATAAAATATCAATATTATAAACAAAAATAATTAACACTACATATCCCGATGCAGTATAAAAATATTTTAAAACTTGGGATATTACAGTCTTCCCCCTTACAAGAATTCATCCTCGAATTCCAGAAAAGAATAATTACAAGATCAGAAAGGGAAGAGATATGGGTAAGAAGCTTGCATCTCAGCTTTAGTCTCCCACGTATGCTCCTCAATTATGTTGCTACGCCACAGAACCTTGACCATCGGAATCTGTTTCGACTGCAACTGTCGAACTTGGTAGTCCACGACTGCCACAGGTTCTTCCACAAACGTCAGATCTTCACTCACTTCTACACTGTTGGGCTGCAACACGTGTGAAGGGTCTGAGATATACTTCCTCAGCATCGAGATATGGAACACCAAATGCACCTGTGACATAGTCGAAGGCAAAGCCAACCGATATGCAATAGTGCCAACTCTCTTCAGAATCTCAAATGGTCCGATATATCTCGGTGCCAACTTACCTTTCCTACTAAATCTCATAACACCCTTCATCGAAGATACCTTCTGAAAAATAAAATCCCCGACCTGAAATTCCACATCTCTGCGCCTTGGATTTGCATAGCTCTTCTGCCTATTAACTGCGGTCTCTAATATGTGCTTAATCACGATGACTTTCTCTGCAGCATCCTGAACCATCTCAAGTCCAGTCAAAGCTCTTTCCTCAATCTCATCCCAACTCAGAGGGGATCTACATTTCCTTCCGTACAATGCCTCATATGGTGCCATACCAATACTGCTATAGTAGCTGTTATTATATGCAAACTCAACAAGAGGCAAATGATCATCCTAGCTACCTCCCAAATCCAGGACACACATCCTCAACATTTCTTCTAGTGTCTGGATCGTCCTCTCAGACTGACCATCTGTCTGAGGGTGAAAAGCAGTACTGAACTCCAACCTAGTGCCCATCGCTTCCTGTAACTTTTGCAAAAAATGAAAAGTAAACACTGAACCTCTATCTGACACAATGGACACAGGTACCCCATGAAGGCACACAATATGCTTCACATATAGCTTCGCCAATCTAGCTACAGAATAGGTGGCTTTCACAGGCAAGAAATGTGCAGACTTCATCAATCTGTCTACAATCACCCAGATGGAATCGTATCCATCCTTAGAATGAGGTAAACCAACCACAAAATCCATAGCTATCCTTTCCCACTTCCACTCAAGAATAGGAAGAGGCTGAAGCTTCCCAGAAGGCTTCTGATGCTCAGCTTTCACTTGCTGACACGTTAGGTACTTAGCAACATAATCAGCGACATCCTTCTTCAGTCCGTCCCACCAGTATAAGTCTATAATACTATGGTACATCTTGGTGACACCCAGATGTACGCTATAGGCTGTAGAATGTGCTTCCTCTAGGATCACTTCTCTTAAATCATCCACATCAGGAACACACAATCTACCACTGATCCACAATACACCATCATCATTAAGAGTGAAATCAGTGAACTTCCCTGCTCGAACATTCTCTGCAAGCTCTTCTAGAATAGGATCTCAGCTCTGAGCTGCTTTAATCCTATCCCTTAGTACAGATCGCACCTTAAATTGAGCTAGCAATCCACCTGACATACTGATCTTCATCATCAGACCTTGATCCACAACAGATGCAACTCCTGGATCAACGGTCTCCTCTCAACACTGATGTGAGCAAGACTGCTTGAGGACTTTCTACTCAAGGCATCTGCTACTACATTAGCCTTGCTCGGATGATATAATATCTCACAGTCATAATCTTTCAATAATTCTAACCATCTCCCCTACCTCAGATTCAGATCTCTCTGCTGGAAAATGTACTTAAGGCTCTTGTGATCAATAAATATCTCACAAGTCACCTCGTACAGATAATGTCTCCAAATCTTCAAAGCAAAGATCACTGCAGCCATTTCAAGGTCATGTGTAGGATAGTTCTGCTCATGCTTCTTCAACTGCCTCGAAGCATAGGCTATCACCCTTCCATTCTGCATCAACACATAACCAAGGCCAACTCTAGAGGCATCACAATAAACTATGAACTTGTCCACACTATTAGGTAAAGCTAACACTGGGGCTATGGTCAATTTCTCCTTCAACAACTGGAAACTGTTCTCACAAGCTTCTGACCACTCGAATCTAACATTCTTCTGAGTCAAATGAGTCATAGGGGCTGCAATTCTAGAAAAATCCTGCACAAACCGCTTATAATACCCAGCTAAACCTAGAAAACTCCGAATCTCAGTAACAAAAGTCGTTCTAGGCCACTCAGACACTGCCTTAATCTTCTATGGATCAACCTGGATACCTTCTTTAGAGACCACGTGTCCAAGAAAAGAAACACTCTCCATCCAGAATTCACATTTCGAGAATTTAGCATAAAGTTGATGATCTCTCAGTGTCTGTAGTATAATCCTCAAGTGATATACATGCTCCTCCATACTCCTAGAATAAACCAGTATATCATCGATGAAGACTACCACAAATTGATCTACATACGGTCTGAATACCCTGTTCATCAGGTCCATAAAAGCTGCTGGTGCATTAGTCAAACCAAAAGACATCACCAGAAACTCATAATGGCCATATCGAGTGCGGAATGCCGTTTTAGGAATATCAGCTTCACTAATCCGCAACTAATGATAACCCGACCTCAGATCAATCTTAGAAAAGAACTGTGCACCCTGTAGCTGATCAAACAAGTCATCTATCCTCGGGAGAGGATACTTGTTCTTCACTGTCACCTTGTTCAGCTCTCTGTAGTCAATGCACAGTCTCAGGGTACCATCCTTCTTCTTTACAAACAGGACTGGTGCACCCTAAGGAGAAACACTAGGTTTGATAAAACCCTTATCCAACAACTCTTGCAACTGCTCCTTCAACTCTTTCAACTTTGCAAGAGCCATTCTGTAGTGTGGCATAGATATAGGAGTAGTACCTGGAACCACATCTATACAGAACTCAATCTCCTTGTGAGGTGGTAAACTTGGCAACTCCTTAGGAAAAATATCAAGAAACTCACAGGCAATAGGAACATCTGTGAGTGAAAACTTCTCCACTGAAGTATCCCTGACTAATGACAAATATCCTTGACATCCTTTCTTCAGCAACTTCCTAGCCGTAATAGCAGAAATAAGATTCTGAGGTGCGAAGCTCCTATCACCCACAAACTTAAATTCTTCTTCATCAGGAATTCTGAAAGTCACCTCTTTATTCCGACAATCTACCACAGCATAGTGCTGAGATAACCAGTCCATTCCTAGAATAACATCAAATTCCATCACATCCAACAGAATCAAATCAGTGGGTAATTCTCTACCTCCCACAAGAACTGGACAATCAGAAAGAATAATATCGGTGTCCAAGGAATCGCTCAAAGGAGTGGCAACAGATAAAGGAAAAGCCATCCTCGAAGCTTGCCAACAAGACTTAGAAGCAAAAATAGGAGAAACAAATGAATGCGTGGCACCCGGATCAAACAGAACCTATGCATCCAGGTAACAAACAGAAACAATACCTGCTACGATTGCATTAGATGCCTGAGCATCTTGCTGAGTAAGGTGGAAGACTTTGGCTTATCCTTGACCTCCCTACTGATTGGTAGAAGCCTGGCCAATACCTCTGGCACCTCCTCTAGCACCTCTACCATGACCCTACTATGGAATAAGCTGAGTGGAACTCTGATGCTGGGCTGGAGGCAACTGAAATGGCACGGGTGCAGCACTAGCAATCGACTACTGTGGAAATCGCGGAATCTACGGCTGCTGATACCTAAAGTAAGGACACGATCTGGCATAATGTCCTGTATGCCCGCATCTGAAGCATGTCAGCAGTGTCAAGTAACACGGTCCCTGATGGACTCTACCACAGGTCTGACAAACACTGGCAGTTGATCCAGAACTACAACCACTGCTATTGTTCAAAGCACCTGACCCAAATCTGAATGATCGACGCTGACCTCCATGACCATGTCTACTGCTCCGATGCATTCATTGCTGTTGCCTCTGACTCTGCTGAGTCGGACCTCGCTGCTGACTACTCGAACCAATATGAAAACTTGAATATGGAGTAGCCTGCAATCCACTTGACTGAACTCCCAGCTGGTAATAATCAGGCATCGCTCCCTGCCTAACTAGCCTTAGCTCAATCTCTTTGGCTAACTCAATCATAGACTCCAGAGTAAGGCCTGCTGTAGGCGTACCAGCAAATGCTGAACATAATCCGATGATATATGTAGTGACTGTGAAGTACTAATCTCGCATCAGATCCTCTGCATATCTACCCAACCGGAGAAATTCTCGGGTGTACTCCTCTACAGATCGATCACCATGAGAAATGCTGGTCAATCGGAGATGGTGGCTCATACGGAGAGGCTCTGGACAGAATCTCCTCATAAACTACTCTCAAAATTGAGCCAAGGTCATCGTCATCATATAGGGCTGAATCATCTGAATAAACTAATCTAGGGCTGGTCCCTCAACAGACAGCTCGATGATTATAATCCGCTGATACTCGGTGTGAGCAGTCCAAGTCCTAGTCTTAATCGCTTGTAGAAAGTCTAGTAGATCGGAAGTCCCATTAAACGCAATCCTACCAACTCTGGCATAGAACAGAGCGACCTCAGGGTCAGACATACCCTACTGATAGGCAGGCTGAACAGGCAGAACAACTGCAGGTATAGGATCCTCAAACTCAGGCTTAATAGGCTCCTTGTCCTGTATCTCTCTCTGCCTATGGCGACCTGCCGCTCCTTGAGGTCTACCTCTGCCACGATCTCTACTTCTAACTGGCTACTCAGGAAGTAAAACCTCATCCTGAAAAGACTCGTCATCCTCGGCCTCAACAACCAGTGGAGCGACACACACTCGCCTCCTCATTCTGAAAAGACAATATAACGATTCAGACAAAACAGACAACGGAAGAATAATGCAGAAAAATAAAGCAAGGAATACTTATCAAGACGTACTCAAACCTAATTCACTGCAGTAGTTACCAAAAGAAAACACAACTTGAAAACTAGGGCCATGACTCACACAACTAAGCCCTGACATAAAACTCCACTCTGATACCAACTTTGTCACGACCCAAAATAGGGGCCATGATTGGCGCTAGGGAACGAGAATTCTTTCGAATCCGGAACCCGTAGCAAGCCTTAAAATAAAAAAAATATGCAATAGTAATAACAACAAAATTTTCAATGGAATAAAATCATAAATATTAAAATAATATTTCCACCAAATGAAATTAAATCAAATCCTCATCTCATATATATAAATAAATCTTTTAATACAAGTTTTAGTTCAAATCCTTAAAATACATAACTCACGACTTTGTACAACTACTGCAGTGTCTAGATTATAAAAATAAAACTCAAGTGAGCAGATTACATAATGAAGCTGGGGCGGAAGAAATCCGGCGTACAGGCCTGCTATTGAGGTATGATGAAGATGAATCTCTTGAAAAATAGTCAGCGGAGGGGAGTCAGACCTCATTAAGTGAATTACTATAATATATATACATGCATACTAAATGTCGATGCACACAGTCAATAGTATATATAATAAATATATATATATACAAGCAAATACAAATGAATGCAATAAAATCATTTTATATATTTTTATTTAAAATCACAGTTTATGAAGGATCATATAGAACCCTAGAAAATTGCAACCTCAAAATAGTGTTAAAAAACACTCTAGCCATACAGGCTCACTTATTCCAAATATAATCACTTGTTCCATTTGGACAGTAGACTGGCCTCGAGACACTAAGTCAATTAAGCTCCAACAGTCTGACTGTCAGTGTGATTGGTCCCGAGACACTTGGTCAACCGAGCTCCAGCAACACACTCCTAAATCATTTCTCACACATCAAATAATCAAATCCAATCAATATCCTCAAACAGGTTAGTAATATAGCCTAAATACTATCGGCGTACCGGTACGTACTCGGTCCTAGTGCTGCCCACTAGGTAGCACGTTCTATTGATATCCTTCATTAAAATATAAAGCATACATTCATAAAAGTAAATGATGCATGAATTGAATAAAATAGCAAGATAAACCATATATATACTAGAAATATACCAAAAGCAAACCAGGTATATTTTGAGTATACATACGTCAAATAAATCCAATATAATCATAAAATAAACTAAATATATATTTAAAAACATTTTAAATATAAATGTTTAATAAAGCATGCATATAATTTAAAATATACCAAAAATAAACCAAAAGTAAACTAAAATAAACTCAAAAACTAGTTAATACCATTATGCATTTTTTAGTTAAAATAAAACATAGATTTCTAAAATCATGCACCCTAAAGCATATATATATAGAATAGTAACTCACAATTATTGCGCTCCTCGAGATAGGTTCGATGGGTGTGGTCCACTAAGCCTCGGTCTCGGCACAACTAAATAAACAGATAACGATAAGAATCAGAATAAATCTAACAAAAGTTCTAAAGACTCAATCTAGATTACTAGATATAGAATTAAAATGGGAATTCGACCGGACATCACGTTTTACGAGAATTCTATCAAAAATTTGACAGAACCTCCTCTGTAAAATGGACATCTCTCTACTCAAAGAGTAGAGTCGGCCCTGCAGAGAAACACACTTCAAAAATAAACACAAAATACAACCACAATCCCTCGGTTGGGCCCCAAACTGCAAATCACCGACCGAGGTTCACAATTCAGAAAATATTTACTAAAATACCGAAAATACCCTTATATACTAAAAATACATTTAATAAGTATAAATTACGTAATTAACCCTAAAACACAGTAAAAACCGATGAAAACTCATTTTATTAGAAAAATTGTATATTATATATATATAATTGAAAATAATTTATGAAAAATAGTTTTAATTAGTTAAAAATACTAAATAATTTGTAGAAATCATTTTTATACCCTAAATAACTATTAAAACCAATTTTATTACATTTTTAGCCAATTTAGGGTAAAATTACCAAAATACCCCTATATATATAAATATACTAAAATTAATTTAAAAATTCACCAAAAATCATATAATTGCATAAAATTAATTTTCTCAACATATATTTCAATAATATCAATAAATAAACTCAATTAACTAATTAATTTCAATTAAAAACATAATTAACCCTATTTTATCAAAATTACATCAACTATATAAATTCAAAATAAATACATAAAAATTCATAAAAATTACAAATAAATTTCTATAATTCATTTCAATACCTATAATTACCATAAAACATAATTTCATAATTTAATTAATTAATTTTCGAAAAATAAAAAATAATAATAAAATAATCAAAAATACCCAAAAATCAAAATAAATTCCAAAAATTCTACAAAAATTCAAGCATGAAGATTAAGCTACTATGATCAAATTTTGTGAAGGAAATTTTCATGAATCAATCAAATTGAAGCTCAAAAAAATCAAGAACCTTAATAGGCTGAAATTGAAAAATCAAAACCTAAGCAAATCTAGACCATTTTAAGTGAAACAAAGCTTGGAATCACACTCATCGGAGCTCAAGGAGAAGATAGAGACTGGCGGTGTCAAAAACGGTGGTCGGAAACTCTATGAACGACGGTGAGAAGAGTTTCGGGTTTCCGATGGTTTCGAGCTCCTCCGACGCCGGAAACAGCTGCAGCTGGTGGTAGGGAAGGTTGAGGAAGAAGGTGGCACGCCAGGAGGCACACCGACAGTGAAGAAACGGCATGACAGTGATCGGAGGGTGGATGGGAACGATCGGGAAGGAGAGGGAGGAGTGGCAGTTTGGTAATTTTGACAAACTTTATATTTTTATTAAATAAATATGTATATATGTATGTATATATATATATATATATATAATCACACTATATATTATAATAATATAAACTCCCACACACATTAAATATACCCCACACACATATAATTTAATATATTAATAATTTTATACACTTAAAAATAATTAAATAATATTAAAACTAAATAATAAATAATAAAAATTAGGGTAATTAATTAAACCCTAGTTTAATTTAAATATACACATATATACACTTTATTTTAGCACTTTAAAAATATATATGAGTTCATGAAAATGCGTGAATTTGTTTAAAATATTTAATATTAAATTATTTACGTGCTAATTTCCATGAAAATAAAATTCTTGGGAAAATTTTACGTAAAATACTTAAAATAATATAAAACATTAAAAATTAGTTTTAATTAAATAACAAACTCATAAAATATCAATATTATAAACAAAAATTATTAACACTGCATATCCCGATGCAGTATAAAAATATTTTAAAACTCGGGATATTACACTTGGTCAACCGAGCTCCAGCAATCACACTCTCAAATCACATCTCACATCAATCAAATCAATCAACAAGTCATAATCCATCAATACGTTAGTAATTTAACCTAAATTCTATCATTGTACCGATATGTACTCGGTCCTAGTGTTGCCCACTAGGTAACACATTCTATTGATATCCTTCACTAAAATAAACTCATACATTCGTAAAATAAATAATACATGATATTAATTTAAATAGAATATAAACCATATATATACTAGAAATATACCAAAAATAAACCAAGTATATTTCGAGTATATATATGTCAAATAAACTCAGTTTAATTATAAAATAAACCAAAAATATACCACACATATACTTAAAAACAACTTAGGTATAAAGCAAAGGTAAAACATGCATTTAATTCAAGATATATAAAAAATATACTTAAAATATACTAATCATTTATTAAATCATTTATGCATAATTCATACAATTAAAACATATATTTCTAAAAACATGCCACCTAAATACATGTATATTTGAGATAACAACTCACAGTTGTGAGCTCCACGAGACGGGTCCGACGGGCCTAGTCCACTAGGCCTCGGTCTCGGCGCAACTAACAAATAAAATATTAACACGAAATTAGAAAAAATCTAACGTAATTTTTGGAGACTCGATCTAGAATTCTAGACACAGACAAGGAATAGTAATTTGACCGAATGTCATATTTTATGAGAATTTTACCGAAAATTCGGCATAACCTCCTCTGTAAAATGGACATCTCTCTACTCAAAAAGTAGAGTCGGTCCTGCAAGTAAACACACTTCGAATACAAATATCCATATCACTCCTCGATCGGATTCCCAAACTACAGTTCTACCGACTGAGGTTCACAATTCACAAGATATACATAAAATACATTAAAATCCCAAAAATACCCTTTATATACCAAAATATAGCAATTAAATATTTAACCACTAAAAATAATTATTTCACCGATAATAATTACCTAAAACCCTAATATTAATATAATATTACTGAAAATCAATAATTCTCGATAAATTCACAAATATTAACAGAAATTCATTTTATAAATCTAAATTACTTAATTAGCCCAAAAACATATTAAAAAAATCACTAAAAACTCATTTATTTACAAAAATAGTATATTATATATAATTTGAAAATAAATTTTGAAAAATAGTTTTAATTAGTTAAAAATAGTAAATAATTTGAAAAAATCATTTTTATACCTCAAATAATTATTAAAACCAATTTAACTTAATATTCAACTAATATTACTATCAAATTACCAAAATACCCCTAATATATAATAATTCACATAATATACTATAATTATTCAAAAACTCACTAAAAATTATATAATTGCTCTAAAATTATTTTCTCAACATATAATTTAATAAAATCAATAATTATACTCAATTAACCAATTAATTTTAACAAAATACACATTTAACCTAAATTTCTAAAATTCACCTAAACTAAATAAAATTATATTAATAACACAAAAATTATAAATTAAATTCTAAAATTAATTTCAACCTCTACAAACACCAAAAATCACAATTTCACAATTTGTTTAATTAATTTACGAAAATTAGAAAACATTAATAAAATAATAAAAAATTCACAAAAATTCCAGGATGTAGATTAAGCTAAGAGAAGCAACTTTTGGGAAGGAATTTAGCTTGAATCACTAAGATCAAAGCTCAAAAAATTTAAGAAACATAAAGGGCCAAAATAAAAAACAAGCAAAACACCTTACCAATTCACGTTTTCAAGTAAAAAGGAGTTTAGATTCACACTCACCGGCATGAAAGGAAGAAAATGAGACTAGAATCAAGGGAAATGGTGGACGGAGGAAGGAGAATGATGGTGAAGTTGATTTTTGGGTTTTCGACAAAAACACAGTTGAACGACACCGGAAATGTGTGTTGCTGGCGATGGGACAAGTTGGAAATGGTGGTGGCACGCCTGGAGGCACACCGACGGTAGGTGGCCAGTGTTACAGAGGGAGGAGAGTGAGGGGGAGGGTGTCAGGAGGTTGAAGAAAAGGGGGAGGGTAGGAATTGTAATTTTTGAGTTTATATATATATATATATATATAATATAACTTTATATTATTATAATATAAACTAATAATAGTATATACACATTAAACACACACCACACATAAATATATAAACATATACATATATATATATAACACACATAATAATAGTAAAAATTATAATATATTTATATATAATTTAAATATTAAACCCTAATAATCATAATATATATATATCAAATTTTTAATTATGCATGAAACCATGCAATTTAATAAAATAAACTAACATTAATAAATAAATTATTATTTAGATATTATTTCCTAAAATAATAGGTCTCGAGAAAATTTTTACGTAGAAAACTTAGAATAATTTAAAAATAACATTAATTATTAACAAAATAAGTAGATAGTCAAATATATATATTAAAATTATTAATATTGCATATCCCGATACAGTATAAAAATATTTAAAAATATCGGGTTATTACAGTCTTCCCCCCTTACAAGAATTCGTCCCCGAATTATAAAAAAAGAAGAAATACAAATCAAGGAGGAAAGAGATACGGGTAAGAAGCTCGCATCTCAGCTTCAGTCTCCCATGTATGCTCCTCTACCCTGTTGCTGTGCCACAAAACTTTGACCATGAGAATCTGCTTTGAACGTAACTATTGAACTTGATAGTCAATGATCGCCAAAGGTTCTTCTACGAACGTCAGATCTTCACTCACTTCCATGCTGTCGGGCTACAACATGTGTGAAGGGTCTGAGACATACTTCCTCAGCATCTAGATATGAAACACTGAATGCACTTGAGACATACTCGGAGGCAAAACCAACCGGTATGCAATAGTGCTAACTCTCTCTAGAATCTCGAATGGTCCTATATATCTCGGTGCTAACTTACCCTTCCTTCCAAATCTCATTACACCCTTCATCGGAGACACCTTCATAAAAATAAAGTCTCAAACTTAGAACTCCACATCTTTGCGCTTAAGATCCACATAGCTCTTCTGCCTGCTAACTGCGATCTCTAATCTGCTCTTGATCACAGTGACTTTCTCTATAGCATCCTAAACCATCTCAAGTCTAGTCAAAGCTTTCTCACCAATCTCATCCCAACTCAAAGGGGATCTACACGTCCTTCCGTACAAAGCCTCATATGGTGCCATTCCAATGCTGTTATGGTAGCTGTTATTATATGCAAACTCTACGAGTGGCAAATGATCATCCCAGCTACCTCCCAAATCCAAAACACACATCCTCAACATATCTTCTAGTGTATGGATCATCCTCTCAGACTGACCATCTGTCTGAGGATGAAAAGCAGTACTGAAATCTAACCTAGTGCCCATCGCTTCCTGCAACTTCTGCCAAAAATGAGATATGAACACTGAACCTTTATCTGACACAATGGACACAAGTACCCCATGAAGGCACACAATATGCTTCACATATAGCTTCGCCAATCTAGCTACAGAATAGGTGGCTTTCATAGGTAAGAAATGTGTAAACTTGGTCAACCTGTCTACAATCACCCAGATGGAATCGTTCCATCCTTAGAATGAGGTAAATCGACCATAAAATCCATAGTTATCCTTTCCCACTTCCACTTAAGAATAGGAAGAGGCTGAAGCTTCCCAAAAGGATTTTGATGCTCAGCTTTTACTTGCTGACACGTTAAGCACTTAACAACATAATCAGTGACATCCTTCTTCAGTCCATCCCACCAGTACAAGTCTTTGATACTATGGTACATCTTAGTGACATCCAAATGTACGCTGTAAGCTGTAGCATGTGCTTCCTCTAGGATCTTTTCTCTCAAATTATCCATATCAGGAACACATAATCTACCACTGATCCACAAAATACCGTCATCATCGAGTGTGAAATCAATGAACTTCCCTGCTCGGACATTCTCTATAAGCTCTTCTAGAATAGGATCTCAGCTCTGAGCTGCCTTAATCTCTCAGTACATATCGCACCTTAAATTGAGCTAGCAGTCCACCTGATCTACTAATCTTCATCATCAGACCTTAATCCACTAACAGATGTAACTCTTGGATCAATGGTCTCGTCTCTACACTGATATGAGCGAGACTGGCTGAGGACTTCCTACTCAAGGCATCTGCTACCACATTAGCCTTTCCTGGATGATATAAAATCTCACAGTCATAATCTTTCAACAGTTCCAACCATCTCCTCTACCTCAGATTCAGATCTCTCTACTGGAAGATGTACTTAAGGCTCTTATGATCAGTAAAAATCTCACAAGTCACCCCATACAGATAATGTCTCCAGATCTTGAGAGCAAAGATCACTGTAGCCATCTCAAGGACATGTGTAGGATAGTTCTGTTCATGCTTCTTCAACTGCCTCGAAGCATAGGCTATCACCCTACCATTCTGCATCAACACACAACCTAGGCCAACTCTAAAGGCATCACAATACACTATGAACTTGTCCACACAATTAGGCAAAGCTAACACTAAAGTTGTGGTCAACTTCTCTTTCAATAACTAGAAACTGTTCTCACAAGCTTCTGACCACTCAAATCTTACATTCTTCTGAATCAAGCGAGTCATAGGAGCTGCAATTCTGGAAAAATCCTGTACAAACCTCCTATAGTACCCGGCTAAACCTAGAAAACTCTAAATCTCCATAACTGAAGTTGGTCTAGGCCACTCAGACACTGCCTCAATCTTCTATGGATCCACCTAAATACCTTCTTTAGACACCACGTGTCCAAGAAAAGAAACACTCTCCATCCAGAAATCACACTTTGAGAATTTAGCATAAAGCTGATGTTCTCTCAGTGTCTGTAGTACAGTCCTCAAGTGATATACATGCTCCTCCATACTCCTCGAATACACCAGTATATCATCGATGAAGACTACCATAAATTGATCCACATATAGTCTAAATACCCTATTCATCAGGTCCATAAAAGCTGCTGGTGCGTTAGTTAAGCCAGAAGACATCACCAGAAACTTATAATGGCCATATCAAGTGCGGAATGCCATTTTAAGAACATCGACTTCGCTAATCCGCAACTGATAATAACCCGACCTCATATCAATCTTAGAAAAGAACTGTACACCCTGTAGCTGATAAAATAAGTCATCTATCCTCAGGAGAGGATACTTGTTCTTCATTGTCACCTTGTTCAGCTCTCTATAGTCAATGCACAGTCTCAAGGTACCATCCTTCTTCTTCATAAATAGGACTGGTGCACCCCAAGGAGAAACACTAGGTCTAATGAAACCTTTGTCTAACAACTCTTGCAACTGCTCCTTAATCTCTTTCAACTTTGTAGGAGCCATTATGTAAGGTGACATAGAGATATGGGTAGTTCCTGGAACTATATCTATATAGAACTCAATCTCTCTATGAGGTGGTAAGCCCGGTAACTCCTCAGGAAAAACATCAGGAAACTCACAGGTAATAGGAACATCTGTGAGTGATAACTTCTCCACTGAATTATCCCTGACTAATGCCAAATATCCCTAACAACCCTTCCTCAGCAACTTCCTAGCCGTAATAGTATAAATGAGATTCTGAGGTGCTAAACTCCTATCACCCACAAACTTAATTTCTTCTTCACCAGGAATTCTGAAATTCACTTCTTTACTCCGATAATCCACCATGGCATAGTGCTGAGATAACCAATCCATACCCAGAATGACATCAAACTCCATCACATTCGACAGAATCAAATCAACAGATAATTCTCTACCTCCGATAAAAACTAGACAACCAGAAAGAACAATATCGGTGTCCAAAGAATCACTTAGAGGAGTGGCAAAAAATAAAGGAAAAGCTATCCTCGAAGCTTGCCAACAAGACTTGGAAGCAAAAATAGGAGAAACGAACGAATGCGTGGCACCCGAATCAAACAGAACCCATACATCTAGGTAACAGATAGAAATAATACCTGCCACAACTACATTGGATGCCTGAGCATCCTGCTGAGTAAGATGAGCATCTTGCTGAGTAAGATGAATGACTCTAGCCTATCCTCGACCTCCCTGCTAGCTGGTAGAAGCCTGACCAATACCTCTGGCACCTCCTCTAGTAACTCTACCATGACCCTACTGGGGAACAATCTGGGTAGAACTCTGATGCTGGGCTGGAGGCAACTGAAAAGGAACAGGTGCAGCACTAGCAATTGACTGTAGAGGAAATCGCGGAATCTGCGGTTGTTGATACCCGAAATAGGGACATGATCTAGCAAAATGTCTCGTCTGCCCGCATCTGAAACATGTCAGCAGTGTCATATAACACGGTCCCTGATGGACTCTGCCACAGGTCTGACAAACACTGGCAGCTGACCCAGAACTACGTCCACTACTGCTGCTTGAAGCACCTGACCCAAGTTTGAATGGTCTAGGCTGACCTCCATGGCCATGTCTACTACTCTGATGTACCCGATGTTGCTGTCTCTGAGTCTGCTAGGCTGGACCCCTCTGCTGACTACTCGATCCAAAATGGAAACTCGAGTACGGAGTAGTCTGGAATCCACTCGACTGAACACCCAACTGGTAATAATCAGGCATAGCTCCTTGCCTGACTAGCCTCAGCTCAATCTCGTTAACCAACTCAGTCACTGACTCCAGAGTAAGGCCCGCTGTAGGCATACCAGCAAATGCAAAACCTAATCCGGTGACATATGTGGTGACTGCGAAGTACTGGTCTCGCATCAGATCCTCTGCATATCTGCCAAGCCGGAGGAACTCTCTAGTGTAATCCTTAATAGATCTGTCATCGCGAGAAATACCGGTCAATCGGAGTCGATAACTCATGCGAAGTGGCTCTGGGCAAAATCTCCTCATGAATCGCTCTCTGAACTGAGCCCAGGTCATCGCCATTATATATGGCTGGATCATCTGAATAAACCAGTCCAGGGCTGGTCCCTTAATAGAAAGCTCAACTATCATAATCCGTCAGTACTCGGTGTGAGTAGTCCTAGTCCTCGATCGCATGCAGAAAATCTAAAGGGTCAGACGTCCTATTAAAAGTGATTCTTGCAACTTTGGCATAGAATAGAGCTGCCTCATGGTCTGACATACCCTGCTGATAGGCAGGCTGAATAGGCAAAACTACTGGAGGTACAAGAACATCCTCGTACTCTGGCTCTATAGGCTCCTCATCCTGTATCTCTCTCTGGCTACGACGACCTGTAACTCCTCGAGGTCTACCTCTGCCATGACCTCTGCGCCTAACTGGGGGCTCAGGAGGTAAAACCTCATCCTGGAAGGACTCATCATCCTCGGTCTCAAAGACTAGTGGAGCGACATGAGCTCGCCTCCTCATTTTGAAAAGACAAACAAAAGGATTCAGATAAAACAGACAATGGAGGATAACGCAGAAAACTAAATCAAGGAATACTTATCAAGACATACTCGAACCTAATTTACTGCAGTAGTTTTGAAAGAAAAACACAATACGAAAAACTAGGGCCAAAACTCACACAACTAAGGCCCTGACACAGAACTCCGCTCTGATACCAACTTTGTCATGACCCAAAACAGGGGGCCATAACCAGCGCTAGGGAATGAGAATTCTTTCGAATTCAGAACCTGTAGCAAGCCTTAAAAATAAAAGCATGCAATATAATAAAATGAATAAAATATTTTAGCAGCGAAAATTAAATCTCGAATGTAAAAGTAATAATTCCTCAACTCATTTAATAACATAAATTTCATCTCATATATCATAAAATCTTAAAGTACAAATTTTTGGTTCAAACTTTTGAAATTTAAATCTCATTCATATATAATAAATATAGCTCACTGAAATAACTACTGCAGTGTCTAAAATACAAAATAAAACTTAGGTAAGCAGTTTACACAATAAGGCTGGGGTGGAAGAAATCCGGCATATAGGCGTGCTACTGAGGTCTGAGGATGAAGACTCTCTTGAAAAAGAAATCAACGAAGGGGAGTCAGACCTTACTGAGTGAATTGTTATAATATATATACATGCACAACTATATATCAAATGCAGGTACTCAACAGAATATATATAATAAATATATATATATATATATATATATATATATATATATATATATATATATATATATATATATAGGCAAATACACACATATGCTGAAATCACTTTATATATAATACTGAAAAATATCAGTCTATGAAGGATCAAATAGAACCCTAGATGATTGCAACCTCAAATAGTGTTAGACAACACTCTAGCCATACATGCTCACTTATTCTGAATAAATTCACTTATTCCATTTAGACAGTAGACTGGCCCCAAAACACTAAGTCAACCGAGCTACAGCAGTTTGACTGTCAGTGTGATTGGCCCCGAGACATTTGGTCAACCGAGCTCCAGCAATCACACTCTAAAATCACATATCACATCAATAAAATCAATTAACAAGTCATAATCCACCAATAGGTTAGTAATTTAACCTAAATTCTATCGTTGTACCAGTATATACTCGATCCTAGTGCTTCCCACTAGGTAGCACGTTCTATTGATATCCTTCATTAAAATAAACTTATATATTCGTAAAATAAATGATGCATGATATTAATTTAAATAGCAATATAAACCATATATATACTAGAAATATACCAAAAATAAACCAAGTATATTTCAAGTATATATATGTCAAATAAACTCAGTTCAATTATATAATAAACCAAAAATATACCACACATATACTTAAAAACAACTTAGATATAAAGCAAAGGTAAAACATGCATTTAATTCAAGATATATAAAAAATATACTTAAAATATACTAATCATTTATTAAATCATTTATGCATAATTCATACAATTAAAACATTTATTTCTAAAAACATGCCACCTAAATACATGTATATATAAGATAACAACTCACAGTTGTGCGCTCCATGAGACGGGTCCGACGGGCCTGGTCCACTAGGCCTCGATCTCAGCGTAACTAACAAATAAAATATTAACACAAAATTAGAATAAATCTAACATAATTTCTAGAGACTCGATCTAGAATTCTAGACATAGACAAGGAATTGGAATTTGACCGAATGTCACGTTTTACGAGAATTCTATCGAAAATTCGGCACAACCTCCTCTGTAAAATGGACATCTCTCTACTCAAAAAAGTAGAGCCGGTCCTACAAGAAAACACACTTCTAATACAAATATCCACATCACTCCTCGGTCGGATTCCCAAACTACAGTTCTACCGACCGAGGTTCATAATTCACAAGATATACACAAAATACATTAAAATCCCAAAAATACCATTTATATACCAAAATATAGCAATTAAATATTTAACCACTAAAAATAATTATTTCACCGATAATAATTACCTAAAACCCTAATATTAATATAATATTACTAAAAATCAATAATTCTCGATAAATTCACAAATATTAACAAAAATTCATTTTATAAATCCAAATTACTTAATTAGCCCAAAAACATATTAAAAAAATCACTAAAAACTCATTTATTTACAAAAATAGTATATTATATATAATTTGAAAATAAATTTTGAAAAATAGTTTTAATTAGTTATTGTAATATCCTGAGTTTTTAAATAATTTTAAACTACATCGGGATATGTAATGTTAATAATGTTTAAAATATATATTTGAATATTTAATTAGTTTATTATTTATTAAAGTCATTTTTAATTATTTTAAGTTTCTTATGTAAAATTTTCTCGAGAATTTTATTTTTGGAAAAATTAAAACCTAAATAAATAATTATTAATTATTTTAGACAGTTTTGTGAATTTGCATGAGTCCATGCACGATTTTAATTGTTTTATTAATATACGTACATAAACATTATATATACACATTTAAATAATTAGGGTTTATTTTTAATTAAATTTATATTATATTATATAGTTTTAATAAATAATGTATGTTATATATATGTATATGTATGTAAATATTATTATTTTAATATGTGGTGTATAAATAATTTGAATATAATAATAAAATATTAAAATAATTAAAGTTACCTATATATATATATATATATATATATATATACAAAAAATGAAAGTTTAGTATATTTATAACTTTGCCATTCTTCCTCCCTAAAGCTTCCCGACGCCATTTCTCCTCCCTCACCGCTGCAAATCTCGTTTTCACGCCGGCAAAGTGCCTCCCAGCCGTCCTCCTCCTTCCCAAGCTCCTTCCACCGCCCTCTCTTCCCTTTTCCGGCATCATTTGGCCGATTTTCTTCCAAGAAACCGAGAATAGATGCTAGCTCCGATTACCTTATTTTTGGCCACCGTTTTAAGTGCCACTGGTCTCTATCTCTTCCTTGAGCTCTGGTGAGTGCATTTCTAAGCTTGGTTTCACTTGATTTGGTCTAGATTTTCCTAGGTTTCCAATTTTCATTTTCGGCCTATGTGTGTTCTTGATTTTTTTGAGCTTAGATTTTAATGATTCAAGATAACTTCATTCACAAATATTGATCCTAGTAGCTCAATATACATTCTTTAATTTTTTTAGAATTTTTGGGAATTATTTTGATTTTTGTAAAATTTTGATTATTTTATTAATATTTTCTAATTTTCGTAAATTAATTAATTAAATTATGAAATTGTGATTTACGGTGTTTATAGGTGTTAAAATTAATTTTAGAAATTTATTTGTAATTTTTATGATTTTTATATAATTATTGTGAATGTATTTAGTTTATGTGATTTTTAGAAAATTAGGTTAATTATGTATTTTGTTGAAATTAATTGGTTAATTGAGTATAATTATTGATTTTATTAAATTATATGTTGAGAAATTAATTTTTGAGTAATTATACTATTTTTAGTGAATTTTTGAATAATTATAGTGAATTTATATATAGTAAGGGTATTTTGGTAATTTGATACTAATTTGGCTAAAAATATAATTAAATTAGTTTTAATAGTTATTTGAGGTATAAAAATGATTTTTACAAATTATTTAGTATTTTTAACTAATTAAAACTATTTTTCGTAAATTATTTTCAAATTATATATAATATACTATTTTTGTAAATAAATGAGTTTTTATCGATTTTTAATATGTTTTAGGGCTAATTATGTAATTTGGATTTATAAAATGTATTTTGGTCAATATTTATGAATTTATCGAGAATTATGGATTTTTAATAATATTTTATTAAAATTAGGGTTTTTATGTATTTATCAGTAAAATAATTATTTTTAGCGTTTAAATCTCTAATTTGCTATGTTTTGATTATTAAAGGGTATTTTTGGTATTTCTGGTATTTAAATGTGTTTTGTGTTATCTCGTGAATTGTGAACCTCGGTCTGTAGAATTGTAGTTTGGAAGTCCGACCGAGGGGTTATGAGACTGTGTTTATTCGAAATGTGTTTCTTTGCAAGACCAGCTCTACTCTTTGAGTAGAGAGATGTTCATTTTACAGGGGAGGTTCTGTCGAATTTTCGGTAGAATTCTTATAAAATGTGACATCCGGTCGAATCCCTATTCCTATTATGTGTCTAGTGTTTTAGATCGAGTCTCTAGAATTTCGTTAGATTTATTCTAATTTCGTATTGTCGTTTGTTTGTTTAGTTGCACCGAGACCGAGGCCTAGTGGACCAGGCCCGTCGGACCCGTCTCGTGGAGCGCATAACTGTGAGTTGTTATTGTATATATACTTGTATTAGGATTGCATATTTTAGAAATGTATGTTTTATTTGTATGATAACTGCATAAATGGTTTAATAATTTCTTAGGTATATTTTTGGTATATTTTAAATTAAATGCATGTTTTATTATTGAATAATACTTAAAATGTTTTTAAGTATATTTATAGTTTATTTTATAATTAAATTGAATTTATTCGACATATATATACTTGAAATATACTTAGTTTATTGTTGGTATATTTCTAGTATATATATGGTTTATATTGTTATTTTATTTAAAGTCATGCATCATTTATTCATGAATGTATGGATTTATTTTTAAATGAAGGATATCAATAGAACGTGCTACCTAGTGGGCAGCACTAGGACCGAGTACGTACTAGTACGACGATAGAATTTAGGTTAAATTACTGACCTACTTATGGATATTGTTTGGATTGATTTATTTGATGTGTGATGTGATTTGGGAGTGTGATTGCTGGAGCTCGATTGACCAAGTGTCTCGGGGCCAATCACACTGACAGTCAAACTGCTGGAGCTCGGTTGACTTAGTGTCTCGGGGCCAGTCTACTGTCCAAATGGAACAAGTGAATTTATTTGGAATGAGTGAGCTTGTATGGCTAGAGTGTTGTCTAACATTTTTTGAGGTTGCGATCATTTAGGGTTCTATTTGATCCTTCATAAACGGATATTATTTTCAATATTTATATAAAATGATTTTGCTGCATCTGTGTGATTTTGCCTGTATGTATATTTATTATATATATTATTGAATGTGTGCATTGTCATTTAGTTATTCATGTATATATATTATACCAATTCACTCAGTGAGGTCTGACTCCCCTTCGTTGACTATTTTTCAAGATAGTCTTTGTCTTCAGACCTGAGTAGCAGACTCTTATGCCGAATTTCTTCTGCACCGGCTTTACTATGTAATCTGCTTACTTGATTTTATTTTATATTCTAGACACTGCATTAGTTGTAGTCAAGTTGTGGGATGTATGTATTATATTTATATGAGATTTGTATTTTAAAGATTTGAATTGAGATTTGTATTAAAAGATTTTATATATAAGAGATGAGTTTGTTTACTTAAATCTGTTGGTGGATTATTATTTATTTATGAGATTTATTTCCGCTGCGAGATATTATATTTATTTTTATTATTGTTGCATGCTTTTATTTTATTTTATTTTTTTTAAGGCTTGCTACGGGTTCCAGATTCGAAAGAATTCTCATTCCCTAGCGCCGGTCATGACCCTTGTTTTGGGTCTTGACAGTTAAAAATAGTAAATAATTTGTAAAAATCATTTTTATACCTCAAATAATTATTAAAACCAATTTAACTTAATATTCAACTAATATTACTACCAATTTACCAAAATACCCTTAATATATAATAATTCACATAATATACTATAATTATTCAAAAATTCACTAAAAATTATATAATTTCTCTAAAATTATTTCCTCAACATATAATTTAATAAAATCAATAATTATACTCAATTAACCAATTAATTTTAACAAAATACACATTTAACCTAAATTTCCAAAATTCACCTAAACTAAATAAAATTATATTAATAACACAAAAATTATAAATTAAATTCTAAAATTAATTTCAACCTCTATAAACACCAAAATCATAATTTCACAATTTATTTAATTAATTTACGAAAATTAGAAAATATTAATAAAATAATAAAAAATTCACAAAAATAAAAATAAATTCCAAAAATTCCAAAAAATTCCAGGATGTAGATTAAGATAAAAGAAACAACTTTTGTGAAGGAATTTGTAATATCCCGTGTTTTTGAAATATTTTTACACTGTACCGGGATATGCAGTGTTAATAATTTCTGTATTTTATATGATATTTTTACGAGTTGTTATGTATTTTAAACCTATTTTAATTACTGTGTTTTATTTACAGTACTTTACGTAAAATTTTCCCGGGACATGCATTTTCGGGGAAATTTTCACGTAAATATTTTAGTATTAATTCTTTTAAATATATTTTCGGACTTGCATGAACTCATACGTATTTTTAAATTACTAAATAAAGACTATGTGTGTAATTATTTATTTAATTAGGGTTTAGTACATAAAACCCTAATATTGTATTATTTATTTATTTATTATTATTTAATTATTTTATTTATTATTAAATTATTAAAATTTATTTTTTTATTATTATTATTTTATTAATATTTAATTATTTTATTTTATTTTATTTTTTCTTTTTCTTTTTTTTTTCTTTTTTTTTCTTTTTTCTTTCTTTTTCTTTTTCTTTTTCTTTCCTCTTTCTTTCTTTTTCTTTTTCTTCTTCTCCTTCTTCTTTCTCCCGCGCCCGACGACCACCACCCTTCCCCTCACCGCTGCAACTCCGGTCACCTACCGTCGGTGTGCCTCCCGGCTTGCCACCGCCGTTCCTAGCCGTCCTTCGCCGCCTCCAGCTCCTTTCCCCGGCGCCGGCAGCTCCATTCTTCCTCTTTTGGCCGAAAATCAACCCTTCGCCGTTTCTCCTCCTTCGGCCATCATTTTCGACACCGCCGGTCTCTTTCTTCTCCTTGAGCTCCGGTGAGTGTGATTCTAGCTTTGGTTTGAGCTAAAATGGTCTAGATTTGCTTAGGTTTTGAATTTTCAATTTCGGTCACATTAGGGTTTTTGATTTTTTTGAGCTTCGAATTGATTGATTCATGAAAACTTCCTTCACAAATGTTGTTCCTAGTAGTTCAATCTACATATATGAATTTTTGTAGAATTTTTGGAGATTTTTTGGATTTTTGGGTATTTTTGAATATTTTAATATTATTTTCTAATTTTCGGAAATTAATTATTTAAATTATGAAATTGGAGTTTATGGTTAAATTAGGTGTTGAAATGAATTATAGGGATTTATTTGGAATTTTTATGAATTTCTAAGTATTTATTTTGAATTATTGAAGTTTATGTAATTTTGGAAAAATTAGGTTAAATGTGTTTTTATTTGAAATTAATTGGTTAATTGAGTTTTATTATTGATATTATTGATAAATATGTTGAGAAAATTAATTTTGGATAATTGTATGATTTTTGGTGAATTTTTGAAGTAATTTAAGTATATTTATATATATAGGGGTATTTTGGTAATTTTACCCTAAATTGTCTAAAAATGTAATTTAATTGGTTTTAATAATTATTTAAGGTATAAAAAATGATTTCTACTAGAGGAGGTACTAGAGGAGGTGCCAGAGGTGTTGGCCAGGCTTCTACCAGTCAGCAGGGAGGTCGAGGTCAGGCCAGAGTCTTCCATCTGACTCAGCAGGATGCTCAGGCATCTAATGCAGTTGTGGCAGGTATTGTTTCTGTTTGTTACCTGGATGCTTGGGTTTTGTTTGATCCGGGTGCCACACATTCGTTTGTTTCTCCCATTTTTGCTTCTAAATCTTGTTGGCAAGCTTCGAGGATGGCTTTTCCTTTGTCTGTTGCCACTCCTCTGAGCGATTCTTTGGACGCCGATATTGTTCTTTCTGGTTGTCCAGTTCTCATGGGAGATAGAGAATTACCCGCTGATTTGATATTGTTGGATGATATTGTTGAATTATTGAAGTTTATGTAATTTTGGAAAAATTAGGTTAAATGTGTTTTTATTTGAAATTAATTGGTTAATTGAGTTTTATTATTGATATTATTTATAAATATGTTGAGAAAATTAATTTTGGATAATTGTATGATTTTTGGTGAATTTTTGAAGTAATTTAAGTATATTTATATATATAGGGGTATTTTGGTAATTTTACCCTAAATTGTCTAAAAATGTAATTTAATTGGTTTTAATAATTATTTAAGGTATAAAAAATGATTTCTACAAAATATTTGGTATTTTTAACTATTTAAAATTATTTTTCGTGAATTATTTTCAATTATATATAATATACGGTTTTATTAATAAAATGAGTTTTAATCGGTTTTTACAGTGTTTTAAGGTTAATTATGTAATTTCTACCTATAAAATGTATTTCTGTGATTTAAGGGTATTTTTGGTATTTCTAGAATTGTTTTGTGTTTGTGGATCCCGATCGATAGAATATAGTTGGAGTCCGACCGAGGGGTTGTGGTTGAGTGTTAAGCTTGTTTTTCGAAGTGTGTTTCTTTGCAGGGTCGGCTCTACTCTTTTGAGTAGAGAGATGTCCGTTTTACAGGGGAGGTTCTATCGGATTTTTGGTAGAATTCTCGTAAAACGTGATGTCCAGTCGAACCCTAATTCTGTTTCCGTATTTTAATACTCTAGATTGAATTCTAGGATTTCTGTTAGGTTTATTCTAATGTCGGTTTTTTATTGCTTGTTTAGTTGCGCCGAGACCGAGGGCTAGTGGACCAGGCCCGTCGAACCCGTCTCGTGGAGCGCACTAGGTGAGTTACTATACTATATATATATGCTTAGGATGCATGATTTAGAAATGCATGTTTTATGTTGATTAAATATGCATAAATAATTTGATTATTTCTTTAGTTTATATTAAGTATATTTTTGGTTTATTTTTGGTATATAATAAATTATATACATGTTTTATTAATAAAATATATTTAAAATGTTTTTAAATATATTGTTAGTTTAATTTATGATTTGATTGAATTTATTTGACGTATATATACTCAAAATATACCTGGTTTACTTTTGGTATATTTCCGGTATATATATGGTTTATATTGTTATTTCAATTAAATTCATGCATCATTTATTTTTGTGAATGAATGTTTATATTTAATGATGAAGGATATCAATAGAATGTGCTACCTAGTGGGCAGCACTAGGACCGAGTACGTACCGGTACGCCTATAGCTTTAGGCTATAACACTAACCTATTTGTGGATATTGATTGATTATGATTATTTGATGTGTGAGATGTGGTTTGGGGTGTGATTGCTGGAGCTCGGTTGACCAAGTGTCTCGGGGCCAATCACACTGGCAGTCAGACTGCTGGAGCTCGGTTGACTTAGTGTCTCGGGGCCAATCTACTGTCTAAATGGATTAAGTGGATATATTTGGAATAAGTGAGCCTGTATGGCTAGAGTGTTGTTTAACACTATTTTTTGAGGTTGCGATATTCTAGGGTTTTATTTGATCCTTCATAAAAGATGTTTTTCAGATAAAATACATAAAAATGATTTTATTACATCTGTGTGCAATTGCCTGTATATATACATATTATATATATACTGTTGACTATATGCATTATCACTTAGTGTGTATGTATATATATTATAGTAATTCACTCAGTGAGGTCTGACTCCCCTCCGTTGACTATTTTTCAGGAGAGTCAACTTCTTCAGACCTCAGTAGCAGGTCGATACGCCGGATTTCTTCCGCCCCGACTTCTTTATGTAAATTATTTACTTGAGTCTTATTTATTTTATCTAGACACTGCAGTAGTTGTGAATTAAAGTATTGGATTTCATGTATTTTATTTAAAGAGATGTATTATATTGAAACTGGATTTGTATTAAAGAGATTATGTATCTATGAGATGAGATTTTAATTTAAATCCAGTGATGAAAATGATATTGTGATATTTAAGATTTTTATTTCCGCTGCATATATATTATATGGTTATTGTAAATGCATGATTTATTTTATTTTTTAGGCTTGCTACGGGTTCCGGATTCGAAAGAATTCTCGTTCCCTAGCGCCGGTCATGGCCCCTGTTTTGGGTCGTGACAGAATTTAGCTTGAATCACTAAGATTGAAGCTCAAAAAAATCAAGAAACATAAAGGGCCGAAATAAAAAAAAGTAAAACACCTCACCAATTCACGTTTTCAAGCAAAAAGGAGTTTAGATTCACACTCGCTGGCAAGAAAGGAAGAAAACAAGACCAAAAACAAGGGAAATGGTGGCAGGATGAAGGAGAACGACGGTGAAGTTGATTTTCGAGTTTTCGGCAAAAACACAGTAGAACGGCGTCGGAAATGGGTGCTGTTGGTGGCGGGACAGGCTGAAAATGGTGGTGGCACGTCGGGAGGCACACCGACGGTAGGTGGCCGGCGTTCCAGAGGGAGGAGAGTTAGGGTGTAATAACCCTTGTTTTTAATTTATTTTATTAAATATTGAGATATACAGTGTTAATAAAGTTTAAAAGTTATATTTAATTATTTCACTATTTATGATTTATTATCATTATTTTAAGTTTAATTGAATTTTCTATGTAAATATATTAATTTGGAATAAATTATTTTGAACGTTTAAATTCTATTATGTATATTTATTATTTTCGAATACTATTGTTTCAATAATACTAATTTAGTGCATGAATATTTTAATTTATTTTATTAAATATACATTATTTGTATTATTAATTATTTAATAATTATGATTATTATTAATGTTATTTTTTTAAAATGATATTTTATGTGTTATTATATATATATATATATATATATATATATATATATATATATATATATATATATATATATATATATATATATATATATATATATATATGCACATATATATAATAGGGTTTATTATTTTAATCGTGTGTGTTATTTATTATTATGTGGGTCTATATATATATGTGTGTGTGTGTATATGTAATATCCCGTGTTTTTAAATATTTTTACACTGTACCGGGATATGCAGTATTAATAATTTATATATATATATTACGATATTTTTACGAGTTGATATTTATTTAAAATCTATTTTAATTATTATGTATTATTTACAGTGCTTTACGTAAAATTTTTCCGGGACTTGCATTTTCGGGAAAATTTTCACGTAAATAATTTATTATTAATTATATTAAATATATTTACGGACTTGCATGAACTCATACATATTTTAAAATATTAAACACCATGTATACATGTAATTATTTATTTAATTAGGGTTTAATATTACCCTAATATTTTATTATTGTTTATTTATTTTATTGTTATTTAGTTATTTTTAATTAATATTAAATTTTAAAATATTAAATTATATGTGTGTGGTGTATATTTAATGTGTTTAATTTAATATTATTTTAATATATAGTATAAAGTATATATATTTACATATAATACATCAAAAACCAAAAATTTTGGAAAATTACCGAATTGCCCCGATCCCTCTCTTCTTCCCTGATCACTTCCTCACCGCCGTCCGCCATCTGTCACGCCGTTCCCTTGTCGTTGGTGTGCCGTCCGGTGTGCCACCACCTTCCCCAGCCTCTTTTGCCGCCTGTAGCATCGGATTCCGGTGCCTGGAAGCCATTTTTGGCCGGAGAAGCCGAAAGTCGAGCTAACGTCGTTCATGATGATTTCGGCCACCATTTTTGACACCGCCAGTCTCTTTATTCTCCTTGAGCTCCGGTGAGTGTGATTCTAGCTTTGGTTTGAGCTTAAATGGTCTTGATTTGCTTAGGTTTCGAATTTTCAATTTCGACCATATTAGGGTTTTTGATTTTTTTTGAACTTTGAATTGATTGATTCATGAAAACTACCTTCATAAATGTTGATCCTAGTAGCTTAATCTACATGTATGAATTTTTGTGGAATTTTTGGAGATTATTTGGATTTTTGGGTATTTTTGAATATTTTAATATTATTTTCTAATTTTCGAAAATTAATTAAATAAATTATGAAATTGTGTTTTATGGGTAAATTAGGTGTTGAAATGAATTATAGGAATTTATTTGGAATTTTTATGAATTTCTATGTATTTATTTTGAATTATTGAAGTTTATGTAATTTTGGGAAATTAGGGTTAATTATGTTTTTAATTGAATTTAACTGGATAATTGAGTTTGATTATTGATATTATTGATAAATATGTTGAGAAAATTAATTTTGGATAATTGTACTATTTTTTGTGAATTTTTGAAGTAATTTTAGTATATTTATATATATAGGGGTATTTTGGTAATTTTATAAGAAATTGGCTAAAATTGTAATTTAATTGGTTTTAATAGTTATTTAAGGTATAAAAATGATTTCTACAATTATTTGGTATTTTTAACTAATTAAAACTATTTTTCGTGAATTATTTTCAATTATATATATATAATACGGTTTTTCTAATAAAATGAGTTTTTATCGGTTTTTATAGTGTTTTAAGGTTAATTATGTAATTTCTACCTATAAAATGTATTTCTATGTTATCAGGGTATTTTTGGTATTTCCTGAATTGTTCTGTGTTTGTGGACCCCGATCGGTAGATTGTAGTCTGGAGTCCGACCGAGGGGTTGTGAATGAGATGTGGTGTTTATTTTTGAAGTGTGTTTCTTTACAGGGTCGGCTCTACTCTTTGAGTAGAGAGATGTCCATTTTACAGGGGAGGTTCTGCCGAATTTTTAGTAGAATTCTTGTAAAATGTGATGTCCGGTCGAACCCTAATCTCAATTCTGTGTTTAATACTCTTGATCGAATTCTAGGATTTTTTATTAGGTTTATTCTAATATCGGTTATTTATTATTTTTTTAGTTGCGCCGAGACTAAGGGCTAGTGGGCTAGGCCCGTCGGACCCATCTTGTGGAGCGCACTAATGTGTGAGTTACTATACTATATATATATGCTTTAGGATGCATGATTTAGAAATATATGTTTTATTTTGATTAAAATGCATAAATAATGTGATTTGTATTTAAGTATATTTTTGGTTTATTTTTGGTATATATTAAATTACATGCATGCTTTGTTAATAACTTATATTTAAAATGTTTTTAAATATATTTCTAGCTTAATTTATAATTTGATTGGATTAATTTGACGTATATATACTCGAAATATACCTGGTTTACTTTTGGTATATTTCTAGTATATATATGGTTTATATTGTTATTTTATTTAAATTCATGCATCATTTATTTGTGAATGTATGTTTTATATTTAAAATGAAGGATATCGATAGAACGTGCTACCTAGTGGGCAGCACTAGGACCGAGTACGTACCGGTTCGCTTATAGCAGATAGGCTATATTACTAACCATTTGTGGGTATTGATTAGAATTGATATATTTGATGTGTGAGATATGGTTTGGAGGTATGATTGCTGGAGCTCGGTTGACCTAGTGTCTCGGGGCCAATTACACTGGCAATCAAATTGCTGGAGCTCGGTTGACTTAGTGTCTCGGGGCCAGTCTACTGTATAAATGGATTAAGTGGATATATTTGGATTAAGTGAGCCTATATGGCTAGAGTGTTGTCTAACACTGTTTTGAGGTTTCGATATTCTAGGGTTCTATTTGATCCTTCATAAACAGTGATTTTCAATAAATATATAAAATGATTTTATTGCATCTGTGTGTATTTGCCTGTATATATATTTATATATATACTTTTGATTGTATGTATTGTCATTTAGTATGCATGTATATATATTATAGTAATTCACTCAGTGAGGTCTGACTCCCCTCCGTTGACTATTTTTCAGGAGAGTCAACATCTTCAGACCTCAGTAGCAGGCCCATACGCCGGATTTCTTCCGCCCGGCTTCCTTATGTAAACTGCTTACTTGAGTCTTATTTTTATAATCTAGACACTGAAGTAGTTGTAAATTAATTTGTGGGATTTTATGTATTTTATTTATGTGAGATATTGTATTATATGAACTGGATTTGTATTAAAAGATTTATATATATATGAGATGAGATTTAACTTAAATCCAGTTGGTGAAAATACTATTGTGATATTTATGATTTTTATTTCCGCTGAATTTGATATTGTTATTATTATTATTGCATGTTTTATTTTATTTTTAGGCTTGCTACGGGTTCCGGATTCGAAAGATTTTCCGTTCCCTAGCGCCGGTCATGGCCCCTGTTTTGGGTCGTGACAGTATATATATTAATGTATATACTTGTGGTAGAGATTAATACACATAAATATATCATACAATTATAATATATAGTATATATACATGCAAAAAGAAAGAAAGAAAGAAAAAAAAAAACAAAACCTTCCCCCCTCTTCTTTCTTCGCTGCAACCTTCACTGCACCTTCTGTTCAAGCTTG